>WBMZ01007241.1:0-134704 GCA_013400975.1 Atrichornis clamosus
CGCAGCGCCCTGCGAGGGGCCGGCGCTGGCCGGGGGCGGGCGGCTGTGGCTGCCGAGGGACGTGATGGAGCCGCGGGGACGGGGGCGCGGCTCCCACACGGAATAGCGAGGGGGGCCGAGGGGTCCCGCGGTCCTAAGGGCCCGAGGCGGCGCAGGGAGGCACCGCGAGGCCCAGGGAGGCTCCAGGCACCGCGGGGATCCTGCGGGGGGAACAGCTGGTTCCTGGGGTGTGGCAGGATGGGACGACCCGGCACAGCATCCCACACCCAGCAACGGGGGGTGGAGGCCGCACTGGCAGCACTGGGTTACGAGAGCTGGTGGGTTTAGGCTGCCTGACAGAATCGGTTTTGTAGGTTCTTCACCTCTAGTGATGGCAGATCTCACACCCCTAGGCTAGAACCTCCACTCTTCCCATTAAACTCTTCTTGAATTGTTCATCATGTAGTGACAGGCTTTCAGAACCAGGGCTTACCATGGTTTTATTTTGTTTCTCCTATGACAGTTTTTGGAGAGTCACCCTTAGTATGATTCCTTGCCTCAAGAGATGCTTGTGATGGTGGTTTTGTGTTGTAGGCAATGACAGAACATGCCATTTCACCAAGAATCTTCTGTCTCCACTGGATACACGACATTTAGCATACAGTCTTGCCATGGAGCATTAGCAGGCATATTATACCCATAAACACAGAGCTAACACTTCTCCCAGATCCATCTGCAAGTCTCAGAAGTTGTTACTGAAATTTGGTGCTCTGGAAAGGTTGCAGTGCTGGTGATACTGGTTGATGAAGGACATAAACAAGGCACATACACATTTAGTGTGGATACCTCTACTATTGAAATATAGCATAGTCATCAAAGCATTTTGAAATACGGTTATTTTGGTCTATTTAGAGACATAATTCAGCAATTTAGAGAATGCATTTTGTGACAAAATTTCACTGGTTATATCAGTTGGGCCACAAAATCTGGAAGTTGGTTGTGGGCTAGCTGTAGAGGTGAAAAACTTCATGCCTTTCAATGCCCTGGTTTTAGATACAGTCAAAATGACTCAGTGAACACTGGAGCTGGCCCTGCTACCCAGATGGATATTGGGCACTGGAGCTGGCCCTGCTAGCCAATGGTACTGTTAGGGAATTATTTTTCATTGCTTCTCTTAAATCTGCTTTCCTCCAGATTTTATATTCAGTGGCAAGTCTCAAACAAAAGGCTATTTATTTTTTCCTTTCTTTCTTTCTTTTCTTTTCTTTGCTGCCCAGTAGCATAAGGTTTTGCCCTGGATACAGGTAGTCCATTTCTCCTAATGTTGTTCCCTAGCATTGGTGGTTTGGGTAGAGTCAGAATTTTGAATGTCACTTAAAACTGGGGCAGTGATGGTGTCTTCAGCAGTTTCAAAGCATGATACAGCTCTTGAAGTTTCTTGAGGATTGGTGGCACAGTGAAAGGAACCTGATCAGATCCTTCATTGAGGAAGAGTGTAGGAGAATTCTGCTCATTTGCTTGCCTCTGATGGCTGCTCAATGCATATGTACATCCTCACCAGCAGTCACAAATTTACCAGCCAGTTTACCATTTATGCTGGGGAAATCACTGGGGAAATGGGTGGAGAAGTTCACATTGATGAAATGGGTTATTCTGGTTGAATGGGTAAAAGGACCAGGCAAAATCACTAATCTTCCATTTTTCTGCTATGTATCTTGCTATTTTGAAAAACTTGTTTTGGCCAAAGCAATTACTGAATTTTGGGTGAATAGATGAAATGTTTCTGGCTGCCTTAATACTGGTAAATGTAAGAATTTCCCCCATCTCCGTATATCACTCAGCTGGTGATGTGTAAAATAAAGACAATGTATTTGTGAGAGTGGTTTCTGGAAACGAAGTAGTTCTGAGTACTGCATGGGGGACAACTCACATAAAATTGAGCAGTCTCTATTTTTGCAAGAATTTTTGCAAGAAATATTAAATTTTTCAGTAGTGCTTGAGTCTCAAAGTGATGGAAGTTTAATAAACAATATATTGTACATATAGTAACAGTCTGAAAAAACGCATTTCAGGCATATCCTCATAAAAGGCTGGCAGAAGATGCACAGCTAAAGTCTAAAACATTAATTCAGTTATACAATGATTGAAATCTTTTACAGTGTCTTCGGAGTTTGTCCAAGTTCAAATTTATATTACATTGTTCTAAAATTTGTTATAGCTTTTGCAAAACTGTATGATTATGAAAAGCATTCGTTATTTTTACAGACCGTTTGGTAATAGAATATTGTACGTACATATTGCTGCCTTGCTACAATTAATAGCTCAGACAACATTTGTTTTCATAATTAAAAGCCTGAGCTGGGACCACAATTTGTCTGTGTGGCTGTAGACAGACAAGGGAAATATTTAGCCACTGATAAAGTATTTTACTTTTCTGTCTTGTCTACTGAGTTTTACATGCTGCAGGACCAGTTTTGCAGTGTTATGGGACCATGCAGCACCTAGCTTATTGAGTCTTCTAGGTGCTCTGAAGGGATAGCAAAGCAGCTTGCTCCATTGCAGAGACTTAATGGTGCTATAAAAATTTATAGCAATGTATCTTACGTTTCAGGCGACAGTGGTGGTGATGCGATAAACACGTGGTCAGCAAAAAGAGTTGAACCAACACTGCATATCCAGATCTTTCACATTTGGGGAGAAACAAGGCATTTGAGACTCAGATCTGTAGTTCGGAGCACTGCCAAACAGATCTGATCACATTAACTGTTGTTTAAGCATGCATTTTAGTGACTGCTGAAGATCATAGAATCATTAAGGTTGGAAAAGACATCAAAGATCATGAAGTTCAACCTTTGACCGATCACCACCTTGTAAATTAGACCATAGCACTAAGTGCCACATTTAGTTGTTTCTTGAACATAAGAGAACATGAGAAGAGGTAATGTCTCACTGGGATATTCAGGTTTGTCCTGATATACCAGATATTTGGGGGTAAAAACCTGTAGAATAAGTCAAGCATCTTTTCTGCCAATGAGGCACTGTGTTAGGGAGTGATAGTCACTATTTCTGTTTGTAGGCCAGAGTCAAGCAGCTGCATTGCTGAAGGGAACAGAAAGACTGTGTTGAACCTGTCAGTGCAAGCCTTATAAGGTGTCTGCACCAGTGTCTGCATGTATCGTCTGTGCCCTCTGCTGGCTGCAGCCCCAGAGGCTCTTTAGTCTGTACCTTAAATTCTTGTCACACTCTGGTGGGGAAAGAGGTGAAAAAGGATTTCTGTAAAGACTGTTGTAGCGGCAGAGTGGGGCAGATTAAGGTTTTTAACTCAAAAATGCTGTCGTTTGGATACCTAAACGTGGTATATGCAGTTCACGCTGAAGCAGGGCATAGGATTTATAGACAGCCTGTTATTAGTCCAGTGCCCTTAATTATTGGCTGCCGCAGCAGTGAAATACTTTGTGCTTTGTTGTGACATTAACCATATTATCGTTATGGGGCTGCAGGGTGCCCTTAGCCTCCCTTTAAACGTGTGGTTGTTATGTTTCTGCCTCAGGAAATCATTGCTTGACACAGGCAAGCTGTCATCTTGTCTCAACCTGTTAGTAGCCTGAGGGAGCAGTGTGGTCCATGAGACTGCCAACATATGGTATATTTCTTCTGCAGGATCTTGAAATTCTGTTGAAAAAATATATTTCCTGATATGAAAACAAAGGCAGAGACAGGTGACTGCATATTGTAGTCCACATGTATATGGCGCTGGACACAACCATCTGGAATTGTGTGCACAGAGCCAAAAAGTTGGCTGAATATATAAATTAATGATCCACATTAATTTTCATGCTATCTATTTATGTCTACTAATCAATAAATACCTTATCAGTTATAAACTAAAGGTTATACAAGCATACACTTAAAAAGGTCATCTCATTGCTACTGATCAAGGAGAACTATAATCAATGTACCATGATGGGGGTAACACATTAACAAACATAATTAAATCCAAAGTTTTTCCCTTAAGGATGCTAATATTGATAGGTGCCCTTTACCATCTTACCCTTTACTTTCTTATATGTAACAAGGGGACAACAAATGTGGGAAGCCTTTGCAATCCTGAGTGGTACTGACAGTGAAGAAAAAAGTAGCTGCAAAAAGTTGAGAACAGCTACCTGAAAGAACTGTTGTGTAAAGACCCTGATCCTTGACTAGTATACACAAAAGCTTAGAACTGATCTTGAATACAGCATGTTTACATCATCATCATCATGACAAAAAATATCATGATGCAGGGTTAATTTTCAATGGAGTCTTTCCAGAAAAACAGACAGGAGTGTGTGTAATGGCCACACACTGGGAATCATTTAGAAGTGATAAGGGATGAAGTTAAACTAGTGAGCTTTTTTAATCTGTTTCCAGCCACCTATACAATGGTTTTCAGTAGCATAGGAGAAAAATATGCCAACAACAAAAAAAGTCTTTAAGAAAGATGAAATTGTTAAATAAAGCAATAATTTTTTTAAGACATGCAATAAACATTTTTTTGTATCAATGTTATTGTTTTGGAATGAAACTCCTTCCTCCAACTTGAAATCTCAGGCCCTAATTTTGCAGGCTGTTCTGCTTTCACAGAATGGCTATCTGCCAGTGCAAAAGAGCTGGCACAAGCACACTGTGAAAAAATCTTTCAAGTAAATTTTGGGTGTGTATGCTTAAAGGATGGAATTTAGTTGTCATCTTAAAAAGGTCTTCAGTGCTCCATAATTGAATGTGTTTTAAAATTACGTAACTGTCTCTGCTGTCTTGTTGTTTGTATTGAAAAGTGATGGATAGGTACATGTACAAATCTAATCTATCTGGAAGTTGTCTAGTACATATTGCACAGGTCTGAAATCTTCCATACCATTCTTTGCTGATATATGTACAACAGGGTGTCCCAGTGTGATGCAGGGAATAAAGCAAATTTTGCTGAACTCCTTGGGATGTTAGTCACATCCTAGGCTGTCTAAAGTGATCTTCCTGGCCTCTCAAAATATCTGTCCATGTTGTTATTTTTAACACAGAAAAGCAAAAAAACTGTAAGGCAGGAACTAGACTATGTTTTCATTCTATTCTGTAAGTGCCAATTGCTGTCTCTCTTTGAAGTACCAATATCTTTAGGTGTCCCAGAATAAGCAACACAATAAACTAAATCCAGATTAGTCAGATAGAGAAGCAGAATTTCAATTAAAAGTTTAGCAAAATGTCAAAACATCGAAGGAGGGCATTAAACAGCTTTCACTTAAAACAGCCCCTTCCATCAAACCCACTTTCACATTTCCCTGTCCCTAAGTATCACCCACCTGAGTTCTCTCTAGAAAGAAATACAAAATAATGGTGATCAAAGTTAACTGTTCCTCTAGTGTTTAATCTTTTGAAATACAAGAACACAAGAAATTATTATAAGGCTAAACTAATGATTACAGGAAATACATTGAATGGAAGAAAATCTTTTTGGAAGGGTGTCCATTTCAGGAGAATACAAGTTTGACTTTGAACATAAGATATTCACCAGCAATGCAAGGCATAGCACCCTGTTCCTTCCTTTTTCCTGTTTTTCCACAGAGACTCATTGACTCCATGGTGACTTTTTATCACAGAAAATAGGTAAGACAAATATAATACAGAGCAAAATAATATATTTAGAAAATACTGTAATTTAGCACATAGCAGACCTAAATCCTGAACTTTGTAGGGTTTAAAGCATGAATTGCAGGTACATATAGGTAACATAAATAATCCTGAAGGAACATTTGAAAGGTGATTGGTAAAGCATTTTACATCAGAGCACAAGGTAGTTAGCTACTTACACATGCAGCTTAGGAAGACACAGTTTATTGCAATAGTCTGCTTTCCTCTCATCTTCCTTTTACTTTTCTGGTCCTGGCTGCTCTCAAGAAAAAGGAGATGGGATCAGATGAATAGGTCTAATATATCAGTTACTGTGTTCCTTTATCTTTACAGTGAGCCTTGGGGAAAGGTTGTCAGTATTAAGTACCAGGTAGATAAAAACTGTTGAATGGGAAGAGACTGGTCTGTCCACATTCCCCACTGCTTCACTCTTTCACTTCTGCAGTTCACTTCCTCTGCATCCACTGGGTGGTGCATCCCCTGGGTGATCTGTTTCAGCCTACTGTGATTTTAACTTCTCATTCCTCCTTTTCTGGTGATTTTCTGCTTGAACCACCACAGATGTTCTGCTTTCTATTACCTGGCTGGTAGTCAAAAGTATTTATGACACGACTTGTAGATTTTGTGAACCTGCAAGTTGTCTTACCACAAAGTACTACAGATCCAGTATCTTTCAGAGTGCTGGATAGAAACAAGTCTAACCTCAGGAGATTTAGCCAAACATTTAACAAAGCCCCACAGCCTTTGAACTAGAACTCTGTGTGCCAGGGTAAAATTTTAGCCATGTTAAAGCATTCTGGAAAAGTAATACTTCATACAAGTCAAACAAGTTTTGCTAAGGCACTACCAGTGATGTTTCCAGTTTTTAGAAACTCTTTGATAGTTACCACAAATGCAGTGTGAAGGGAGTTCAGACATAGGAGTTATGATACCATAGCTTTTGTTTACTCAAGATGAAATAACCAATGTCAAAGCTGCAATGGAAAAAGTATGTTTTTACAAAGGTGATCAAAACCAGATGGATTCTTTTGTGCTGAGCAGTCTCCTACAAGTATTTTTTTTATTCAAGATTCCTCTGTGAACATTAATGGCAGAAATAACTTTGACTCGTGGACTTATCACTGTAACTGGGTTGAGAAAATTGTCACTTCCTCTTGATAACTTGCTGTCCAAAAGCCATAAAACATTATTTCTCCATGTTAAGTCTAAAGGCTTCATCAATTTTTCTGCACCTCTGTTATGACCAACAACCTGAAAATTCAAAGAGAATGAATATGATATGTGTTTTCTGCTAGATTAAGGCATGAACTTCTCATAAATAAATGGCCATTATATTGAAATCCTGGTTATTTTCATTAGTGAGGCACACTGTATCTGTGGGAGGTGGTGAATTATTTATGCAGATCATGCCTAGCTCTAGGGAGATTTTTTAATGTATCCATGCCAGCAGCCCCTCTTCACCCATCAGAAATCAAACTGTCTATTAAGCATCTGACATAATAATTTGGAAAGGTTATTTTATCAAATAAACAGCAGTTAATTGCTTCTAAATGCTTAATCTGACTATATGTTAATCATAACTAGACTCATGATACTGGGAGTAGTTTTCTTCTGAGATGTCTCTGCTTCTTTCACACTGCTTCTGACAATGGAATAGTATTAAGCAAAGACCTTCAGTTCTGTCTGCAAACTGAATTGAAAAGGTGGTCCTGAGATTGGGGACCATGGGAAATGAATAAAGGGAGTCCCAGGTCCCCAGTGACACTCATCTTTCTGCCTCCACTGCTGGGTTTTCCTAAGGAGCAAACTGGTTTCCACCAAAGAGCCTTCTCAGGACATATTGAGGCATAAAGTCCCACACACAGACTTTTGTCCAAATGGCACATACAGCTCCATCCAGTTCCTAGGGATGGCTGGATGGAGAAACTGAGTCTGGTGACCAGTGCTGGCAGGGAATGCAGAGCAGAGCAGATAAGTTGTGGGTATTAGCCAGACAAAACAACTGGAAACCAAGAAAGGGACATCTGAAATAAGAGGGAGGGTTTGTGAGAAGAAAGAATTAACTGCTAGCTCAAATTTTAAATAATAAGCTGTAATATTAAAAGTTAACATTTACATTAAAGTTAGAACCTTTTGAAGAGTTACAAATATATTTAATTAAAAGAAATCCACAGGGTCCCTAAAGGTATTGTGAAAAGTGGAGAAACATTACATAAATCAGACAAATTTTATGCTGCAAAGTCCCACAGATCTAAAGTTAAGCCAAATATTTTTAAGAGCTAATTCCATTCATATGGAATGAAATTGATTCTTGCATAGAGCATCAAACCAGATGACTTATTTTATATATTATATATTATATATTTAACTGTCTTAACTCGAAGTACACAAAACAGCATTGTCAACAATTTTTTTTCAAATATAACAGTTAAAAATATAAACTGTAAAAAATGTTTCTTATTCTGGATTATCATCTCATATGGTAAAGTCAGTATATACAGACCAATATATCTTTGGCCAAATGGTAGTTTATAGAACTAAACTGAAGAAATACATTCAAGCTGAAGTGTCACCTATGGATTAGAAAAGGTTACCTGATACAGATAAGACCATAAGCCTTTCAGGAATTATTTTGTTTGTTTGTTTGTTTTGTAAATAAAATCTTTAGAATTTCAAATATAGTCAGGGGAAATGAATATTCTCACTTTCATGGGTCATTTGTATTAAGGTTCTCAAAACTAGAATTAAGTGAAACAGATCAAACATCCTTATCTTACAGGATGAAGAACTACTGAAAGTGCGAGTATCATTTGCTTCTAAATCATAGCTACTGGTGGCTGTAACAGTGTTATATTCTGCAGTTGTTATATTAAGTGTATTATTTCCAAAGGTAGATTGGAAATCTTCTATTTCAGGATGTTTAGATAATGTCACCTTACTCTCAGAGGTAAATGAAAATGCAGTTCTGTTAGACAGGATCTTTTCTTCAGAGGCTTCTATGTTAGAAAGTGAGTTTGAGGATATCTGAATGCAAATATCTTCTGAAATGCAAGCATGGATGTAATGGATGTCATTTATATCAGCTCTAGGTTCACAGCTGTGCCCTGCATAACAATGGCAATCAAATTTTTCTATGAATGTTTGCAGATCCTGAAATGAAGGTTGCCCTTGTAAAGTGTATTTTCCATCCTTTGTCATTTGAATTGCAATATTCTCAGGGTTCAAGTGAAGATAGTCACTGGAATTCCATTTTTTCCGTGCACAAGCACCTGAGTCTTGGCATAACACTTGGCTACAGATTCTGGCTGCCATTGTGACGTTGATGAGATAGGGGGTCAAAGTCCTCCTAAGGTAGTTGTCCAGAGTTCTACAGGTGTTCTGTGAAAAGAGCATTATACCTTCATAGTTTAGTATAGAAACCATTAAAATGCTGTCATTCTAATAACAGTACTATAGTGTATCTCCATAATTGTTTCCCCCGAGAATTTGATAGTAGCTATAACTTGTTGGAAGCAAGTTTATCTGAGAAGCTGTTATAAAATTCAAGGATTACAGCAAATTTATGTTGTGTAATTGCTGGAGATGTTACTAAAAGCACTTCGAAAGCAGATGTCTTGAAGCTTTCATTTTATCTCTATATTTTCATGTAGCTTTTTGAATCAGATGCCTTTAAAGAAGTTTCATGAAGGATTGTAGTTCTTTTTTAAGTCTTGAATAGTTTGAAGGGATCTTGGGAAAAAAACCCTTCATTTCTTCAGCCCAAACAAACACTTTTTCTATCAAGTCATCTCTGTGAGACGCTTCAGCCTTCCCTTGACCTGAATAGCTTGGCTACAGGGTAGGGAGCTTTCATGGCATTTTTGAATGGAAATTCTTTCCACTTTTGAATGGAAAGAATTTGAATAGTCAAATTGAAGGTATACTAAGATAACTGGTCACTCTAACTGATCACGAAATTGGCATATATTCTGTTTTTCTGGTACAGTTTTATAACCAGATGGTTTGGGAACTTTCTTTTTTTCTGACACTAAGGGCATTTTCCCAATACCACATGTAGATACAGCTAATATTTATACCCATGGAGATCGTTTTTGTGAATCTGAGCTATATGTAGGGGTTTTATTTTTCTTTTAGGTATGTATAAAAGTGCTTTCAAGAAATTTTGGTTGATGCAGAAGTGAGGCTTACAGTAATATTTCATTGCTGAAAGTTTAGTGACTGTGAAAGCTGTGAAAAACCAGATGCAATTAGTGCACAAATACATAGTCTGACTGGGCTGTGAAATGTTCTTTTTTCTCACAGGACAGACAATAAAAGTTGTTGCTCATCTATATAGTGATATTGAGATAATGGACAAAAAAGTTCCAGGTGCAACTGATATCCTTTCTCAAAGGCAGGCACATACAAAAAAAGTGAAAGTGGGATGCTTTGGGGAGTAAGAACCTTACAGAGCTGTGGAGGTTTATTTGGCCATGCTTTCTGTGACAGGAGGCCTGGCAGGGATGAAGCATTTCGGTTCTTTGCACTCAGCAGGCTTCACAAGAGCCTTCCCATACACTAGTTTGTTATATCTAACTTCCCTGGTTATGAACAAACTACCTGGAAAGATTTATGAGAACATCCTTGTAACAATGCTTCTCAAACTATGTATTTCCTCTTCCTAAAACAAACTAGAGTTTTTTCCTCTTCTGACTCAGATGTTTCAATGAAATTAATCTAAGTACTACTTACAGCACACAGAACTGGCTAGGGCTAAAATTTTACAGACTGACTCCTCCTAGTGCTTGAAATATTATTGCCAAGTGCACCACTTCAGAAAGCAGAAGGGTCTTTTTAAAATTGTTCTGGGCAAGCCCAAGTAATTTTTTCTTTACCTTATGACTGGAACGAAATGAAGATATAGGAATTCTTTCCTTATATTAATTAAACAAGTGCTAACTTGCCTACAGCTATCATAGTAGCTTGTCCAGTTGCCCAGATCCAACGGTACTGATACTTTGAAAGATTGAACTCTTGTTCTGTATAGTCAATGATGATCTTAATAAGCCTCAGATGTGCTTGGGTTTTTACTACAAAAAACTGCTGACAATATGGAGTCATCGTTTTTAAAAGTAGAAGGTAAGATGTAAGTGATCATAATGCTTTATATCCATTTCACTTTATTACTCCTTAAAAATGTCATATAATAATTGATCTGGCATACCTTATTTTGTGTTAAATTCATATCACCCCAGATCACAATTCCAGAAGCACCCAGTGCAGCAGATTCTCCAATAGTATTTACTAGGTCATCCTGAGAGAAAATGTGCAAAGAATCATACAAATATAAGTAACCTATAACATAAGGGCAAATGATATAATGCATATAGTAAATGACGTATCCAAAATAACTACTTTGAAGACAACAGGCAATTATACATGATGCAGATATTCTGCTTTCAAATGGACAATTTTAGTCTGGGATTAGATTGCACAGGTGATGCTAGAAAATGTTGCCAACAATATCTAAATTATATATGTCATCTGGTTAGAAAAACAAGGCTGTAAAATTGACCCAGTGGTTAGGCATATGACATATACTCCTCCAACCATTTTAAGGCTTATTTTGCTGCATTTCCTCCTGGCTGCTCAGAGTTGGTGGCAACTGGTTTCAGTAGTGCTGTGGGAAAAAGATGCTGGAAAGCACAGCTCTTTTTTGTTTGGGTTTTTTTTAAACTTAATTTCTGTTACCAGAAAGTGCTAAAACAGAGAAGTAGCAAGAGAAATAGCTTTCAACAATAGGAATCTCTCTTTTCCAGAGAATGTCTCTGGTCTTTTACAGAGATTGATTTGGGAAATTTGTTTCTGTTCAGTTCTCCTTTTAGGGTCAGCTATTAGCCCAGTCCTAGCAAAATGTTAAGGCCTATATGAAATGGGAGAAGACCATAGTAATGAAAAGAACAATGAAAAAGCAAGTTACTGTGGGGTACAACACAAGAAAAAGATTAATGTAAAGATTATAGGATTTAAATTATTAACTAGGATCCCAGCAAGGCCCCTGATAGCACCCCTTGCTCCCTGAAAGTATCCACAGCACTGGGGGCAATGCTTGCTAATGCTCTATCCAGAATGTGAGAAGACACCAGAACAATGCCATCATCAGATCCACAGCCTCTAACTTCCCCTTCCTAATGGGCTGGAACACCTAGAAGAGATTCCCCAGATTGGTGGTATCTCTGATAGGGTTGGTGTCTATAAAAATGTGAAGGGAAAAGTGGAGCCAGAACTGCAATAAGATGATTGGATTTTAATCAGAGCCTAACCTTAACTAACCCATGATATGTTGAAATACCATTTAAAAAGCTACTTGAGTACTAAGGACAGAATTTTCTCACTAGCTTTTAAACACTTTTTAAGGAAAGAAAGACTCCGTTTTATTTTTCTTATAACCTAAAAAGCAGGTGTTAGGTCAGCCCAGTATGACTAATTATCTTTGGAAGAGGTTACTCATATTTCTTTCCTCTGACTTAGTGTGCTAAATGTGTTTTCTAGCTTTGTGATATTTTACTACATGTGAGAACAACTCAGAGAATAAGACAGTATTTGATAAATATAATGAGAAAGGTTTGAAAACAGACCTCTTAATGTTCTGTTTGATCAAATGTCTTTGATGGATGAATTTAACTTTTTATGCAAAACTGCACACTTTTTTTCTGATACAAGTTAGTATATTTGGTAAATAAGTGTCACCTGGTGCTTTATTACCACGTAAATTTGAAATATTTAAGGTCTAGCTTCACTCACCTCAGAGAGATATTCGTCATTGACATCTGTGAATACTGGACGTGTATATACAAAAACTGGAAGGGGATGAGTAGAATTAGAGATGTAGGAGGTTCTAATGGCTTCTTGAACTCTGTTGCGAACAAAGAGCTGGGCATTTCTGGAAGATCTTAAGGCTGTCTCTAGATACACAGATGGATAAAGTGCTGTGCTTTTCTCCCACAACCAATTCAGCTCATTATTTCTTTCAATTTCAATATCTAAACAGGTTCCAGTATAATTGTGTGGGTTTTGTTTGTAATCATAGTTATAACAGTCTGGATAAAGGTAATATCCCCACAGACGATTTGGCTTCATTTCCATGCCCAGCTTCAAAGTTTCCAACATAAATGATTTTGCTGCAAATTCAAATTCCATTTTAGCTATGGTTCTGGCTTCAGCTTCTGATAGACTGAGGTCTCTCTGCTGAATTAGCTCAATGGATTCCTGTCTATAAATATCTTTTGATCCCCAGTTCCTTATCCACACAGGTCTCCAGTTTTCCCAGTCAATGACAGCCAATCCAAGCTGTTCATCTGAAGGAATGTAGAACTGGATGTCTTCTTTGGCTTTTTTTAAATGATTCTCCAGCAGGGAGAGTTGAGGGAGTCCTCCATTGAATGCCTCTCCTGTGACTTCATTTTTGTAAGGGTAGTAGCCAAGCCTGTCTGGATAGAAGAGAGTGATGTTTTGCCCAATGGATGTCTTCAGCGTGCTTCCAATTAGAGGAAAAAAATTCATGTCCAGCTGCACTCCAATCCTTTCAGTACAAAGTTCTGTAGGAGCATTCCAGATAGAAAGGAAAGGTGAATTAGAAACAAGTGGATGAGCTCTTATGTTCAGAGATGAGCAGCAAGAAACTAGAAGAGTGGTGAACACCACACTGGATGCTACAGGATACATACAGGTAACACAGATGCCAAAACTTTGTGTTTGTCTTACAGTTTCCATTGTAGCACGTACAGTGACATTAGGCACTTCTGATCAGACAAAAGTTAAATGCTCTCTGGGTGTTCGGAAGGGTAGTAATCTGTCAAAAACTTCACCATGCAATATATTTCTTCAGGTTAATGCCTATTAAGCAATATTCCTTGGGTGTACAATAGGGGTGTCGTTTTTTCAAGGCTCTCTGTTATTTCAGGCTTGAGGAAACTTTTCAACAATTTCTCAGACCTAATGCAGAAAAAGACAAATTATAAATATTTAAGAAATTATAAATATTTAATTTCTAACCTTGAAACAAATACCATTTCTGACTTTGAATATATTGTAATACTTGAATAAAATTCCCCTTTGAAGGAAAAGAAAAATGTACAACCATAGAGAAATAAACTGTATATACGTAAAACTGTAGATATAAAACTGACAGTGGAGTGATGGTCAGTGGCTCATGGATCAGAGTGAGTGTGCTCAGCGATAGCCCTGATTGTGCCAGTTACTGATGTCTTTAAACATGAGCAGTTTCACGATGACTTCTCTTAATCAACAGTAATGTAGGTGTAATATTTCTCACCTACCTCAAAAAACATTCTAGGCCTTAATTTGTTAATTTTAAAGAGCCTTTAAGGGAAGATACAAGATAACACAAAACAAACCTGGACTGTTTTACACTTGCAAAAAACCAATCCACGTACACTGATTTAACTCGGTGAGGTATCTGAAATATTGTAGGCACTCTATTTTCTGTCTAGACCTCTTTTAAACAGGGTCAAACACTTGTGAGGCATCTTGGTATACGGCCATCTATATGTTACTTCAGGCCTTTTGAGATGTACAGATCAAGTGACCCTGAGTTAAAGTCTGCCCAGGGCAGTAGTTCCTTATGAAAGCTGAGGCTGTCCATACACCACAGTGAGCAGTCACATTTAGTGGTAATAGCCTTGGTACAGTCACCAACTTTTATATAGCAGCCCAGTAGCTAAAGCATTTATCTGTGCAGTAACTCCTGAATCCACACTCCTGATTTTGAAGTGGTTCAAACCTGAATCCATCAGTTTCTGTAGAGGCCTCATGGTTAGGCTGTAGAGTATGTAAGGCTTGTATAAGAGTATGCACAAAAATATAGGAATCACCATGAAGCGGGCCACAGGGTGACTCACAATGCAAAATCTCTAAGGACTGATTAAAAAAAAAAAAAAGCAAAGAAGATTTTAGTTTGTATTTCTTGAATTCAGCTAGGAGTGAAACCTGCAAATCTTGGTGCAGTATCAGTGGATGGAATGAAATCTAAACATTTCATCATTCCACAGCTGCTGACGTGATAAGTAAAGAACCCTGCCAAGAATCAGTTTTATAAACTAGATTTAGGTCATAGATCCGATCATCAGGAAAAAAGGTATGGCTCTGTTCATTTAAATTGCTTCAAGAGCAGTACCTCATTTGCATGACATCTGCTTGATGAGACTTGTAAAAAACAGTACTGCATGCATTCCCCTCAGCTGCCCAGGGGTGACTCCAGGAAAAAGTCATCTCTCCTCCAAGATAAACAATTTTGGCCCTTTCAGCCTCTCCTCATATGACAAATGCTATAATCCCTTATTCATCTTTGTAGCAATTTTCTGGACTTGCTCCAGTATACCCACTGCTTTATTGTACTGGGGAGCCCAGAGGTAGACATAACACTCCAGGTTTGGCATCATCAGTGCTAAATAGAAGGGGACAAACACATTGCTTGGCCTGTTGGTAGTGTATACTCTTG
Source organism: Atrichornis clamosus (assembly GCA_013400975.1). Lineage (NCBI taxonomy): Eukaryota > Metazoa > Chordata > Aves > Passeriformes > Menuridae > Atrichornis > Atrichornis clamosus. The sequence continues at coordinate 15,140 of WBMZ01007241.1, forward strand.
TTAATGCCACCCAGAAGGCTGTTGGTGTTCATTGCTGCAAAGATGCATTGCTCAATTCAGTCAACTTTGTGTCCACCATGACCCTGTAGAGCCTTTTCTGCAACTGCCTTCCAGCCATTCAGCTCACAAGCCTATACTGGTGCATGGGGTTATTCCTCTCCAGGTGTGGAACATGGCATTTTCTTCTGTTGAACTTCATGAGGTTCCTGTCACTCTCTTTCTCCAGCTTCTGGAGGTCCCTCTAAATGGCAGCGCAATCCTCTGGTATATCAGCCACTCCTCCCAAGTTTAGATTATTTGTAAACTTGCCAAGGGAGCACTCTGCTCCATTGTTGAGATAATTAATCAAGATGTTAAATGGTATTGGACCTAGTATGGACCCTTAGTGTACATTACTGGAAACAGGCTTCCAGCTGGACCTTGATTGGGCCTCCAGCTGTACTTCCTGGACTGACCACAACCCTTTGAACCTGAGAGTTCAGCCAGTTCTCAGCTTCACTGCCCAGTTATCTAGCTTGTACTTAATCAGTGAGAATGTTACAGGAGACAGTGTCGAAGGCCTTGCTAAAATCAAGATCAACAGTATCCAGTGCTCTCCCCTTGTCCACCAAGCCAGTCACCTCTTTGCAGAGATAGGCAGGCATGATTTCACCTTTGTTAATCCATTCTGACTACTTGCAAACACATGCTTGTCCCTAATGGAAATGTTTTCCAGAATTATTTGCTCTCTCAGGGATTGAGGTGAGGCTGGTCTGACCAGTCTGTAGTTTCTTGGATCTTCTTTTTTTAATCTTTTATAAGAAAGGAGTGACATTTGCTTTCTTCTAGTGCTTGGAACCACCCACACTTACTATGACTATTCAAAGATTATCAAGAATGACCTTACAATGACATCAGCAGCTTCTTCAGCACATAAAGCTCCTTGCAGGTACATATCATTATGTCCCATAGACTTTTGTATGTCCAGACTGTTTAAATGTTCCCTAATCTTATCCTGCTTGTTCTTTGCTTTTGGATCTCCTGTCAGCCCCATTCAGCACTAGGCCCACATCTTCCCCTGCCTTCTGCTGCTGATGATATATCTCTAGGAGCCCTTCATGTTGCCCTTCACATGTATGGCCAGATTCAACTCCAAATGGGCTTTGGCTTTCTTAACCACATCCCAGCATCTCAGAGAGTGTTTCTTGTTCACTCGTCCCTGCTGGCACCTCATATGTTTCCTTTTTATGTCTGAGTTTTGTCAGAAGCTCCTCCTGCCATTTCTTGGTTTCCTGTATGTAGAGATTTTTGAGCTTGGAAAAGGTGATTCTTAAAAATCAATCAGCACCTGGACCCTTCTCTCCAGGGCTGTCTCCCACAGAATTCTTTCAAGCTGATGCCTCAAGATACCAAAATGTGTTTTCCTGAAGAGAGTGGTTATGATCTTGCCATTTGCTTCATTCCCTCTTTTCAGGATCCCAAACACCACCATCTCATAATCACTGCAGCCAAGACTGCCCCCAGCCTTCACCTTCCCTGTTTGTAATGTGAAGTAAAAGAGAGCATCTCCCTTTCTGGCTCCTGCTTTATCTTAAGTGACACTTCCTGAGAGGATACAGATGGAGACTTCCAGGACAAACTTAAAGAATTTCATACAGAAATTCTGGAGATATGTATTTTCCACTTATGCAAAGAGAGCTTATTCAAATTAAATAAATTGTCACATATAGCCAGCTTGCATTTGCCAGGACAGTGATCTTTTATGTGATTGGTTTTGTCATAAGAAAGTGGGACCGCCTCTGCAAGAAGCTGTAGGGGTAGTCTGGCTTTGGTTCTAAGAGATTTCTTGCCTCCATTGAAGTCAGAAAACTACAGAATACAAATTTTATTATTTGTTTCTGTAATCTATTTTTAATAAGTGGATTTTAATAATAGGCTGATTTGATGTAAAGAAAAAGAAGAAAGCACTGTTTTGAATACTACATTTACTGGTTTAGCTAGAATTCATTTATTATTGGCTAATTTTGCAAAGTTTGATTTAACTGATTGTTGGGAAATGGTTTACCTCCAAATCTTGCTGTAATGTACTCTACTGGGTATTACTTAATAGATTACTTTATGTGATAGTTTCCAGTTAAAAGGATTGCCTTCATCCCAGCCTAACAATGACAGCTCTGATAAATGTTACTCTCTTCAGTCTCCTTTAGGTTTCCATCTAAGTGAGCTGAGTCATAAAGCCACCTTTCTTTTTGTCAAAAAGTCAATTTCTTTGCAATATATTAACACTAATTGCTTGGGGGCTACCTGATATATTGATTGAGCTAAATGCCCTCAGTCTAGACAAATAGCTGCTACTTTAGCTTTTTCCAAATCTGGCATTTGTAAAGGTTAAGTATTAGAGAAAATCATATTAATTATCTTGATTTAATTATTGCATCATTTTTCACAGCATAAACTGGACTTCAGAACCACACATGGTTGAAAACGCAAGTGTGCTCCTGTGTTTTGGTAATTGCACAGTCACAGATTTGGGCCATGACACATGTCCCTGAAAAGATGAGTTCTAAAAAGATTCCACTTGACCAAAGACACCTTGAAAATAAAAAAGAATACTATACATACCCTTGAACTTCACGCAAATGGATGTTTTGTGTTGCCACTCAAGTGGATTGTGTATTGCATCAAAAGGCATTGGTTATACTGTTTGGCTTATGTTCAAAACGTGCCACTATTCATTAGAGGAATTCATTTGAGGTTTTTTAATGAAAATTAGACATGGGAGTCCACGTTCAGCCTTGATATAATTAGACATTGCTTAATCGAGTCAGATCTGCTAACATTAAACTTAAGCCAATAAGCAAAACAAGTATCTGACATTCTTATGTTAATAGTGATATTTAGACTTACCAAATTTCAAGAAAAAGTCCACAAAATCTTGCTCTTACCCTATTTTAGTGGGAACACACGAAAGCAGGGGTGCTCTTCATGACCTCTAAGACAGAAGGTGAGTGTTACTGGGCTGTGGTATCTTGTTGAACAACAGCATGTAAGAACACTTCTAATGCTGAGATCACCAATGTAATTGTCATTTATATTATAGCTTACATAGTTCTCATGTTTTTTAACTGTTTCTTGCATTGCAAACAATGTGTCATTGCCTATTAATTAATGACATAATAACAAAAAAAGTACTGATGTGAAAATTGGCTAGTCTTTTCCCTATGCCAAAGAAAATATGGATACAGAAGTCAGTATATCGAATTGCAGTTTTTGATGGGACAGAATAATCTAATTCTTTAAATCTTTGCATTTAAGTCTTTAAATGCCTGAGGCTGTGATGTATGGTATATGGTCATATATGCAGGTGGGACCAGAATACTGAGGATTTAGTCCCTATTTTTTTGTTTTCATATAAACACTAGCTACATTAGTGTAGAAATAGCCCTTGTTGTTACATAGAAATTAAGCTATGAGACAGCGTAACTTAAGTTACATTGTATTTTCCTTTATCTGAAGGTTATGAAGATGTGAAGTTGTACAGATGTCTAAAGACTCTATCTTCTGTGAAGAGATCAGCACTGATTAAGTCCTAAGGAAAAATAGCATAGACTTCTGAGGAGCAGAGGAACATTCTAAGGATATACTAAATTAAATGCTAACATATTTAACCTTGGAGTGAACCTGAAGGAGAATCCGAAGCATTTTTTTTTAAAGGTACCAGCAATACTGAAACAGCCATACACAGTTTCTCTAAATAGGATCAGAGCAGACCACACTGCTAGGTAAGAACTATTCAAGGTCAACACTTGTGTTTTTGATAGATCAGTGGAAAATAGTTAATGTGTCTGACATCTCTACTGTTCTGCCCTTGGGTGCCCCAGGTGATGCGACTCTGGGAAATAACCCCATTCCCTTTCATTCTGTTCTGGAGGAGCCTTTCTTCTAGATGAAGACGATGGTATCGCTGTTGCAACTTCAAATTAAAGCCTCCTGCTCTTTTTAGAGGTGCATGTTCTGGCTAGAGGCTATTTATTCACTACAAACAGGCCTCAGTCATGCAACAGCCACAGAAGACAGGGGAGAATAACATTGTAGTTACACTGCATTCCCCATTTGGGTCCTATTGGCACTTCTTGAAGTGAAGGCAATAACATTCAATTAACTCAAACACACGTGGGTGTTGTGATAACATTAACGTCTGTGAGGAATAGAATGCTCCACAGAAAGAAGGTCCTCCTCTGGAAGTGTGAACCATCTGTGCTACACAGCTGATGGCAGGTTTAACCCGTAATCTCTGCATAGAGGATGTAGCCTCATTGTTACAAATGCTTTACGCTGCACTTCTCTGTAAAGTCAAAACTTGGTAAGTACTGATCTTGATGGTGGTTTTAAAACTCCACCTTCATTTCAGTATAATCTTCTCAGCTGGGCTAAGGCAACTGTTAATGAGGCCATGTGGTGAATTGTTGAGGTTGAAGATGCCTCAGCTGAAATACAGGAGAAGGGGGAAATTTGATAACTAGGTACATGAACCAGCAAAACTGGCTAGTTTAGTCAGCATGTCTGATTTAAGAAATGCTTGTCAAACTACACCCCAATGCTGTGGCTGTCCTTATCATCAAGAACTGCCGAACCATCTCTTTCATCACTGGTTACTCCCATTCCTGAGTTCCCTTTCTGAGCAGAGGGCAATGAGTGCATGGGGACCTGAGAAAACCTCCCAACAAATTTCTGTGCCAGCATTCCTGACTGTTGCCTGTGGAAAAAAATTAAAATATGCCAGTGATGTAAAGGCCAGGAACTGAGCATCCAGATTGTAGACAACCCCCCTTAAAAATACATATGCAAAAGTAGTCAAACTACTTTTTCATTATTTAAACTAGTTAAATGTATGGGTTTAACTCATTTTATTTAAAAGAGTTAAATTATAAGTTTTTACTATTATTTCCCAGTTATTTTCATAGTCTTATGACTACTGCAGTGTTTCATGATTAGTTTCATGTATTAGAAAAATCTCTATAGTCTTCATTCTCACTTTCTCATGCATTTTCTAATTCTCAATTTTATAAAAATTCTTAATATTCTAACAGCCTATTAATTGATGTTCTAATTTTTTTTTTAGCAAGTTAGCCCAATAAATTCTCTGAACACATTTCCAAGAGTATTTTGAAAAATTTCCATTGCTGTATTATGTATAAATAGATTTGGCAGAACTCAGATTCTCTAATTACAGTTTCGATTGCAGAGGAATCAGGGACAAAATAGTCCATCAGGTGTAACTTTGCAAAATATTCTATCTCCCTAAGACTACTCTGCAAAATGTTCACTGTCTGCTGAATCTCTAGTATTTTGTGTCAAAACAAGTCCAAACACATTCTCTATAGCAAGAAATATGCATTACTAGTCAAGATAATATTTAACAAATATAATTGTATATTTACCATGAATATAGATTAATATACAGCTAATTAAAGACCAGGGAGTGTATTTAGATCACTGTACTACACCACTGCTATACTAATCTAGAACACTGGGCAAATCACAACCAAGTTTTTTAAAGCAAATAGTGGCTTTCTTTGGTTTGTTTTTAGTCAAATATGTTTTTCTCTATATTACACTGAGCCCTTTCGAATAATTCTAATTAGATGCCCTCAAAAAAAGTAAACACAAACAAAAAGGTCAACTCCAATTTGCTTTGGGCTCATATACTCAACCTATTCTTTGTTCTGACTACTTCTCAAAGTAGTAGGTCAAATTTTCATAGAGTTATAGAATGATTTGAGTTAGGAGGGTCCTTTAAAGGTCATCTGGTCCAACATCCACTAGGGATAATACTTAAGATGCCCAATGTCAGGTTTTCTGCAGCATTATCATGCGTTTCAGTACCATTTTAAATTTTTTCTGACAGCACTTTTTACAAAGAGCTGTAGTATAGATCACTAGTTGTGCATGTGCAAGTTGCCCTACAAGAACAGACTTCCTAAGCACTTTGCTAGACAATGTTATACCTACAAGTGTATAGGCAACATCAAAGGTGGCACATAATATGGAGGATTATAATATGCTATTAATAAGCATTTATGGTCATCACCTCCCCTGTGAATACTATTTTGAAAACTACAAGTCTGAACCAAATGTAAAAATATACATTCTTTCCTTCTAAGCCGACATGCAGCACAGAAATAGCTGCAGTACATTTCTATACAAAGCAGATAGATTTTTAACATAAATGTGAAAAGCTATTTCCTCCCCCAAGAAATCATTACCTTAATCTAGGAATTATGAAAGAAAAAAAAAAATCTACACTATACAAAAGTAGATGTGCCTTTGGAAAAGGTGAGATTGCTCTGGAGAATGTCTGCAGAAGAGACCAGATCAGACTTTTGCATAATCCTTGGAAGTATTACAGTACTAAAATTAACACAGCAGTTGATTCTGTATGTGAAACTGTTTCAGTCACAAAATTGTGCTCTCTTTTTTAGAAAAAATAGAATCTTCAAGTAGCGTTCCCTTTGAAAGGTAAGGGAGCAGAAACACCCCTGGGATAAATGAAACCTGCATGGATGAAATTGTTCCTGGATTTTCAGTAGCCACACTCTATAGAGTGTGTTGCTAGAGCAACAGGAGGCGGAGGTAGCAGAGGGGTCCTCAAAGCGAGTTATCCTTGGAGATAAATATGGATTATTACCCTCAGTACAGTTTGTACATTAACATGTCTTCACAGTATGCGATTTCAAGTTCTATCCTGCAATAGATGAATGCTCTCTCTTTTTAATCTTCCTCTCCTGGGACTGTAATTCATTCCATATTCTTTTCTCCCATGATTGTATATAAATAAATACAATCTGACAAAAATACAAAACTGCAGTAAAGAAATAAACCTAGCCTCAAGAGTAATTTCTCTTTCCTACTGTGTCCTTTTCACCTGCTGTTCCTTCACAGCCCTCACATAGCCTTTTGTTATTTTGATAAACCTACTAATACTGAGGAGTCAGTCTAATTGCCACCCATCCCTGGAGATAAGTGGGAGAGATGGGTAAACAGATGTCAAAGTCTCAAAACAAAAGTGAGTACAAAGCTATGCAGAAAACCAGTGATTTATGAAGGAGGCATTAGCATTATTGAGCATTGTTTTGGGAAACAGGTATGCAGAGAATTAACAGTTCAACTGAAAGGAAGAAAGGAGCACAGCACATTTGGGCCTGCCTGAGCAAGGACATTAGCATAACCCTTGGAAAAAGGAAAAGGATTTACAGCACAGGAGCTGAAAGCAAGGGCTTGTTGCTCAGAGCTGAGCAAACAGGAGTTCTGTTTGTTTGGACCTGCCACTGGGTAGGGTGACAAAGTTGGTGTTTTCCCTACTGACATACAGCTGAAACACCTCACCCCACCTCAGTGTCTGCTTCTAACTGAGACAACATGCAAACCCTCACAAACTTGGACAAAACAGCAAAGCTGAGAAACACAATGATCTCTACTGGTTTTAAGGTTAAGAGCCCTTAACATCTAGCATGTTGAGAGAGTGAGGTTGGATCACTTGCCATGGGAGATGGGACTTGGACAGCATATGCCATTCTGGTGTGGCTCTCGCTGCCCACATCCTCCTGCCCTCTCAGATTTTTCCTCCTGGAAGACTTGTGGAGACCCATGCCAGCCCACACCTGTGTGGGATTGCCCAGCATATGCTCCATTCCTTACAAGCAACTCTGACTCAAACCTCTTGGCTCAGACATTTTGTGGATTGTCTTGCCTGCCTGTGGCTCCACATAAAAAAATAACTATTACACTGCAACATATCATTTACCTGAGTTGAAAGGCTGAGAACATGCAGGTGCCTTTTCTTTCACCCCTGATTAGAAGCATTCACTAGGGACAAGTAACTTCTTATTAAACTTTCCCAGGCATAAGTTTATTCCAATAGACTCCTAAAGAAACAAAAATCCCTATTAACCTGCTCTCACCTGTAAAGGAAACCTATTCCCACCCTCTAATAAAAATTGCCTAGACCAACAACTTAACCTAAGAAACTTGAAACAAGACTTATTTAAAATAAGATTGTTTTAGCAATTTTGTCTGGAGACACAGATTTTACTCCATAACTCTGACAGCTATCTATGTGCAGTTAGTAAGTAGATTTGTGTGTGTGTGTAATAGTTCAATGAATCACTGGCATTAAAAAAAGTTAAAACACACTGAGAAAGAAACAGGTGATAGTGTCACACACAGTTCAGTGTGTGTAACACACAGGTGAGCAGTTGTTACACCTCATGATGCCTGACAATCTTTCTGGAAAGTCCTACCAAATTTTACCATCCCCCTCTGAGATTTGAATTTTAAAATAGCAAAAATTTAAACAGCACCAAAAAAAATCAGTAAATACTCACCACAATGATTCCGCAGGTCAGGGCTTGCTGGAATGAATGAACAGGTGAGTGGACAAAATAATTACACTTGTCTAGAAAGGCAGGGCTCTGGCCCAGCCAATAGGGACTTGTCATTTGGTGAAAGCCTTAGCATAATTATAGGGTAGTTGATTAAATGTCTCTCCTGACACAGCTGATTGCAGTAAGTGGTATAACAACACATTACCTGTCAGAGGTCTTGCACCATGTTCTATAGTTTACTGAACAAATTATTTGAAAGAGATCTTTTTTTCTAAAATAAGAAATACAATTTGACTTAATTTTGATTTTCAATATAGCAGTGTCCAATGGAGGTTAAAAAAATGGGGTTGGGAGAGCAAAGCCACATTCTGCTTTGCCAGAGTGTAGAGTACCCCCAGGTGGTGCATGCCCATGGAGTGGGAAACAAGTCACAGGAAGAGATCCTGTGCTGGAGAAGAGATGCCAAGGTTGCCATGCTTGGAGATCACTGAGCTGAGCGCCACGTTGGACCCTCTGACTGCTCTCACAGAGATTCGGGCAGGACCACTGGAGCTTTGTAATTAAACAACCTACCGCTGTCTGTCATTAAACCCCCAGCTCTGATTATGCTCACACAGCACTTTGTGTTGGTTGAGGGCTTCTCACACCAAAGGGATGGCGGGTGGTGCCACACATTAGAGTCATTTTGAGCTGTGGACCCTCCATTGCACTTGCAATATGGCAATTTGAATACTGGTTTTCATCTTCCCTGGCATAAAAACAGTTTTGTCTTTGGAATCAATTTCAGTCTCAAGACAGTCATTTCTGTATTGAAAGGTTTTTGTCATTTTAGAAGTTATACATCATGTTTTCTTTGTGTAATACTTCTTCTAAATTTTTGGTACTTAGTGACATATCCTGTTTAAATATTTATAATGATAAATCCTCCAAATTCGAAAATAATCTAAATATTAGGATTTTTCTTAAGGTCAACTGTAGTACAATTATTTTAAATAATTATTTAGGAAAAAATGTTTTAAAAATTATTTTATAAAACTATTATAAAATTATGAGAAAAAAATACTCTCAAACAGTTTGCTATGATGAAGATGATAGAATTTTTCAAAACATCCATTTTCACATTATCATTCTTCACTAACATGCCTCTATATATGTTACTCTAATTTTGCATAAGGGCTGTAAAACAATATTGTTTGGTAAAAGTCCAGAAAAAAAAATTACAATAAAGTTTTGGAATTTTCAGTGTCAGTGCTATAATATGTTTTTGTCTGGGTTGAATTATTCCACCTGCTATTTGCTCATGGAAAATAGGCAGCTGGCTTTGTGTGTCAGAAGAACAAGAAAAATAAGATAAACAGTAATTAAACTACATAGGTCAAATTATTGCTGAGAGGCTCATGGTAGCCATTACTGTTTCAGACCAAGCTGTGGACTAGAAGAAGAAAAAATCATGCTTTTCCACTTCACAAGTAACAGTGGTTTTCTCTCCTGTAATGTTGCATCTTTATGATGCAGGATCCACTCCACAGCATTTTTACAGTCAGAATCCTGTCCGGCATCTTTACCACTCATCTTCTGGTCTAGCATTCACTTCCCTAGTCAAATAGGAATTTCCTCCCAGAATAAGCCAGCTCTTGCTGACTGCAGTATTAATTAATAAAGGGAAATAATTCTTAATGCTTGAATGAAGCATTACTGTACTTGAAGGAAGTGATAGTGCAGAATAGGATAAAGCCAAGGAGCCTGAGATATGAAAACAGGTCTGCAGAGGAATGGGAAACATAAAGGAAAGATGTGAAGAGAACAATGGTCAAACCATTCTTCACACCTCATTAACCTACAAGTTTGTCTCCTATGTCCAGCAACATTCCCTCTGGCTTCTATTATCAAACTATATCTTTCAAAACAAGTTTTAGAGTCACTGGTGGGGAAGGTTGCCATCCCCACAACAAGCTCCACAGAGGGGTGGTCTGCAATTATTCACTCCAGTACCCTTGGGCTTTTCTGTGGAGACATTGCTCACTGTAAGGACAGCCTCGCTGCCCACTGAATGTGTCCTTACTGAGGCTGCTAGCAAAAGTATTGATTTTTGTTGGGGCTTTAATGTGAACATCTGTCCATTAGCAACTGGAGAAGAGCCATCAGTATCATGCCCCACACTGCCAGCCTGTCAGCAGGCATTAACAATTTCCAGTGGCTTCTGAATGAGCTGGATTCAACCCAATAACCTGGTGCAAAGCATTTCTGTGCTCCTTCAAATCATAAGAGTATGGCTGTTGGGTGGCTCCTGATTTTACTTTGATATTACACAAATTAGAAGGTGTTCCTGCTGGCTGTGTGGCAGCAGGAGAAGATGAAATAATAGAAGAGCCACAGCTGGCAGCTAGTAAGAGAGGAGATTTCTTCCCAGATGGAAAGAGAATCTGGTAAAGATCTGCAAATACCACATGGCTGATATCACTGAACACTATAAATTAAAAAATAGGATGTGTAATGTGCGAAGGAAGAGCTGGTGGAAAATTTCCAAGCAGTGTAGGCAAAGATTGAACTCAGCTGACCCAAGAACAAAGCATGGAGGAAGTAATCCTCTTAATAAGAATGGCAAAAATTAACACTGGGATTTTGCATAATAGGTTGTAAAGCTGAGGGGTGGAGTGAAGGGAGACAGAGGACTGAGCTGAGGGTGTGGTGTCTCCCTTCCCTTCTCTCCATACATCGCCTGCTCTCCTGCCAATCTGATTCCACTGAGATGAATCCCACCTCCGTCTCACACCTGGTTTGCAGAGCAGCTCTGCTGTTGTTGCCTCTTCAGACCTTTTAGTTTGGACACAGCATCACATTCCTGCAGTTCCAATTTTTTCCTGTTCTGGCACATTTGCATACGTAAGGCTACCTCCGACTTGTGCTTCTCTGTGCAGGCTAGGAAAATACTAAGAGGAACAGCACCGCTGTCCCCTGGGAGGCCTCCTACAATGTGGCTTGCACTCAGTGCCTTTCAGGGCTCAGATCTAAGATTTTAAAGGCAACACAGAAGGCCCTTTTTCCTTTCCTTTTTTTTTTTTCCCCCAATTTTGAATAATTAACTCATTTTCATTTTGAGAATGACAGATCTAATTTATATTTAAATCTTTCTAATCCCTTGCCAAGCTGCCATGACAATAGACATTGTAAAAATAAGTAAATAAGAATTTTCCTATTTACCTGATTGCTATTCATGTCTCATTGTCTTTTATGTCATTCTATGCCAATGCACTTTCAAGTTATGTCTTCCAGTGTGAAAGCTAAAAGCAATCTGGGTGAAATGGGTTTATGTCAAGAAAACATACATTCCTGTGTGTCACACATACATATTGAAAGCAGCAGCTTTAATAGGAGAGTAAGAAAGAGACACCCTTCCTCACCCAGCCCAAGAGAAAAAAGGTTTGGGAACCTAAACTCCAGCTTAAACCAACAGCAATAGCACAGGATGGTTCTGGAGCTTATCTCATCCCAAAGTGTCACCAATGAAAACCCAGAAAATGCAGGTAATTAATTGGTGCATCTCTGCAAATTTATAGCAATGAACCCACATTTGTTAATACAGAGGATATTTGGGATCATGGCTTTAGCCAGAATAAGCCCACTGGCCAATTCATACACACTGATGTGGTCATCTGGGAAAGGATCCTTTCCACGTGGACAGGTTCAAGGCACACTTGGGGAGAAGAGAGAAGCACACATCCTCTCCACAACAGCAGAGAACAGGAACTTAACCAACCTTCCCTTTGTAAATACCGGAGAGTACAAGAGGCATTTACCAGCATTCCCTGAACTCTTAAATTCTTGTCGTTTAGGATACCAGGACATCTGGATCTCAGCAAATCCAACTTCTTATTCTCAGATGTAAGACTTTACTTTTTTGTACCAGAATGTGTCTTATGAGCCAGAACATTTCTTTTCTGCTAAGGAAATGTAATCCACCTGGGTATTGTTCATGTGGTAGACTTGCAATACCCATGTTAATATACTCCACCCACTTTTTTCTAAAATACTAATGATTTTATTAACCATAGTTACAGAGAATAATACAGGATAGAGAATATGACAGATGATACTGACCAGCAGAAATTGTGTTTGGTTAATAGTCTTGGCCTTCACCCCAAACACAGAAACATGTCACTGCCCCAAGCAAAGATACACACAAGGCTTATGAGGGAGGAGGCTTTGTTTCCTGGTTATTCCTTCCCAATAGGTTGTGCAAAAGGAGGCAGACAAGAACAAGCAAGGAGGAAGCAGAGTACCTAGAAATAAGCTCTGTCATCTCTATTTAGGATGACTGAAGGAGTTACAGTCCCCTCATTTCTCTCATCTGGAAGCTTTCTACATGTGCACCGGAGACAGGTAGCACAGATGTAGGCAGCCAAAATCATCCTCAGCTGGAGCACAGCAAGCGGGAGCAGAGAGATAAGTGCCTCCTCTGCTGCTACTTCCATTTTCAACTCTGAGAAACAGTATTTGACTAGTCAATGTGAACTAAATGAATTTCTTTAAGACAGCTGTATTCCCTACTAGTTTCTCTTAGGGTTTTCTTTTGTTGTTGTTAAGATTATTTTTTTAAAACAGATTGGCATCTTCTGTTTAAAAATAGTTTATCAAACTGTTCCCATGCAGTAGTACTTCACAGTGATTGATAGGTTTTCCATTGTCCTCACCTTTGCATGTATTAACTTGATTGGGACTTTGATCTCAAGTATTTTATGCCAAGACCTTCTTGGAGTTAAATCTGTTCTTTCTCATGAGCATTCGAGTCTGCTGAGTCTGCTTTTCCCTCCCCACTCAGCTTGTGAAGCCAAGGAGAGTTAAAACTCATTACAGCTATGCTATCACTATTAGTACACTGGAAGGAAGTTTTGAGATGTAGATACTAAAAGGTTATGACCAATATTTGCCCTGTATTACAAAAAATTCAAGGGTTCCAGAAGCCTTTTTAAAAATTTTCTTTACCGGTTGCTGGCTTGCATATCACTTCTGAAGGAATCAGAAATAGATTAGTACCTATTTCTAACTAGATCTATCTAGAAATGGTTTGTCCAGCCTGCACAAACTACTAGAAGATACTCCTTACTTGTTTCTACCAGAGTGAGACCTCAGATCCAGATTTGCTTGTGATTTCCATATTAAGAACAGTGATACAAGTAATTGTAAGTCCAGTCTGACAAAGCTTTATGCACTTCTAAAATAACTTTGGAAAAATTGATTATTTAAATAAATAAGCATCTCACTTAAAAGGAATGCTTCAAGCAACAGACCCTATTGTCTATTACCTTCAAAAATGAAGAGTCCAATTTACTAAAACTGCTGAGAAAAGTGCCAATTAAAGGAGGCCATAAATGTTCTGTGTGAAAATCACTACCTGAATTTGAATTTAACAAAAAAAATCAAGACTTTTCACAGGGTAGGAAGTTGCTTACCTGCTAGCTCCCATACCAGCAAGTTTCCACATCTAACACAGCTGGAAAGCAGCCTTAAAGAAAATTTGCATTATAAACTGCCTTGGAACTGCTTCACCTGCTTGGGGAACTAATTTAAATTTCTTCTGAAAGCTACAGAGGTAGCAGTTCATTTGGATTGCAAAGCAGTGTAGAAAAGGTAGGTGTTTTCCCAGGCTAACAATCTACATGTTAAAGACATGAAAAGAACTACGTGGAGTCATAAAGGGTAGTGTCAAAATACATTTAGGAAGACCCATGCTGAGTGGAATGGTGATTCTAGGCAGCAGTGACAGCATTCATGGGTTATTCATCTTGCATAGTCTTAAAATGTTGTTGTATGCTATAAAAATTGCACTACACTTCAAGATAGCAATATCCAATATTTTAAGGCCCTAAAGGAATAGCTTTAGGAAATGGCAATTTCCTTGAGAATGTCATGTCTAGACTACATTTGATTTCCAATAGCTCAATTCTTTGCAATATAGAAATAGAATTTCTGGAGGGTATTTTTTATACTCTTCAACTAGTCATTTGAGAACCATTACAGTTCCTTCTACACATGACTCTACTTGGAAACTCTCTATATAAAGATGATATACTAACTTCTGGAATACCTCTATAAAACAGAGCTAATTAGTTATTTCCAATTCCACTTTTCAAACCATACAGTTATTTGAACTTGCTCACAAAAACACCTGTAATCCGATCATTATGGAAAAAACAAAACGTGAGAGTGAGATCGAGATTAAAATGTTCAGTGTAGGATTGTTTTAGGTGGTGGGTTTTTGCTATTTTCTTGCTTCTATGTTGAGCAAAGATAGAGTAAATGATCTAGAACAGATGTTGCTCTGAACATGAAGGAAACTATCACTTTACTGAGGAAAAGGGAAAGATCTTGCAGCTGGTTAAATAATGCAAATGTAGGAATCCCACTCTGAGTATTATATCAACAAAGAAAAACAATGTTAAGAAGCATCTTTTTCTCTGCTGTTATATTACTTCTGAATTCACGTACTCCCAGATAAAAGAATTTAATAACACATTAGAAAATTGTTGGAATTTTCTATTTCACAAAGTGGGATTTTTTCATACTAATTTTAAAGAAAAGCTTAGGGAGGTAATAATTAATCTTCAAATAACTTCTGATTACCACGGGATACACAACCATTTTGCAACCATATTAAGTAGATCATGATTTGTGGCCTACAGGTCTGCCAGAGCTGTGGCCTAGAATGCAAAAAAATTAATTCTCACATGGAAGGAATGACCAGAAAAAAGCTGGATTCAACTGAATAGGGACTTATGCAAAAGTTTATAATGAGATAGAAGTAATCACCTAAGTAGGACAACAAAGATGCAGCAGAACATGGAAATCAATAGAAGTCTAAGACAAACAGCATGGTCTGATGGAAAGGAAGGAAGGAAGGAAGGAAGGCAGGAAGGCAGGAAGGAAGGAAGGAAGGAAGGAAGGACACTTCTATAAAGGAGATTATTAGGAAAACATGGTAATAATTTTTATTGGTATGAAATGGAAAAAAAATTAAAAGGGATGAAGGAACATTTACATTCTTCATGTCCCCTAGGGTTTAGACAAGGACTAAGAAAGCAAGGGATAATCAGATGATCTCCAGAGGATCTTTTTGGGATTGTGTTCTTTGAATTCTACATTACTCAAACATCTCTTTGATTCTGAACTATTTTCTTTAGTTTGGTTGATGTGTGATATATAATACCTTTTGGCTGCAGACATGTCAGGCAATATAGTAATTCCAGAGATGAGGCAGAGAATCACAGAATGTGCTGAGCTGAAAAGGACTCACAGGGATCATCGAATCTAACTTGTGGCCCTGCACAGCACCATCCCCAAGAGTCACACCATGTGCCTGAGACCATTGTCCAAACACTTCTTGAACTCTGCCAGGCTTGATGCTGTGACCACTTCCCTGGGGAGCCTGTTCCAGAGCCCAGCCACCCTCTGCGGGAAGAACCTTTTTCTAATTCCAACCTAAACCTCCCTGACACAGCTTCAGGTCATTCCCTGGGGTCCTGTCACTGGTCACCACAGAGAAGAGATCAGTGTCTGCCCCTTCTCTTCCCCTCACGAGGAAGTTGTAACTGCAATGAGGTCTCCCCTCAGTCTCCTCTTCTCCAGGCTGAACAGGCCAAGTGACCTCAAATGCTCCTCAGAAGTCTTCCCCTCAAGGCCCTTCACCATCCTCATGGCCCTCCTTTGGACACTCTGTAATAGCTTAATGTCTTTTTTATATTGTGGTGCCAAAAACTGCACACAGGATTGAGGTGTGCCCTCCCCAGTGCTGAGCAGAGCAGGACAATCCCTCCCTTGCCCGGCTGGCGATGCTGTGCCTGATGCCCCCCAGGACACGGTTGCCCCTCCTGGCTGCGAGGGCACTGCTGACTCAAACTCAACTTGTCATTGACCAGGACCCCCAGGTCCCTTTCTGGGACCTGCATGTTCCAGGATTGTTTGATAGATAAAGCCTTTAAAGACTGCTCACATTTTCATTGCAAACCAATGTAGAAATAAGAAAAACAAAGTCATTTTGAGAACTCTTTCCAGTTTCTGGTGCCATATATGTATCTCCAGAAGCATTAAACTCACACTTGGTCTTGCTTCTGCACTCAGAACCAAGACCACACAAGCCAATACTAAGCAACTTGTCTAATGCTGGTTTGTATAGCCTTGCAAGGAATTTTTCTGTGTACAAGCCAGTTGTTCCCTCTGGTATGCAATATGATTACAATATTATTAGGATGTTTAAAGGATTTAAAACTCTATAAACCTAAGTATAAAATTCCCCAATAAAAATTAATTGCAGGCATTGTTATCAAAAACAGATGATCAAGACCTGATGACATAAAAATCTTCCCTAACCTGTGGTCTCTATCCAATACTTAAACAATACCAGTCCTTTCTCCATCTCTTCTCTTAATGGATTCCAAGTATCTACAGTTAAATATATTTTTTCCTTTATCACAGCATCACAATTAAGTTGAAATTTCAGTTCAAATCTATCCAGTTATTTCTAATCTACCTGTTTCATCCCATAAATGTGTATAGTGAATGTTCAGTGCTCTGGCATAAAATCTGTGGTACAGCTGAAAGTAATTGAGTTAATGGCAGTGAAGACTGAGCTATTTTCCCACTATTCCAGCAAATTGGAGCCTAATAAATTTGAATGATACTCACATAACATTACAGTGAAGTTTGCATCCTGCTGCCTATTTTATCCCACTGGGCAAGCTAAAAGATGACTAGGAAGTGGCCAAATTGATATTTTCCTGTATCGCTTAGGAGGGGATTTCTCTCATCCATCTAAAAGTTATGTCCCTGCTCTGAGGTAGTTATCCCAGACACTCTATCATTGACAGAAAAAGACAGAAACCCCTAAAGCATGACTCATCCCATCTATGTACATCTATCTACTAGATTTAGCCTTGCCAAGAGATACCTTCTCCCTCTAATAATGACTCAGTAAATCATGGACACATAACTGGGTCCACAGACATAAATGGTTGAATGAATTGGATGCCACAGAGCCCTTTACCCAGGTGATTTCAGGCATTCAGCTGAGGTGTCTGACTTAGGAATACAGTTGTCATAGACTATCTCTGCAGGAACCTCTCAAGCTCATCCCAAATCCTCAGCAGTGGGTGAGGGGGAGGAATCACCCTGCAGAAGTGCATGTCTCTCTAAGTTGCCTACAGATGGTACCTAACGAGAGCAAGCCTCTAATTAGCACAGGAAAGGTAAAGTATGTAGATGAATTCAAGACCTAAATAGTCAGTTACACAGAAAATGAAAAGTAATTTCTCTTCCTAGGAGATGGAAGCACTTTCAGCAATATATTGCACTCCTCAGGATGTGATAAAGGACAGTGTGAATACCATCACACAAAATTGCTCAATTTGAGAGTCAGTGCTCAGACTGAGGATGTGCTGGGGGCCCACTGGGGCAGCAACTGCCTGGTTTCGTGTCTCATCTATTTTTCCTCCAAGGTACTGCATAACTGACTACTTGATGTTTAGCCTAATTTTCAAGAAACTTAAATAAATTCTAATAATTACCTACTTAAAAGGGAAAATAAAAAGACAAAAAGTAAAATGAAAACATGTATGTTGGTAACTTTTCCAAAGAGCATACTGTGTTAGACAGTAAAGTCAAAGCATTGCCTCTACCAAGTTAGGTCCAAAAGATGCCCACTATATAAGCAGTTATTATCATCCAAAATAATGCAGGCAATGACAATGTACATATTAAATAATTTTTTTTAATACAGGAACAAGGTGCTTGATTAATATCTTTTATTGAAAGTATCAATGATATTGAAGTTAATGACATTTCATTCTCTGAATATATTTGTCAGAATCTTCCAAGTGAGATAAAGCTTAATAGGTCACTTGGTGTCTTCTTTGAAAATGTATGTATATCCTCAAATTCACATACTCTTTTCAAATACTTCCCACAGAATAAAATAATCTTACAACTTCTATTTTACTCTAATATTCACCAGACTTTCCCTCCTTTCCTACACAATCAAATGGGTTTTTTTATAACCTTTGACATCACGCAGGATAGATCCTCCCTTTTCTGGTATCTACAGCAATTTTTCTTATATGTCCTTTTACCAGAATCATTGTATAATCAGTCATTATATATATATAGTGGTCACTTTAATTCCCGTTCTTGTTCTTTTTCCCTAAATTGCTTATAATGTTTAAAATATTTTTGAGGTAGTATTCTATTCAGATCTGTGATGCAATCTGCTTCATGATGTCCCACTGCTACATCAAGTTCAGTTGGTGGGGGTTTTTTGCAGTTAGATGAAGCTATTAGTTTGTTAGCTACTGATATTTGTTATTGTCTTTCAGCATTTCGTTTCCTAGTTACAAGTCTTTCACTGAATAAATGCTTTATATTATTTTTCTCCAACTATCTCCCTTTCCTTGAGGGAGAAAAATCTTCCCTTCTCTGATTGTTACCACTAAGTTTACCCTGTGCCCACTGGCCTGTGAAACTTGAGCAATTTACTACAACTAATTCCCTGAGAACTGCTACTAACTCAGAAAATGTACTCTGGTTGCCAGTGAATACAATTTCCTTATTCACTGGCTCTTCTTGTCTCTGAGGGAAAATCAGACACAGACCTTTTCTTGCTGTTACTTGTGAATAACTCTGAATTTGTTCATGCTAGGTAAAACTAAAATACTGCAGAATGGAAATATAGGCTGAAGAGGATCAGCCCCCTCCTATAACACAATTTCTTTAGCAACTAGAAGAAAGAAAGAGAACTTGGCCTTGCATAGGAGCGATAAGAGCAATCCAGAAATAGGATGGGAGGGTAAAAAAGGCAACCAAACTCTCAAATATTATAGATTGCTAATAGAAAGGAACAAAGAAAAGAGAATAAATGTATATTGACTGAGGTGGGAGCAAGTAAATATATTTCTTTACTGCATTCATTACCAGTGTTTAAAAATTGCTGATAAAATGCCTTGCCTAAGGATCTGATCCTTTGCCATCAAAATTAAAGTACTTTTGTTTTCTTTGGCTGTGCTGTGAGTAGGACCAACCTCTAGAGTTACCTAAAGATTTAGAATGTGAAGAATTTAGTGGAATAGGGCTGTTCTGTTGCCATGAGCTGAGGGAGAGGATTATTTTGTAAATGGAACACAGGAACAACTGCTCTGCTGTAGTGCGCTATTATGGTGAAACTTGGAGTGAAAATATTTCCAGGAGCCACAGGAAGGCAGTGTGTAACAACTTCATTGTAGTTTTGAAGGCTTCATGTTCAATATCTGAGGAAAGGACATGTGATAAATATCAATTTTTCTACCTGAACTCAGCTTAGTTGAGTATTTTTAAATGGCATATTACTTTCAGGCAGAAAATGTTGACTTTTGACCTTTTGCTTAATTCTGACCTTATCGTTTTGATTGCTATAATGTAAATGACCAGTACAATGTAAATTTGCATGTAAATAATCACAAGGTTGTTTAGCATTTACGACATTTTCATCTTCAAAGTGGAGTCATCCTTCTGTGAATGCCCTGAAGCAACAGCAAAAAAAGTGAATTTAGGTTACTAAAAGATGAGATCTGTCAGGCAGCAAAATGCCTAAAGCTACAAACATTCAAGCATCTTTCACAGTCCATGCTGGCCAGCTGGGCCTGGGTGGGCAGACAGGATGCTTTCTAAAGCTTCTTTCCTACAACAAGGAGCCTGCTCAGGACCCATGAGTACCAATTTCAGAGACAACAGGCAGAAGGAAAAGAGCTCCTCACTCTCATTTTTGGTTGCCATGTTTTAAATGTCCAGATGCTCAGGTCAGGTAGCCAGGGTGTATGGTGTGACCCAGCCTGTAATTTCACTCCTTCATGTCCTTCCAGAGGAACTGGCAAGTGGAGGGGGTAAACCCACACCTCTTCTCAAGTTCACATACAAAATGGCTGAAGACAAAATCTCTGCTTTCCTGCTCCTCTAGGGTGTAAGATATTTTGAAGGGAATCACTCCAAACCTGCTTGAACTTGTCCTTTCTGGTTCGACTCCTCTGATCTTGTCATTATTTCGTCATCGTCCTTGCGGAAAATTGCAAGAATTATAGCAACTCTTAATCCACGGCTACGGATTAATAATGCAGTGTGTGATTTGTATTTATGGAGGCAAGTGGTGGGACATTGGTGTATAGAATCCCCCAAATACAGGTACTGAGTGGCTGGCATGTGTCCTGGTGCAAGGGATTTATCTAATCCTGTCCCTGGTGCTCACCCTCTGCTATCTCCATCTTTGGGAATCTGGCTGTACCAGCCTGCAGTCCCAGGTAAACTGAACTCCCTGCATCGTTGATAACCAAGTCTCTGATGTGTCTGTATGGAAAATAACAGTTTAAATATTTCTGCACAAAGAATTCACAATCCTATTGAGTCCTACGTAAAATTTTCCCATTTGACTTACATTTTTATTTTAGATCACCGTATTTTCTAACAAAGTAATTTTTCCCCCTCCCTTAGCCTGATACTCAGCCTTTTTGGCAATAAAGCGATCCTGTGAAGTTTCCACATACTTTACTAGTTCACAAAGGGAATTTTCTTTCAAAACTAGTTTTTTCCAAATTAATTACTTAACATTAATACAGATTTTTCATATGCAAATCATTTTACAAGCGCATTAGCTACTGAGGCTGTTGTTGGTATTCTGAAGTAGCTTAGTTCTGCAGGACAATGTGCAACAGCCTCACACAGAGGGTTCATTACAAGAATGAAAACCTTATTATCTCGCTCACCTCACAGGGATATATTTCAGCCAGGCAGAATTTCAGAGCAGCTGTGTTTGCTAATGGGTGAATGTCTGTCATTGAACTTGGCTGGATAGAACCTTTTGATAGGGGATATAGAGAATTCTTGGAGAAAGAAAGCACAAAATTGAGGGGAAAGAAAAGTTTTGCTGAAGCAATAGAAAATGCAATGGTAGTGAGGGAAAGCAATACTCTGTTGAGTTTTACAGTTTATATGGGGTAGAAAGGAACAGCTGGCTTGTGATCCTTAGAGAAGCTTTGTGAAGTATTTGCTCTTTGCAGTGTGGAAAACTGACAACATTCAAGCCCCAAAGGGAAGAACCTTCAATTCTGCCCAAAGCCAGTAAACTCAGTGTCTGGTTTGTGACCTTTTTACATGCTAGACTTTCTGTTTTGCCTAAATTGCTTGTTAAAGTATAAAATCTGATTTTATATACAGAAGTATAAACATTAAAAACAATGTTTTCATCAATAAGAGGAAATTCAGAGACCTGAATATTCAGAAGCTTTGTTCAGCTTGCAAAAAGCTGTTCAGATGTAACTGAAACTCATCTAAGTTTCTTGAATCAGGCAAATGTCCTAGGTGAGGTTTTCTAATGCAATTTGCAGTAATTTCTCTGTTCTTGATTTTGGTTAGTTCTTCACTGTAGGATATATTTTGGCATTTTTGTTTCATTTCTATTTCCAATTTAAAAAAAAAATTATTACAAGGATCATGGGCTGTGACAGGCAGAAAAAAACCTCTCTCCTTTTTTCCCTAAGAGTTCCAACTTAGTTTCCTTTAGGCTTTGAGCAAGGTTTGCTGAAAGATTCAGGTGACTGTTACTGAACCTTCTTCTCTATCCTCAGTCCTTATGTGAATTTGGGTGGTATTTCTTGTTCCAATTTTCAATGCTGTAATCCCTGAATTACCATTATCACTACACATTATACCAGAGGGAGTAAGGTTTAGGCCCACAGAGCCACTTAAGTATTTAAAGCTTTCCAAAGCCTGAATTCCATTTAAATCAGTTGGAGCTGGTTGGTAGAATACCTTATTGAACACAGAACATAAAGCCTCCAGTGTAATGTTAGAAAAAACATCCCCATCACCAGTTTATTCACATTCTAAATATCCCAGGTTTATAAATGTTAAACACCTTCTGCAGAGGTAGAAATAAGCAAATGTTTTAAAGAGTGTTTTGATTTTAGTATTTAAAATCCAGAAGGTAAAGATGCTAGAAAAGCTGTTTTGCATTAAAGGGGCACTACTTTTAATTAAACATACTTCTGATATAAATGAAGTTGTTTATTTTTTCTCTAACATAAAATCTCAGTGAAAAGGGGAGAGAAAGTTGCAAAAATGTCAAAATGTTCTGGGGAAAAAAGGTTTGTTTGTTTGTTGAAATGGCTTTTCATTTTCATTTTATATTTAGTTAGAAGTTTAAAAGCCGAAGGCAAAATCATTTGTTGAAATGAAACACGTATAAAAGGATTTTTTCATTTCCTGGCTGAAAAAAAAAAAAGAGTCTTTAAAGTGATAGCCAGAGAAGCATCTGGATTGCATTATCTGTGTCCCTTGGAAATAAGAGGAATAAGTGCTAGAAAATGCAGTTGAAAATAAAGATCTCTGACAGTTGCTTCAAATATTTATATTTTTTCCCCCAAGCCCTGCCTTTAGCCTGCAGGTTTCTTTCAAAAGCCCTGGTGTTGCCCTGGCTCTGAAGACCCAAACTGGCCCAGGGCAGCGACACGCCCCCCTCAGGAGGAGCAGGGTCAGCGCCTCCTCTGAGTTGCTCCCATGCAGCTGGTGTGTGCCCTGAGCTGGGATCCATCCACGGCCAGAGCCCTTCCCTGCAGGACATTAATCCGGGGAAAAAGCAGCAAAATTCCTAGACATTGCCTTCATTTCTACCCTACCTGTTGCACTTTTGGCTTTTTGCTACTCTTTAGGAGAAGGAAAAGGAGGACATCTATTTTGACAGGTTAAACTTCAATAAAAAGAAACCTTTTGCATTCTCACTTCTAAAATCTTCCTTTGTTGATTTATCATATGGACTGTTTTATTCTGTTTACTACCAAATTTATCATAATGTATGACCCCTCAATGTGCAGATAAACAGGGATAGAGCAGGCCCTGCCCAGACTGTAAGGTGTTCTCTCACATTAAAAATAGGTGCTGGAATAGCAGTCCAAATATTATCCTATTTAGTACATTGCTCAACTGCCTAAAAGCTAATTCTAGGACCTTGATAGAAATAGCTCCAAGTGACAGCACTTCCTTTATTGCCATTATTGCAAACACATTGAGCTGGCAAAGGTTAAAGGGCTCTACCATTTTTTGGTGATGGAGTTGGTCTACCTGCCAGCATCACTTCTCTTCACAAAGGGGGTCTCTCTAAGAGAAAAAGGTGATTTTTGAAATCTCACCCCCATTACTATTGTCATTAACGTCGTAGGAAGACATCTTGAGTATGTGTCAATTCTGAGAGTTATTTTTGATATTATAGCCCCAGTTTATGCCAATTAAGTAGATATTTTACTGTATACAATGCTAGATTGGTGGGAATTAATGTACACACTGAAACTCAAACACACAGTCTTGCTAGCCACACACACTGTTAAGAGCAGCAACCAATGCTGCAATATTTATAGCAGGTCTGTCTGTGTAGATGTAAATAAATTTGACAGATTGTGCAATATATTAATGAAATGATGCTCAGTGTCCTCAAGGAACAGTTTTTAGTAGATACTACTCAGTTCAGCTTTGTTTTCCAAAGGAAGAAATGTATATTTTAAGTTACTTGCAATTTCTATGCATAAAGCTCTGGATTTATTTTTCTGCCTCATTAAGATATTAGAAACTTTGTGCTAAAAATGGGGTACTATGCACTTTAGATATTAAGTGATTTGGAGGGGTTTTCAAACTTGTCAGCAGAGAATCTGTGTGGCAGAGCTATTTTTTCATTACTCTTATCTTCTTACTAAAGGAGGTTCCCACACGTCTGTCTTAATTTTGCTTGTATTTCTAGTTCTCTACATTACTGGCCTGTGTATATTCAATTCTAAGGTTAAATGAGACAGACAATGCTTTCAAACATATGTAAATTCCAGTCAAGAAAAAAATTGTATTAGGAGTAATTAGTGCTGGTATTTCCACAGCAGTTCTCATGAAGATGATAAATTAAGAAACTTTTTAAAGGTGGAAAACAATTGCAGATCTTCATATGGCCAGAAAATATGTTAAGGACAGAAGGCAGGGCAGTTCTGAGAGGTCTTGACTCAGCACTTCGCCCACAGCCTGCAGAGCCCTCACCCTACAGGGAGGGATCTGGTTTTAAATGTATTGCTCGTAGACTTCAGAAAGCTCTCTTGCTCTGCCTTTCTCAGAATAAACACCCAGATAGGGCACCCTGCTGATGGTTTAGGGAACTCGAGCCTTCTTTCTGCTGTGCCAAGGTGTTAGGAGAGGTACTTATGTCACAACATCCAAGTTTCTCATGGATATGACTCATCGCACACCTGGAGGTCATATCTTCAGTGTATTCTTGGTGACTGTTTGACAAGAGAGGATAAAACACTTCTCTGCTGTGGCCCTGAGGGCACTGGCAGCCTTTCTGTTCCTGCCTAGCCTCTCCTGGGGCCTGCCTCCCCCCTAGCCCATGCCCCAGGAGCCCCAGCTTGCTTCAGCCTGTGGCCACTGGTCCCTGCCCCAGAGATGTTGCAGGGATGCCCTGTCTCCATGTGGATGCCTTGGACCCCTGCTGTTGGCTGAACAAATATACACATCCCAGATTACCACACTTATCCCCCTGCATCATCCAGGCTTTGGGGGAATGTCAGGGTGCATCACAGGAGAACAACATTCAGTAAAAACTCTACTCTATAATAGTCTGGCTGCCTCAGGGAAATCAAAGGTATAGCAAAACTCAAGCCATTCCTACCTACTCAACACATTATTCCAGTCAGGGTCCTGAGTTCGGACCAAATGCCTTCCCAACTTTATTAGACCTTTTATAGGTTTCCAAACCTGAAACAACAGTACTAGGCTGTTGAATAAAATAAGATAGAGTTGGGGTTTATCAGCATATCTCCCTCAGATATCCAGAAGACGTGTTCTAAGGACGCTTAACAAATCACTCTCTGCTGGTCACATGGTTGAGACTTCCAGAGAATTGCACCAAACCATAAAGGTGAAATAGGTGTCCAGGTAGCCAGGTGACAAGAGTGGTCAAGTGGTGCTGAGACATTACTAGGAACACCTGCTGTGTTGAGGGAATGTAGGAGTCTAGAGTGCTAGGAAATACCTGAGCAGATTTTAGGTGTTTGGTAACATCAACATGCTAGGTGTAAGCACCTTGGCTCATTGTGGTTTGCTACCGTTCTGCATTTATTAGAAAGCATAGCAGAAAAAAACATCTTTGTGAGAGTTTCCATACATTAGGACACAACATTTCTTTTCCAAACACAAATTTATGCAGACTAAAACCCCCAAATCCCAGTGCAAGCAGTTTTAAAAACACCTGGTGATGATTTACTTGTTTATTATATTGTATATTATAACTACTGTGTTCTATCCCAGGTATCCCCATAGGGTTGGCAGGTATAACACAGGGTGCATAGGAGTCCCACATCCATCTGGGGCAGCAGCTGAAGGCCAGGTGGGACATAATTGAATCCCACCCTTTGCTTAGGAATGACCCAGCTCAAAGAGTAGCAGGCTTAAACTAAAATAAGCAAATTCATACAGAGCTTTTTTACCTGATTCTGATGAGATCTTCTGCTTACAAGGCTCTGCAGGAGAGAGCTACCAGAACTGTCTGTTCCCAGGCTACCTTACCTTTATACTGGCTGGCAGACGTTCAGTTCTTCCAGTCCTTCCTTAAGTGGCACGGAGTGAAGTTTGTGGCACACCACTTATGCCCACATTCACTTGTTACAGCATGTACTCTTTGTAAACAAAGTGATCCCAACCTCCTCCCAGCATTTGAGATCAGGAGGGGTGAGGGCCCTTGGTATGCCGACAGAAGCATTCAGTGGTTTGTTAAAACTGAAGTCCCTGATCAGAGATATAAAGAGAATGAAAACCAGCCATTGGAAAATCCGCAAGCTCCTGAAACGGCACGAGTCAGAAATGTGATAGATAGACAGACAGAGGCTTGAAGTACTTTAGACTGACTCCTCCTGAACTTGTGCAGCAGGCCTCCTTAGTGAGTGAGACATAACCCACTGACAAGCAGTGCTGCCCAACAGTGACTGCGGGGGTGCTCAGGCAGCCCCAGCACATTTATGAAACCTCTGCACACACACCAACATGCTGTTGCAGCCCCAGAAAGTCTGACGGGCAGAGCTGCCAAGGAACTGTACAAATCCTGCTCCACATGAGCAGGAGCAAAGCAAAGGGGTTCCCACCTCTGCCAGGGTTCGCAGACTGCATTTGTGATTCCCTCTCCCTGTATGGCCGGCCTAATCACACGGCGGAGTTTGGTTTGTTGACCCTGTTGCTGTGCTGCTTCACCAGCTGCCCGGGCTCCTGCCTGGAGCACCACAGCACAGGAAGGGACGCGGAGCTGCTCAGAAAGCAGAGCCTTGGAAGCCAGCATGGGACACAGAGTTACCAAGGCAAACTGAGTGGCAAAACATCTCGGGCTTTTTTTCCTATCCCTGGAGTCATCCTGGAAAAAGATTTGGACTGTACTGTGTAAAAATATATGCTCAATATAGAAGTTTGGAATAAGGAAAGACAATGTCACTCTTCTATTTCAAACTGCAGACTGGTTTACCTTATTTTGAAAGTGGTCCGTTTCAGGGAATATGAAATAATATGGATAAGTCATGTTTGTTCATTTCTACACCATCAAAGCTTCCAGTGAGCAATGAGACGATCAGAAAGGTTATCTTGTTGTGTTTTCAAATGCAATGAGTCGATCAGTGCTACAAAGCCTATTTGAGAATCTAGGTAAGCACATTCACCTAGGCAGATTTCTGTAGATACGAGACTCTGTTCATAATGCTTTTCTGTCTGTTTCCAATTAATAATTTAATGAGCAAGCTTTCTTCAAAGAACCTCTTGAGGAAACAGCAAATTTTATTTGAAAGAAGAAAAAATTTCTAAAAAAATAAATTTTACCTCTTTCTCCATTAACACTTGCCTTGAAGACTGATTTAAAGAATTTGATTTATTTGGTCAAAGTGATTGAGTCCCTCAGATAACACAGTAAAATTGTGGGTAAGTAGCCTACCCCTAAAAATGACAGAACATTAAAAAAATTAAAGACTTTAATGTAAAATTCAGGTACTGCATGTTATTCAGTAAATAGGCAAACCATATAAAAAAAGGTAATCTGCCACAACTAAAGCAAATTTTTATTTCATAGATTTGGTAACAATATAAAGAAATACCTTTTCATGCACTGTTGTTCTATTATGTCAAATAATATATATGCAATAATGCTTTCAGCAAGTAGACAAGACAGTTCTCACAGTGCTTATATGTCTATAGCTGAGGTATTAATACTGTGAACTAAACAGACATTAACCAGGCACCACACAGGAGGTTCATATCTCTTCTCCCAGTGGTGCCATGTGCCCAAAGGTGTGTGCCCAGGGAGGCTTTGTTCCCTCCACTGCAGCATGGGCAGCACAAGAGCAGTGCTGGTCCCTGAACAGCCTGTGGCAATGAGGCAGTTCACCAGAGCTACTCACTTCACAGAAATTTTAGAGATGCTTTCTAGTTGAGGTCCTCCTTGCTTTCTAGGTCTTGAGCCTGAGGGCCATCTTTTGAGGTGTGTGTCCCTAGGTCTGGATCCTTTGCATCCCTAGGCTCAGGAGCTAGTAATTTAGAACTATTCAGCAGCTGGAACTGGGAGCAGGCTGATGGCAGAGCTGGGAATGGTGCTGTGAACTAGCTAAAGGTGTGAGTTTAAAGGGAGTAGGACTGACCATACTAAAACCCTTGTGTGGCATTTTTATTCGAGAGTAAAGGGCCTTTGCCCAAGTTTCTTTAAGCCACTGTAGAAGTATAGGGAGGCAGGGTGAATCAAAGCTACTTTTAACAGCTAGAAAGCATTCAAGAAAGGATATGATGTAGTTTAGTAAACCAGTTAAGACAAACTGCTTATAGCTGCACTTGGCAAACTCTGAAAACACCTGCTGATTGCAATTCATGTTTCTAGTTCTTTTTATGCAAGTCTGTGATTTATTTTTAATGAATGAATGAAAGCACGCAGTAGAGAGAGACCATGGTAGAGCATTCCTCACATATATCTGCTTTTGCTGAGAACAGATAGGATCAGGAGTTCAACAGTGCCAAACTGCACTTACTTGACAAGAACTGTGCCAGTGCACAGGCACTGCAGAAAAAGCATGAGGAAAGATCCCAGGGGAAACACTGTAGATTTCTGAGGTGAAGAGAGGACCATTTGTGCTTTGGACCCTTCCTGTGCTCTTCTTGTGGGTGTCTGCTTTTGCAGAATATACAATCTCAGTAGTTTGTGGTAAAGCTTGTTTGTCCTTTGGCCTTGGGGATAGCATGTTCATCTGGGGTCCAAGGGCTCTTACCCTGTTCTTGGCTCAGCAATCAGCCATCTGCAGAACTGTCTCTTTGGACTACAGTTTGACTATCTGTAAAATGGTTGTTTATGGCTTTATAAAACATTTCAAGATTCATGGGCTGAACATGTTATAAAAGAGCAGGTATTTATTGGAAATGTTATGTGATTGACTTAAAAGCCAGCCTATAAAAAACAATAGGCAGTGAGCTCTCTGACATTTGGCTTTCTGAGTTTTTAGCCATTTCTTCACACCACGTAGGTTAAACCTAATGTGCCTTGAGCAGTGGTCCAGCACCTTTGGGAAGTGTTGGCTTTCTGGGGCAGAAGTTTTGTAGCTGATCTGCAGAGAACCTCTACTGCAACTGACACACATTGGATCTGCAGCATGCACAGAAAAGACATGCCATTTCTTGAAAAGGTCAGATTCAATGCTCAGATGTCACTTATCTGATCTCATCTGTAGCTATAAACATGAATAGAAATGCCAGGTGAAATTTTCAGACAGAAGAAATGGGCATGTATGGAGAAATCCATCTACAAGCTAATTCCAGCCAAATGTGTTCCTTTGTAAATGAAAATTATTATTTCTTCTGTACTCTATATTTTGCCAGCCAGCAGTGGAAGAAATCCTTCAGGTATTGAAAAGCAATAATAAATATGTAGTAGTTAGCTAAGCTGGTTGCAAATACAACAGCCAAGGAGTTATCTGATGGCAACCAGCAAGCAGTCCAGCAACTCCCCCACCAGTGATTCAACCCACTGCAGAGCAATGGGTCACATCTCCCAGAGGTCACATCTCACAGTCACCTTCCCCTTTCCTCCCAAGCTTTGCTCAGTTCAGACACTCCGCCCAGACACCGTTCAGGTGCATGTCATGGCCCTGCCTCTCCCCAGCCGGGAGCTCACTGCAGTGTGGAGAGGGGCAGTGCCACAGGCCTGGGTGCAGACAGTGCTGGGAGCACGTCCTGCTGGCAGTGCTGCACCCAGGCCTGGCTCCACAGGAGACTCCCACTGCCCTCGCTGCTCCGCCTCCACAGCCCACCACAACGCGCAGTTCTGGCGTTACAAAGCTGCCAAGTGAACGTGTTTCTCTCCAACTCTCTTTGCCAAGATTGCACAGGACCAGTCATGTCAATTTTTCATTATAAGCACTAATATATGTTTAATGACACCCATCTTTTTGCAATGTCAGTTGGTATTTTAATAGGCTTAATAATAGCACATATTCGTAGCATTATTACTTGCTTGTGTAACACTCTTCACCTACACTGTGCTATGCTAGCAGTAACTAATGAATGCATTCTAGGAAAT
The DNA here is from genome assembly GCA_013400975.1 of Atrichornis clamosus. Taxonomy (NCBI): domain Eukaryota; kingdom Metazoa; phylum Chordata; class Aves; order Passeriformes; family Menuridae; genus Atrichornis; species Atrichornis clamosus. The sequence goes on from WBMZ01007241.1 coordinate 45,131, forward strand.
TCATCCACCTGAAGCAGATTTCTTTGAGTAAAGCTTTGACTTCATGGAAATAGGATGTGAGCTTGGTGTGGGAGTGGGTATGAGAGAGATTGAAAGCTCTCTTTGGAGTAATAGATCAGCTTCCAATTCCTGCTGATGCAGAAATCAGTGTAAAAATAGATAATTCCACCTGGGCCATTTGTGTGCCTGCTGCTCCAAACTCAGCCAAGAATGATAGACCTGCTGTGCAAGCCAAGTTGCCGAGAGGTAGGAATCCAAGATGGGGAGATGCCAGTGTGACATCTTTTAATCTGTCTTTTCCATCCATCCTCCATATGACTAAAAAAATTAATAGTAAGAACAGATGAAATAAGCAATATTTCTGAGTTATGAAATCAGTTTTGGGGTGTCTGATGAAAGCAGCTCAACCAGCAACCTCAGATATGCAGACATTGGGAAAAAGAAAACCAGGTCTAAGACTATTTTAGGTCTTCTGTTTGGCCTTGAATGTACTGCTTTACCCAAAATACCATGCAACCCTAGGACTAACGTATGAAGTTGGCAAGATAAAATGTTAGGACTATAGGCAGCAGAAGCAAAAAGGAAGTAAATTGTACAGCTTGCATCGTACAGCTTGCTGGTGAGATCAGCTCCAGCCCCGGGGCCTGTGCTGTAGCTATGAATGATGGCAGCAGCTATAAATGCTTTTGAAGCTGTTACCCAAGGGATGATTGTCAGCACCTCTGGTAGGATTCCACACTCGGGTTCTGTGGACCCGCAGTGGGGCAGATGTTGCCCTGACTTGTGCTGAGCAATTGTTCAGGTTGGGTTTTTGACTTTTGCAATTTGTTATGTGCTTGGTCTACACACTGAGCATCAATACCTTGACATCCTACATGGTTCTTTTACTGGCACTGCCCATTTTCCCTGTGCCTATTTAGGAATCTGGTTAGCATCAGAGAGCTGGTGCTAATTTTAGGTACACTAAAAGTAAGAGGTCCTGTTTTGACTCACAGCAGCTCCCAGGATGATTCGTGTGGGATATCAGTTTGACACAGTCTCCTGGGCTACTTCCTTTGGCTCCATGTTTTCAGTCATCCTTTGCCTTTTCCTACCTATCTAGAGAAATGATCCCAGCCCACAAGTTCCATATGGCTGTATTTCCATAGCTCCTGGGAATACAGGAGCTCCTTTCCCTGCCTGCCCTAAAAGTATGAGAGGCCTCAGAAGCTACTGTGAGAAGAATTTGTAACTGCTACCTGGGCAGCCACTAAAAAGATTGAGACAATTTTCTTTGCAAAAATTCCACTAGAAAAGCCCAAGGACTGAACTGGGAGTTCAATGCTGTTTTTCACATACCAACTGAAAGGTTTTCTAATTGATTGGCAATTAGCTTGTTCTAAAAGACTCAGGGTCAAACTCACAGCTGGTGTAAATCAGAGAAATACCACTAAGTCTCTGATTCATTTTCCAGATTGTTAAAAATTCAGCAGGAGCTTAAAACTGCCAATATTATCTATTGAACAGCTGGCTGAAATTCAGAAAGATAGCACATTTTCTGTAATGCTCTTTGACATTAAATATTCCTCATGGACCAAATATAATCAATACAAGTGCTAAAGTTAACATTCTGGGATTTAAAAAAACAAAACAAAACAAAACCCCAAAAAACAAGGATCTGATAAACATTCGTTTTAGGACTAAGAGTCAAAATGTGGAATCAAATTTACATCTTTACAGATGTGTGTTAGTTATCATAATGAATCAAAACTAAGTTTTAAGAGCTCTGCTGATCCCTTGGAAGTTTGACACTCCTGTCAAAGTGACTGGAAGGATTTTGCTGGCTCTCAGTGGGAGTGGACTGCATCCCTTGTGAAGCCCAATTCCCCAGCAGGTGTGGATATTGTCTGTGTGCATAGCAAAGTTGCTGCATTTTTGTTTCCTTTCTCTTTTCAGTTCTGCTTCTCAAAATACTCAACTCATTGCTGTTCCAGACAAATGTTTTAATGAAACTAAAGGCCTGAGAACTGAACACCCTTGGGAGAATTAGAGTTACAAAGGAAGATGAGGAAAGCTCCAGAATCTGCCTTTTCTCCAGTTAACAGACAAAGACTTTGTCTAAAGAGATAAACAAACATTGCCTGAACTTGTTTCTTCTGGGAAGTCTAACATCAAGCCTGCCTCTAACACCTATCTATATTAGAAAACTTTTGTAAACCTGGTAATTCTGACTGCAATTCTTCCTATATGTCCTGCAGCTGCCTGACAAAACCAAACTGGTTTGGGGCTGCTGCTCTTCAGTGTATGCAGCTTATTTCTGGACATGGGTTAGGCCATACTGTTTTCTCCATCTGCTCCACATTGTTGAGCAAGCAAGTCACTGCTACAGAAGTCTATATCAAGATAAGACAATGATATGTGTGATATTGAGTGGTGATACTACATTTTACAGGTCAGAAACTCTAATAATCATTTAGATAAATGCAAGACCAGACTGTAAATTACAAATTTTCTTTAATCTTTTATTTATTAAAATATAACCAAAACCGTTTTTAACTTTAATAGAATCAGACACTTTCTTAAATTTAGCAGACAAGAAATCACAATGCAGAATATAAAGAAATATAAGAAAATGTGTATTTTAAAAATAAAAACACTATACTCAGGAAGTGGAGAAAAGGATTTTGCCACCTATAGAAACATCCACTCCTTACCTCCCAGGAGTTACTTGTAAATCTTTTGTACTTATGTGTTGCCTTAACTGAATGCTATTAAAGTCTGTGCTGTGTTCCAATAAAGAGTGATTTTCTTGGTAGCAGAGGTGTGTATTAGTGTTTATTTCAGAAATTCAGTCTTTTAAATGGAAGACTTTTTCCCTGAATGCTCAGCTGCCATCCTTCTTCCTGCTCTCTGGGTAAAACTAGCCAGTGTCTTGTCTGTTTAACACAGGTGGCTCTGACAGATACAGTGAAAAGCTAGGAAAGCCTCAGCCTTCAGTACTGGGCCATTTCAGTGACCTGCACCTGAAGATTTGGAAAAGGCTGGACTTTCCTTTGCAGAAGAGCAATTCCCACATGCAGCAGGAAACTGCAGAGCTGCTCCAACTCTAAACAAATCTTCAGAGGATCTATGCTGAAGCCTCTACCAACCACATTCAGTGAGGGTTAAAAAAAGAGCCACATTTTACACGCTTCTAAATACCAAGAAAGCCGCATTTATTTGAGACTTCATTTGTGACTTCATTTTTCTGTAGGGAGTTTGTAATTCTGTATGGAGACTGAAAGTGATCTGAGTAAGCAACTTCATTGCCTAAGTTAGAAAATCTTGCATTAAATTGGGAGCCCAGCAGAAAATTCAGGTACTAATTCAGCAAGTTACGGTTCAAGATACATTAAGATTTAGATGCAATTCTATAATTTTCAGAAAGTGGCTTTCCTCAGTCTTCTACCAGTGGAGCACAAGGTGGAAGTATGCACAAGATATGAGAGATCCATATTTTGTTTCACAACTCTCAATACAATGACACTGGTGATTAAATTATTCCATATAAGCATAAAATAATCTGCCGTAATTTAGGGTATGAGGACTCAGACAGGTAGTTACTCTTTGATCCCTGCTACATAAAAATGGGAATAATAGAAAAAAATTCCTAAGTATTAATCGGACTCATTAAGTGTACCTAGGAGCCCTATTCCCATCAATTTCAATGTGGAACACAATTAAAAATGAATCTGCAATGCAATCTGTACAGTGTTTAAAGTGCTATATTTAATAGTGTTATTGTTGAGTTTAAGCATCATTTCAGAGAGTTAAGCACCTGAATTATGCCAAGGCAAATCTATTTTGCACTTGACCGTCAAACTGATTTGCAGCAAAGCCCCAGCCTGGGATTAAGATCAACATCCAGACATCTGGAACGGGTTGAGTGATAAAGAAAAATCCTGACTGTAATATCAAGCAACAGAAATGGGCAAGAAGGCGCAGCATTCCCTTCAGCTGCCTTGAGGCTAACGGGAGAGAAATAATTTCACATGGAATAAGGCAGGATGACTGGGACAAGGGCTGCCTACACTGGATCAGAATTGCTGATTTAATTTAAACAATAACTGAACCTTGCTGTCATACAGATCTGTATCTCCTAACTGGCTGCACATGCAGATGGGTTTTGCCTGATTGGATCTAGATGAAGAAACAAGACCATGAATTTTACAGCTACTTCACAGTACAACAGCAACCAGGTGCCAGCTTCAAACATCTGTCCTTTGCCAGGATGAGAGGAAATAGAAGCGAAACAGATATCTTTGTCAACGAAAGCTAGTGGGAAATGTGGTGCACAATGCCAGAGAATTACTTAAAATGGATGTTCCAAATAACCTGAAATTCAGAATTAGTATCAGGTTTCCCATTTCAAAGTGACTCATAGAAGAGCCTAGGAGAGTGATCAGCTGGTGGTTATGTCAGAGCAGTTTTCCTTCTGTCTTGTCCTCATTCACAATTAAAAGCCATATCAATAACCTTGGTTGCCTCTGCTAAAAGACTAGATGTGCTGAAAACTGCACATGGTTTCAATTATTAGTGAGATACCTGGAGTTTTGTATCTGTTTATTAATGTTTTGGTTAGGTGAAGGACCATTTAAGGTTATTCTCATACCTTGTACCAAAAAATATTGTTAAAAACCAAATCACATTGGATATTTATTGGTTATCAAAATGCTTAGTAGCTTATCAAAATCTCTAACAACTTGGATAACAAGCACTCAGATATTTTTGTGTTTAGGTGTCTAGACATACTTCTTCAAAACATGCATGCTTTCTGATCTGTTTTAGGAATGTTTTAGGCATGGAAGAGACACCTGTCAAGGTCTCAAGGTCCTTGTGGTGTCACTCCCTGGGAGGCACCCCAGCTTGATGCCAAGCCTACTGAAACCAAGGGAGCTAACCATTGACTCCATACAGCTTGGGGCCAGACCATCAAAAGCACTGACTAAGAGAGTGCTGTGCTTATCATCTGTCCCCCAATTTTTAGTTTCATATGTTATTTCCACGTGATATTGCTATGAAAAGTTTAGTCTCATAAAACATGAAAGAAAGGATCACAATTTGTACTGTAATAGGAGAAAGTATGTTTATTATCTTTAAAAACACCCATTCTCGTGGATGTACAGAGATGAATTAATTTTATCACTACCATTCAGTAGGTATAATACCACAAATTGAACTTTAATCCATTGCAGGAAAAAAGCCTACAGCTAGAATAATTTTTTTCCACTGTCAATTTTATTATGACACATTGGATTACGTTCCGCATCCCGCATTGCAACAGTTGTAACCACGCAGCTGCTGATAGCCCAGGTGCAGATTTTCAGGCCTATTTAGGTGTCTAACTCGTACTGAAATCTGTAAAATAATTTAGTCACTGTTTGGTATGTCTAAATCTCAAGGATATAAACACCGAGAGGAACCCACGATCTGAAGTTTAAGGGATCTGATTATCTACAGAATGCTCTGTGATGGTTAGATCCCAGGAAAGAAATCTGCAAATGCCAGCATATCAGTTGAAGATAGCAAAATGCAGCTAACAGGAAACACAGAGGAAAGAAAATAGAAGTAAAAAAAGTTATAAAATTTGAAATCAGAAATGCTCCTCACAGAAGAACAAAAGAGAGAGGGTTTGATTTCAGAGGTGCAGCTGATGCAAATTTATACCACGTCTCCCATAGCCTGAGTGCCCAGCCTTAAAAGGAGAGGGATGCCAGCAGAGGAGTCAGAAGGGGCACCAGGGTCAGCTTTCCCCGTGAGAACAGACTCTGTATGCGGGGTTTGGGAAGCATCTCCTCACTGTGCCGTCCTGCACATCCTCTCACACTGTGTATCTCAGCTATTTGACCCTCACAAAATCATCTGGCCTGCCAAGACTGTTGAGATGGAAACCAGCTAAACTCCTCTGCACCTGAAGTGGCCCTCAGGAAGTGTCCTCTCCGCTAAAAGGTGCACTTCTAATTTAGTTGTCCCACTTCAATGGATATATTAGGTGGGAGAAATCTGGGCCTGCATACCTGGATGCTTGGATAGACATTTATACAGGATGCACTAATGTATTGCTGACAGCTGCAAATTTAACACATTCACGGAAGAGTTTGAAATTTGATTTTATAAAATACTGTTTCCCTATGCCACTGTTCAGTTACTGTGGGTTGACTACCTTACTGTAAGATGTGACCTTAATGAAGGTAACAAAAAGAGTCAAAACTAACATCTAACCCAATGCCACTCAGTAAACACTGAGACACTTTGTTTCCTACTAACATGTACTTCAGTCCTACAGCACAAGCAGAATGTCAAATGAATCATTTTTACATCCTTTTCTTCACAAATCCACCTCAATCAGCACTCTGATTTTAACACACTGCATTTTTCTGGGAAAGCCATTCCATTAAAAAAAAAAAAAAGCAAAATATCTCTATTTGTCTTCACTATAGAAGTATGCTTCCAACAAATTTTGATACATCTCCTGCATTCACTTTTTGAAAGACGTAGCCTGAATTTAGTTTATATTTTTTTCTTTCAAAGAAGGATCATTGTAAACTCAATTGATATTTTATTGATTGGCTGTGGTTTAGTCACAGTCTCCCCTAACTTAAATGGAATTTAAAATATTTCTTTCTACGATGGAATTCTGTCAAAAAAAAAAAAAGTTCTTCTCATTCACCTTCAAGAGCTCTATTAACATAATGTTTGTTCAATGCACAATTGCTTCTCTAACATAGTTATTACAGCAATAACTCACTGAGGTTAGATATGAAGATAGTAACATATGTTTGAAGAATGAAAAGCTGCTATGAGGTGCAAAATCACAAAAGTCTAAGCCTGATGGGATCTTTAGGGTTCTGATAAAAAGGAATAATGGGGACAAGTGGCAGCTGGATGCTATGTTTCAAATGTTTGCCTGGATCAAATAGAAAAAATGGCAGGGAATTCAGCATAGGTCTCACTGATCCCTGTTTATCCTATGGCTGTTTGCCTATTCCTTACCCAGTTACACATATTCTAATATAAAGGCATATATAACATATATAATACTTCTGCTCCTAGCACTACTTATTAATTTTATTTCAAATAGTCATGGCTTTAAAAAAAACCTAGGCACTTTGTTGTTGAACTAGAATATATACATTCCTCTCTCAGTAAATATACTAATATACTAATACTTTTCTTTCCTCATTTTCTGACTCTTTCATTCATCTCTATCTTGTGGAGGGCTCAAAGCATGAACATGAACATAAACATGAAAGAGGAAAACATGGGCTTGAATTCACTCAAATGGAAAAGAAGCTAGGAATCTCCCTTCATCTTTCATTTTCTGGGAGGATGCTCTATCCAGTATGACATCCAGGATGAAACGGGTAGACTCTTCCTCTCTTTACAAAGGGAAAAAGTGAACCTTGTGCTATTTTATTCAGGAATAGCAGTCTTCTGCTGTCCTGGTTGTGCCTGTCAGCTGAGCAGAAATGTGGCTTCTAGCCTTCTAAACAGCCCAACCTCAGAAAATGGGATCCAGGGCCAGACATGTTCCTGAGCCCTATGCATTTTTGACTCAGCCTTCAAGGTGCTCTACTCTCTCTCTGTGCCTTATGGGCACTAAACCCCCGGCAAGAGCTGCAGGGTTTGGGTTTTGTCTGGGACCATGACATGTTCAGTCCCCATTTGCAGAGCATGTGAAATTTTTTTTGATCCACTCTACCTTTCCTCTTGACTAATTGAAGCCAGCCCTTTGACTAAGCAGTATTTAGAGATGATCACTGCAAAACTGGGGAGACAAAGTCTGCAGAGCTCCCTAAACGGTCCTCAGCAACTTTCATTTCATCACAGTCAGTTCTTTCAGAACCCTGACAACAGTGGCAGACAAATGTTTCTGCCATTATTTCCAGATCTTCATTGATGTTTCTCCTCTTACAATAAAGCCTTGGTTCTCTGAGGCATCTATTTAGAAGGTCTTAGAATTTAAGTGTAGATACGTTGAGGCTCTCCAGGTTCTTTGTGCACATCATCCATTGTCCTGACAAAGATGCCTCCTTCACACCTCAGCTGCTGCTGTGACATTGATAATGTAGGGGCCCAAATTCAGAATCAATGAATTTTTGCACTTCTCTGCAGTTTCTCTGTAAATGGTAGAAGAGAAATTTTAGCTAATGTGAAACTACCCACTTTATTTTTTCCTTTTACATTCTAAAAAAATATGCAATATGTAAGCAGCCTACATTAATTAATTAATTCAGAAAAACTTAAATTTGACTCATTTAAAGAACTAATAAGAAGTTTCATACAGAAAATATAATCCTATTGAGGTGCAAAGAGCTTCAGCAACTTGCACTCCCCAGGAAACACCACAGTGTGTAGATCTATAAAGAAGCCATGATATGTGCTAGAAAAGCAGGTGATGTCAGCGTGGCTGTGCGGCAAGACTGTAGTTGTCTGGAGCTGAGGGAGATGCTCCAGAAGCTTGCCTTTGTCACTTGACTGGGGTGGAAAGAAGTTCACCCTCCTTTGCACATTGATTCTGACAGAAACCACATCCAAATGTTTAAAAAATTGGCTGAAGTAATTGAATTTGCTGAGAACAACTGAACACTTATTTTCAGCCAATCATTCTCATGCTGGCTGGAGTTTCTATACTATCTGCCAGGAGAAAAACAGCCCAGAACATCAATTTCACACAGCTTTAAGGAAAAAGTCTCTTCTCACGACAAAGTTTGATGTGTGGCTTTCTGAAAACTCCAGGATATGGCAGAGCCTCAGAAATCAATCTTTGATTTTAATGTGGTTAGGTCTGATATGTAATACAAAACCTCTCCATCTGATCTTAACAGCCTGCTTCATTTTACTTGCCCACACACAAGCACAAGGAGAGTTCTCATAACCTGACAAATTGCTGAACACCACTGCTAGGCCTTGTCTGGTCTGACTGATGTGCTAATCAGGCTCCAGATAATTTCCTAGTGTTTTACCCAGCTGGAAGGGAATGTGACCAGGATGATAAGCATTGAGAAACAGTCTTTCAAAATGCCAGGTACTGGCCATTGGCTTCCTTCCCTATTGCTGATTGCCTATGAACCTCACAAGACCTCGTGAAGCCGGGAAGAACTGACCGTGTTCCATAGTTGTCCTGACTGGAGGACAGCAAAGACTGGTTGAGCAGTCAGCCCTGCTGGTACCAAGTACTCAGGACTGGTGTAGTCAGATACTATCTATTAATAGGATAAAATGAGGCTCTCACATGTTGCATTTAATTCAGGCTCAGGCTTACCTCTAAAGAAGTTATATTCATATCTCACCAAATAACAATGCCTGCAGCTCCCGGGCACTCTCTCCAATAGTGTTAATAAGGTCTTGCTACAGTGAAAACAGTAAGGACATCACTGTCATGTTAATTCAGCATTTCACAGCCTTTCTAAAGTAATCCAATGGTATGTTATATGGCTGTCTCTCAGACTAGGTTTTCATTCTGGTCCCAATGAACTATATTTTATTCTGGCTAAAGGTTTTCTGTCTAGACTACAATGATTATTAAACAGAAGTTGCAAACTTAGGTACTGCCTGAGATGTTGGCAATAAGCAAGTGAATAAACCCAGGGGAAAAAAGCATTTTAATTCACTGTTATGGTTTGAGCCTGGNTAATCATAGTTATTTGATAACTCATCAATTACTAGAAGCAACTTAAATCCTTTAATTAAACTGGGATTTTTAACATGAGAATTCTCCAAAGCATTGCCTCAGTTCTGGTTTTGCTGATAAGGGGAAGGAAAGAGCCATTTTGTTATGTCAATCAGCTGTTTTCCAGTTCCTCTCCCATTTGAAAGCTGTGATTCCAAACACATGCATTGTTCTTGCTGCTTTCCCTAGGAGCCCACTCAGATTCTTATAAAAACCTAGAAAAAGCAACTGTAAATAAGCTCACACTATAGGAGGGGAACATCAGCTTCGTGAAACCTCAAATGAAAGAGAAAAGGCAACACTTAGCAAATCTTAAGAATTTTGGTTTCAATTTTTATACTCTTTTTAGTTTTGTTTCAGAGAGATGTCTTTCACCGTACCTTTTTCTCATATAGCAGGCTCTAAGGAGAGGGTATTTGATGCTTGGATATTTATCCTTAATTCGAATGGTGATTAAGGATAGGCAGCAAGTTAATTACCATGCCACAAGCACAGAATTTGAACGGCCATTGATATGCAAGTGACTTTCTAGACACCATCACTGATTTTGGGGAGTTTGAGGGCCACAGCACAATGAGAAATCAAAATAGAAAAACTTCACAGGAATTAGTTGCCTGAAGGGAAACAGAGAGAGGAACTGGACATAAAATGGCAAAGGGGATGCACAACAGCCTGCACAGTTATTGATGTCTGTCTATCCTCTCCTTGCAAAGCAAAGGAAGAGCAAGCTGGATAAAACCACCAAGGTAGGTGTCTGCACCCTCTTCAATACCAAGAGAAGCAAAGCACCTTGCTGGGAAGAATGGTGGGTGATGGATGGCAGTGATAAGAGACCTAATGGAAGAGGCAACTAATTCTCCTTCTCAGAGAGGATGCCAACTTTTGACTCTGCACCTGGGCTGGAAATTTGAACATAGCCTTTAAAAGCAAAAACAGCTCACCTGCTAAACTCTGAAACAGAGAAATTGGGGCCTGCTGGTAGTGCAGTCACTGGCTACAGGTGAGAACAGAAGCAGGCCAGTGACAGACAAGTTATACTGCTTTTTCACAGGAAGTCTACTGTTCTCATCCAGGTCTGGGAGGATGTCCAGAATCACATAAAAAAGCACTAGGGTAATGCACTTATTTTGAAAATATTTTTATGTGTGTGTCTGTATGTGTTAAGCTGATGTGAGCAGTATTCCTTGGTTCTGGTGCACCATTGGCCTGTCCCAAGGTGGGTATTATGGGACTAAATGGGTTTTGAGATGGAGGCATGTGGAAAGACTGCTGGTTTCAATTTCCCATTTTCAATTTTTCTTGTGTACACTGAACAAGTTGCTAAGACCTCTGCCTCAGTTTCCCTTCTATAAAAAAGGACAGATATCTGGGGAGTAGTTAGTGATGGCATACCTGAGCAGAAGAAAGTACACCAGGGAGGATTAATGTATTAACAGCCTCCTATGTACTACATCAAATTTCTGAAATCCTTTTAATCCATTCAAATGCATGTTTGAGTACAGCATAGTGATTAATTAAAGAAAAGAAAAAAAAAGGTATTTGAGGCTCTATTTTTTCTTCAGAACATTGTGCTCTTTAAAGCATGTGGATAATTAAAATGAAAAAGCAGATCTGGCCCTGGTAGGAGGTTTTCCATCCTGATGCACCATCTGCAAGAATGGTTATAGGATAAATGCAGCCTACATTGTTCCGGCAAAAACTTCCCATAGAGACAACTAATAAAGGCTCATCTCTATAACCTAGTCAGATACACACAAACACAGGCAAAGCATAATCTTGGGATGGCATGGAGGAAATCCCTCTAGATTCATTCAACCTGAACTGAGAAAAGTACAAAATGTTTTTGACTTTTTCCAAGGGGTTTCTTAATGTCAGTAGAAGAATATAGGGCTGAAAAGCTATTCCAAAGCCAGGAAAATTCATTGTTCCTCAAAACTTCACTCTTTCGGCAGCAACCAGTATAGTTCTAATCACAGAAACTGTAATTATGACTGTCAGGGTATAAGTAGCATTCCCACAGGCCCTTTGGTTTGCTTTTCATTCCTAATGCAATTGTTTCCTTCATAAAAGCTTTTGCACTTTCTTCAAAGGAAATTTGCTAATGTTCAACATCATTTGCTGAAATATTCCCGTGCATTTCAGTTATGAATTTCCTGGACTGTCTTCTGTAAACATCTTTTGCACCACAGTTGCAGGCCCACAGAGGTCTCATGTGCCCAGTCTGTGACAGTTAACCCAGTGAAGTCCTTAGCTGGGTTATAATAGTTAATGTCATGCCTTTTTTTTTGGATGAGTTTGAAAGCCGAAGTTTTAGGGTATGCCACCATTAACAAGGATTTCCTGTGATGTGTCTGCCCTCTTGCTTTAGCTAGGGGGCCTCAAATCTTATAGAACATTTTCAGTACATTGTACCTCAGGAAGCACAGTTCTGTCAGGTATTCCAGGAGTCCTGAAAGGTTTGCTCTCCCAAACTGGTGGTCAGGCTGGTTTCACAGCAAGGGAAGCCCAGATAAGCACTATGTGCAGCAATGCCAGGGGCTGAAAGGTGAGCAGTGCATAACTCTGTTCCTTTTTCAGGCAGTACTTTCATGACTTCAGAGACAACATTAGGTAGATCTCCCAGTTCTTCTGCAGAACGTAACAAAAGAGGTATTAGCATTTATTCCGTATATAGATCTATGAATTGGTATCAGTCAATTCTAAGGCATCTACCATGCTAACAGTGAAGAAACAAGGCGAGCACAATCTAACCCAAAGAAGGGTGAAATTCCCAGCCGAAGCAACTCGTTATAAGAAGTCTGGAAGTCAGCATACCACAGTTACTTGTCTCATCAACGCACCAAGCATGTTGCCATCACTTCAGTGGGCCCCAGGATGTCTTAGTGGCTGTGGCCATTGCAGTCGGAAAGGCTGGTGAAGAAATGGTTTCCGTATTCTTCAAGCTTTCTCAATAACAACAAAGGTAACTGTAAAATCAAACCTTGGCTTTTATCACCATCTTTATGGTTTCATGAGCATCCCTGGCCTGTCTAGTACGGTGTCAGCCCAAGATACTCCAAATAGCTCTAAACAAGCACACATATTTCATTGTCATTGTGCAGTACCATAAAGGGATCCAAGTTCAAACCCTTGACAGCAATAAAGCAGACACATGAAAGTTTGTTCTGAGCTATTTATTGTCCTGGCTGCACTATAACATGCAGCTAGTGCCTTCCAGGGCAGCTCTGGTATCTCTGCACAGCACTGCACTGTGCAATGTGAACTTTGAAGCTAAGGCCTGTGGCCACTGCTACAAACAGCATCATTAGTCACAAGGTCCCTACAGCAAAACCTACATAGTTATACATAAGAGAGAGAGAGTCGTATCCACTTTCCAACTCCAAGATCTCCCCTACATTCAAAACCCTGGGAAAATCCCACACAGCTATACAGTCAACCATCATAGATTTGTATTTGAGTTCTACTGTTGTTCTTCTTCCTCAGTCCTTGCCTACCTATTTATCTCTCCTAGGATTGGGACCTGCTGGAGGTGAGGATCATGGGTGTCATATGGGCAGCCAGACTGGTACATATACATATATATACTACTGGGAATAGAGTAGCTATGCTATCCTTCCTTTCTCTCAAAACAGAAAAACAGTAAGGAATATCTCTGTGCCTGAGGTACTTTTATGGGCATCCCCACTTGACCATTTATCTTGTATTTTAGGGTAGGCCTAGCACAACCTAATTTCAGGTACCCACATCAAAAACATCAACATCCAAGGTAACCAACCTAGGTACTTTTAATAAGCCATTGATGCTTTCAGGTTATACTCTTCTGAGTCTGAGGCACCAGAGCGCTTTGAAGCATCCAAATTGTGCCTGTTCCTCCTGCTGACCTGGCAGGCTGTCCACAGGACAAGAGCAGTAGGGAGTAGACACTGAAGAACTCAATGTTTTGTCTCCCCATGAGACTCACAATACCGAGCAAGCCCAGGCTTTCAAACTCAGTACCCACATATCCACAAATGCCATGTCAGCATTAATGAGCATTTTAGAAAATGATGTTATGGAAAATTAGCCTGATTTGCTGAGTATCTCTCAGAAAGAACATATCATACCAAGAAATCGAACTTGGCAAAGCCAGTCAGGACTTGCCAGTATTAGAAGGAGGACAAACTGAATTTTCTCACCAAAAGGCTGCACAGCCAAAGCTGGAAGATGGTGGGCTTGCTCTTTTGAGGAGACAATCAACAGAAGGACCACCTTTAGAGAGTCAGGCTGCCCTGTAGCCCCAGAGAGATAGAGATAAGGGAGAGGGAGCTACTGCCAGGCTAGCAGCCCTGCTCCTTACACCAGCCCATGCCTGGGATCAACAGGTACTTCTGGCTTTCCAAGAAGGCTCCAGGGAGTCTGCAGCACTGCCTCCCAGCAGCGTTGCCAAAAAACAGCTGTAAAATGCAGACCTTGCTGTGCTGAAGCACTGTTGCTGAGCACTGCTCTCACAGTTCACAGAGAATCAGAGCTGCCACAAAATTCTGCCAGAGGGCAGCAAATCCCTACATTTGTTTGTTTTTCGTATTGTAGCATGTGATTCTGAACTGCAGCAAGCCCAGTTGCCCCTGTGTGAGCTATGCTACCATCCTGCCCCCCTGCTCCCACTCTTGTCACAGCCTGGATCAGGAAGGTGTCACTAGCTGGGCTGGGCACATCCTCGGGCGATTCACCCTCGATTTCAGGAAGCACTTCCCACGCAGGACCTCTGTCACCCGGCACCAGCACGCCACAGGTGTGCACCAGGCAGTCACCCATGCTCTCGTGGCGTCACCAGAACCCCTGGGGCTCACCAGAGACTGCTCTTCCTGGGGTCTGCCTGCCACTGGGAAGTGGGGAGGCTCAGCACTCCCACACCGTGGGCTCACAAATCTCTCCTGAGACAGGACTGGGGTGCAATTAGCCCTAGGCTTTACGTCATGCTGGATATAATGATTTGCTGCCCCAAAGCCCTCTGAACTGGCACATGGCAAAGACAGTAGCAGCAAGCTGAAGAAAATAATAATAATAACATCAGCAGCAGCAGCAACAACATAACAACAACAACAACAACAATAACTATAATATCATTATAGCTTATCGAAGACTGTAAGGAAGAAGGAAGTGGCAGACCACCCTGCCCCCTGTGACAAACTTTTCAGGGGAGACTTAACACAGAAAAATATTTGTAGTTGCTCTATTGTTAAGGAGGAAACAGTTGTTGGTTTGTATTCAGTGTGGTGGCAAATCACTGACTTCTGAATTTATTCAATTTAATGCATTTAGCCACCACACAAACATATACATGCTGAGAACAGTCTCTGAAGTCACTTGTTTGCAACAAACAGAAAGGATGTCCTGTGCCCAAGTTCTGCTCAATATTTTTTCTCTTTTCCCAGACTTTTCCAATTTGCTTCCAGTTGTGCAGAATTGCTAAAAAAAATCCTCCTCTTTTTGCTAGGTATTACTTTCACTTTTATATGTCATAGTTGACAAAACCCAGAATGCCCCTCCTGCTAACCATAATTTTCCCTGTAAACCAAGGCAACACAGAGATAGCCCATCTTAGTGTCCAGCTGACAGAGAAAATGCAGAGTGGACAGCAATTCCCAGTAGAGAGAAAGTAGAAACTGTATGTCTTTACTGGGCAAAAAACAGCTCTAGCTAAGACTAAGCAACTTAAAACAGGCAGTTCTGAATCAGAGACATAGAGAAAAGTACTTGAACCGGAACACAAGATACTGCTGAAAAGAAAAAGCTGGCTAAATGATAAGAAAATGACGAAGCATTCGTCAGGTGACAAAAACCCTGTATCTCTCTCCCCCAATTAATCTAGAACTGAGGAATGCATTTTCAAGCTTTGTCATCTATCTTGTAACAGAAAACCTAGTCCAGTGATGTTACACTATTCATATCAAGAGATTAGAAAAATTACAAATTATGAATAAAGAAAATGATATTTTCTCCTTTCTAAAATAATATGACATTGACACAACACAACCTTGATGGGCTTAAACCAGGCTGTCTCAACAGGCAAGCCAGTTGCAAAATATGCTTATCAAAGACATGCAAGTTTTTTGAAAGAAGAATTTTCACACCCACAGAGATGCAATAAAATCCCTGGATTTTTACAAAATAATCCTTTTGTTGACTTTTTATCAGCAAAGCTAAAGCTGATACACTCAGAAGTCTGATGGTGGAACAAGTTTTTTCCAGTTGAAGTCAGACGGTCAGCAGTGAATCTCGCTTTCTGTGCTGGATTTGATGGCAATGTTCTCAGGGGCTGGTGACAGAGGAGATGACCTCAAAAGCCACAGAGCTTGCAGCAGCCTCAGGGAAGAGGGTATGGCAGGACGCAGTGCTGCTGTCTCTACCTTTCCCCATACGGATGGGGGCTTATTAGACCAAGGCATCCTTTAGTGATTTGCCTCATTGAGATTCTGCAGAGTATCTCTGTTATGTTAGTAAATGCAGGGGACTGAATATACAGCATAATGGATAATAAAAATGGAGCAAAAAAGATTATAAAAATGGATAATGGATAGTAAAAATGGACCTCATCTCACAATTATCTGCCTGACCCACTAACATTGATGGCTGATTATGATCAAGATTCAAACTCTTTTAGTACAGTCCTCCTTCACTGATTCTGATGAAGGTGCCAGAAAACCTGAGCAGAATTAACTGCTGAGGGACATTTCAAACTAGGGCCGGGCCCTCTCAAAACGCTACAAATTAAAGTATAATGAATGTGGTGCAACAGAGCTATTTCCCTAGCACCTGTAAGGAATGAGTTGAATAATGAATCAAAAGTTAAAATGCTGAATTATTGGAAGGCAATTTTGTAGTAAAATTTAACTTATTATGATTTCTATGGGACTTCTGGACAGAGGAAATCACATTTTAGCAGACAAGCTAAGTGTGTGTTAGGCTCATCAGGACAATCATCTGGCCTCTATCATCTCAGCTCCTTTTGCCACCATAGTGAACTTTTCTTATTATTTACATGAGAACACATGCATTCTGGAGGCCTACTAGATAGCTGTACTTCTTAATCTAAAAAATGTCCTCCATTTCATGCTGCACAGATGTCTCTCATCTGTAGACAATTACATGTGAGAGTGGTCCAGCCTGGGAGATTAGACTCATGCTTAGTCCTAGCACAAGGCAGATGGGTTGATGGCTTGATTTAATGACTCAGTGAAACATCCATAAAAGCAGTCCTTATGCTTAGCTTATACTTTCCTCATGCATTTGATGCCAGTGGCTGGGTCATTTTCTGGCACACAATGAAATAATCACAAAGCCTCTTTGGCCCATGTCCAGCCTTACAAGGTTCTCAGTGGTCCACACAAGAGCTTTCCTCCTGTTTTGAGCCCAAAGGTTTTCCAGAACCTGCTTTTTCCAAAGATGGTAGCCTTTACACCAGGAGCTATATTTTGCATGCTTACACTATAGAATCAGCACAGTGGCCTGAGTCCTAGAACAGCCTGAGAGGGCTGCATTGCTCCCACATTGTCTTCAGGGGGTATAGCATAATAAAAAATTATATGGATTACACCATGTGCATAGCAAGAAGTTCCACATTCTTTGAGGGTACATCAGCCTCAAGACATGAAGGCTGTGTTCAGGAGAGGGCTTCAGCTGGCTCCCAGGATGCCCAGGTTTCCTTCCACGCTGCTCATTTACCTGTAGTTCAAAATGCCCTCACTGCAAAGAGTGGGAGATGGGAGATGTCCTTAGAGGACCACAGTCCAGTGTAGCCAGCTACCTGACTTCAGACTGTAGTAGAAAAAATTAGGAGCCCGTTTTAAAACATCAGAACAGCTTGGGCTCTCCCTCTCCCTTTCTTACTTCTTATGGCATTTTAAATTGTGCTGAACTGGTTCTTTTGAGAAGACACTTTCCTCTCTGTCTGCTTTCCTGATGCAGTTGTATGGCAAATCCTAACTGAAAACTAAACTAGTGATTCTTAATGTTCCAAGCATGTTCTTCTCATAGAAACTAAACAGGTGGTTAGCCCTGTACAATAGAAAAGAGCTGACTCTCCCCGCATCACCCTTCCTGGGAGTCCAGCAGAGTTACTGTGTATTTGCAGTAGGGTAAGGTCATGCCCCCAAACTGAGCAGAACAAGCACCCACGCACGCAGTGGAGTGATTACAGCTTGCACCCAGCATCAGCAGATACGGGTGACATTCCTCTCCTCCTACTCCTACAGAATAGCTGTAACACAACAACAAAAAAAAGCATTGCATTTTTTCACCCCCACCAGCTGAGCATTACATTAGAGCTAAATGTTAGTGTTGGAGAAAATACAACAATTCAGTGTTGTCAGTCTAAGGGATTACTGCAATTATTTTAAGCCGGGGGTCGTGTAAACCTTGGTAAGCCTCATGTATGGATGGAGACTTTGAACAAACCTAATGAGCCTCTCACTGTGGCCATGCCCCTATAGTGCCTCTCCATCTAGCTCTCGTCAGCTGTCATAAGACCTGCTGCTTCACTGAAAGGAGTGCAGAGGGGATATTTTGAGGAACTGACAGTCCTTATAGCAGCTGGTGGGTGCTGGGATCTACTGGACTAATGCCAGTCTAAAAGGAAAATTCCAAGGATGAACAAAGCAAACATGAATATTTCATGCCTGCTTTTCAGCTACTGCAAGTCAGTGATGGTAAACCATCTTACAGCAGATGAGGTTGTGTCCCCTTAGGAGTGGAGAAATCAAAACAAAATTAAAATAGAAGATTGCATTCTGGTGAGATTAATGTGAAAAGTGAAGTAACTCTACCACTCAAATTAGCATCTTCAGTGAGATCAGGTGGGTTTATTATTGGGGTTTAATCCAAGTCTACTCAGACCTGAGAATTGCTGCTGAATTATGGATACAACCACGGTACTTACACATCACTACTCCTTCTAAATCAAAGTGTATCAGTATCTGAATTCCTATAGAGGCCCAGGGAGAGCTTGTCTCATTCCTCCCTACTTCTAGGTTTAGAAAAAAATGTCCGAATTCCACACTATAAAGTTTGATGCTGAGACTTAAGAAAAGAATACTTGTCCAAGGAACAGTCCAAAGTTTCCAAAGGGCTTCAGTGCGTGCTTATATTATTTATTCCATTCACCAGCATCACTGTCCATTGTAGGTACTCAAGGGCTTTGTGGGACGTTTGAGCCTGACTGTTTTATCAAGCTTGAGGAGTCATCTTGGATAGAGCAGTGAGTGGTGGGCCTGGTCCTGCCTCTGTCCTGTCCCTGCCAAGGCCAGCTGGCATCTTTCCTGGGAGCAGTGCTCCCCCACTCCCGCGTCCCACTGGAGGAAGGTCAGCATCATCACTAGGGCCTGTGTTCTCCCACGTAGGGAAATCCTGCGTCAAACTGCCCTGACAGTGCTTTGGGTATTCCCTGTACCCACAGAGCCAAGGCAGGCCAGCACGGAGGAGGCAATACCCGGCATGAGCCTGTTTTAACATTCCCATCAGGAGCCACGTGCAGAAATGGAGAGGCAGATTCCCTGGGCATTAAAATGCTCACTTCCTCTCACAATGGAGACAGGCACAAGCAGCTGTATGCGGAGGGCAAGGGTAACAACTCCAGGTGGAGGCAAGTGTCAGCTCAGAACACCCAGTTGTTCTCTGTGAACGTGAGCCACTGCCCCTGCTGCAGTTGAGGAGGGAGGCGTCAGCCCTGCAGGGTTTCCGTAGCACACAGGGCGAGGGGACACAAAGCCAAGGTAAGGAGCACCTTCAGGAAAGGGAAAACCAAAATGCTTTTAGTTCTTCCATGAAAACTCACCACTGGAAGGAGCAATACAAAAAAATGCTCTTAATAATCTGCTGTCTAATTGACTGAGAAGGTTATCACTTCCATTTTTCCACATCATTTTTCCAAAAACTGCCCACAAATATCAGACTTCTTGACTGTCTGATGAGAAAAAGCAGGACTGATGCTCTGGGCTGCTTTGCTTCTCTCAGATATTGGAGAGCACCTTAAATAAAAGCTAGGAAAGTTCTTGCTGTAATGGAAAAATGACAAAGGAGCTCTGACTTTCGCTGAGAAAACAGGCTGCCATTGTGTTAAAAAATATCACCCTAGTCAAAAAATAAATAAAATTTTTGAAGAGGACAAATTTAATGTTGAAATAGAAGCAGCCACATAAATAAAGTTTAAAATACTGTTGTTTATGTTGAAATAGAAGCAGCCACATAAATAAAGTTTAAAATACTGTTGTTTGAAATTATAGAAGTCTGCTTATTTTTTGCTTGTTAGATGCTGTTAGCTTTCTGTATAAAGGGGGTTACATAATAGACATAATCTGCACGGCAGCACAGGCCATACGTGCCAAGCTATAAGGTTATGCAACTGCTCTGAGCTTGCTTCTGCCAGGCAGAAAACAAAGCCTCACACCCCTCTGAATTGTTCTGCTGCTTCTGAGTTAAACTCACAGACACAGGGATTACAATATGAACATGCATACTCTCATTTACATGTGCACGTAGGCACATATGGATATCAACACACACACACATATCCCCTTGTTTTCTTATTATTATTATATTTCTTATACAGCTTAAACGAGGTATTCATTGAATCAGAAAAATGCTTTGGCGGAATTACTCTGTTGACATTCAACACGGGATAAACTGGTATGCTGTAACTATTAAAAGTAGCAAAGTTAACTCTCAAAGCTAAATCAAACTTACTTTGGGAAGACACCAAAGGGGTTCTCCCCTCTTTCCTAATGGGACCCCTAACTGCTCCTTTCTGCCTCGTGCTATGCTATGTGGAAGGTACACAGTGCCATTGCTGAATAAGAACAACTCAGGGGCTTTAAATTCACCAAGCAATACGGAACAGAATTGTTTTTCCTTAGGTTTTCCGAAGGATGGAACTTTTATATCTGAGAAGCTGCACTATTCCCAGCCAGTATCATTCTTTGAAGGGTACAGAACTATCATTTCCAACTTATTTTTAGAGTAACCTGTGTTTGCAAACACTCCCACCCTCCAAGTCTGGCCCAGATTGACAGGAAATTACTTTTCCTGAAAGGTAAAAAAAAGAGAAGTTGTGCCTGCCACAGCATGTTTGGCATATTAAAGTTTCTTTGGCAACAAACTTTCATATGTATTCTTATTGTGCATGATGTGCAAGCTTAATTAATTAACAAGTGGTTTCAGTGCAAGACTGATGTAATTTTTAACTTAAGCAACTATTTTTATCTTAGCAAGAAGTTTCAAAATAGGAAACATACACACATATGTATTTGTGTGTAGCATTACAAATCCAGTCTGGTTTGAGATTTCATTCTGTTGGTTTTCTTTGTGAGAGCTGTTAGCTCCTTTTTAAACAACCATATCATTTCCATTTTTACAAAGACACTGACCCTAGCAGAGAACACTGCATTTGGAAAAAGATGATGAAACACAAAAATGCTTTATGATTATGTTCAGCCAGCAAGCCTTTCTCATCTTTTTTTCAACTCAAAGACTGTGGCAAAAGGGTACTTCAGAAAACACATTCAATATCCACATTCCTTAGTTGGGCCACGCCAGGAGAGTTTTACCTCTCCTGGCTTTGGCATCTGGTGAGGCAGCGAGGTCTGGGCTGATCACCACAAGGAGCCCTCAGTCCTGGGGGAGTCCAGAGGAGCCCTGACATGGCAGCACCCCATCCTTGGACTGAAGTGCTCCCCTCGTGCCCCATGGAGGCAGCGGGGAGGGCACTATCCTGCCCCTGCCACACAGACCACCAGGGATGGGCTGGGTGAGCCATGACTGATGCTGCCAACTGCATACCAAGGCTGCTTACTTGTGATTTATTGTCTTGAGTGACAATACTCAGCTTATGGCTTTGCTACCACTTCCTTGTGGTTTTTGTCCACTTCCTTAGCCGTGGCTCAATGGTATGGGCAGAACGATGTGAGTCAGATAGGGGAATTAATCTGACTTTCAGAAAAAAAGCATCGTGGGAAAGCACTTTCTTTTTAACCAGAGAACTTTTGACCTGGATGATTCCCCAAACCAGATGAGGGCAAGGGCCCCTGAACAACTCGACCAGCACAAACAGGGGACAGCACACCATGATGGAGGGATGGGAGCGAGAGGAAAGGTAGCTAGTGGGAAGAAGATGCCAGTGGCACCTAAAACTGGTCAAGGTGGAACCACACTCCTACACACCTACCAATCAGACTGAAGTGGAACAAAATGAGTCCCAGCCTTTCCATACATTTATGAGTGCTCAGAACATACAGCATCTTATTAAGTGCAACATCCATCTGTGGTGAGAGAGAAAAAGGAAATGAGCATAATATTGCCCCAAATTTCAAAGTTTTTGAAAGATAAATCAGAAAACTTGATAAAAGATGAAAGCCTGTCAGTCTGTTGGTGTTGTTTATCCTCAGCTAGTTAGAGGACCCTACAGCTCAGCATTCGGGAAGAACTGGGATCTGAGTCCATTATTATCTTGAAGCAGAAGCGGTTCAGAAAAAAGAAATCAAACTCTTATATCTGTTGTCTCTGGAAACCAGTGTCTACTTCCCAGGACCAACTATGGTCTAAGAACTGGTTCTAGCTAAGGACATCATGGTAAAAGTTCTCTGTTGCTTTAAACTCTCCCTTCTCCAAGTAGTTGTACTACAGATACAAGCTGGATAATGTCTTTCCAGGGACTGGACCATACAACCTGTATTAAGTGAATCAAGTAGTTCATAGCTTAATTTGAAGACTAGTATTAATTTAAGGGCAACAGAAGTTAAAAAATGCTCATTAGCAAGGTTTTGACTATGTTTCATGTTTCTCCACAAGTGGTGCATGCAAGGTGGTGCGTGCTCTGTAGTTCTGACACAGCACCAGGTTCCAGCCAACCTGACAGGGTCCCATCCTGCACTCTCCCTCGTACAGGGCACTGATGCAGCGCGAGTGACCCTCTCCTGGTAGTGCTAAGGAATCAAATACATCCTGACTTTGGTACTGGCTGGTGTAGTCAGTGGTCCTGCACGGGAGCACTCAAGACATGAGAGCCCTTACATTCATCTGTGCCACCTCTGCCTGTCCTCAGCCAGCAGCAGAGCTACCTCTAACTCCACCTCTCCCAGGGACATTGTCTTATGGTAAATCCTATTTTCTCTACAAAAGAAAGGGCTCTAACTTGGTGAAACAGAAAAGAAATTGTAAAATTACTATTATTTAGATACTTGATTCCTTCAGTAATTATTAAGAAGGCCAGACAAAATTCTGATTTTGCTCTTCTACCTAAGACAACCTAGTGATGTGGATGAAGAACTGGGCTTGCAGCTCTTCACAGAAATATATGGGCCAAATTCAAAAACCTTTATGTTCAGATAGATGTACTACCAGAGACACTCATACACTCTTCTGTGTGAAACGGTAACCTAGGCTACAGAAAAACCCTTGGACATAAACTGACAGAGCCTCATGTACTTGTACAGGTCTCTACCAGTGTTTCCTTACACAGAATATACACCACAGACTGATTCAGGAATGCTGACACTTCACCCACAGTGTTTGTTTAGTTTGCATAATTTCCCACAAATTACCAGAATTTTAGCTAATGAAGACCTTATGTGAGTTTAATTGAATTTATAATACCCAAATAAATTGTGCATATGTCTCTACACTGTTTATTCTTATAAGCCTACAGAAATAATGAAAACACATTACAAAGTGATGCAGAACATTTTATAAACACATTTCACTGACCCAGTGTATAAGCATTACAACATTTTCACATCAGTTCCAGTATCAGAACACAGGACAGCATTACACAAAACAGGAGCATCCAGTTTAAATACAGACCTACATTGGTGCCAGGTATTTAGCAAAACTGGCATAATACTTTCTATACTGTCAAGATACTAAAGTATGTGTAAGTTCCCTTGAAGTTTAACAAACTCTGAACTGAATAAAGAAGCTAAAGCAGAATATATATAAAATTTTTAAAATTGTTTTCTAGGGTAAACACCATAACTTCAGTCTAAAAGTGCAGATCTTAATAGCCGTCAGTTTTTCTAAACTTTAGTTTTAATCCTTTCTTTTTCCCACAGCAATAAGGAAATTTTTTACCTTTACTTTTACTGTCATCCATTGCTGTTACACACTACAAAGCAAGAGGTCAGTGGCAAAGCTCTCCTGGAGCTTCTCAGCACGTGTCATTACAGACTGACTCGCTATAGTTTCTAAGTCACTCTGTCTCTGTTTAACTGCAGTCAGTTCCATTTCAGTGTCTAGGTTTAAAGGCAGCCTTAACATCCACTGCAGGTCTGTTGTGAGGTGGATCTTTGGCTTGAGTGGATCTGAGCTTCATAGTTCACACCAGCTGTGAATCTGGTCCTGGCAAAGCAAAGATAGGTTTTTTGTGTGGGGTTACCATGAAGAAATGTTCAGAGATAAGGAGATTACATAGACTACAGGACACCCCAGCAGATTATAATGCATAGAGACATGTTAATGTTTAAAGTAATTTAGGAGAGTCTCAAGAAGTGGGCCTGGGTAAGGGCCAGATTCAGACCTCATTACACAATTGAGTATCTTCTCCATAAAACCTTGCTGATTTTAATCAAACTGCTCCAGGAATAGGGTACTGTGTAATGTGAGCAATGTAGTCAGGCCACAGGTGATCAATACAGACACTAGTAAGGGCAAAATAAAAGTCTTGGACCCACATGTGAGTTTCTTATTAACGTCTGTGTCCATGATCTAGAACAATACTCAGTCCAATGCATCATACAAAAACCTCAAAAGAAAATTATTTTAGTAAGTCAGAGTCATGTAGGGAATTTCTTGGGCTTGTCTTCAACTCAGTGAAGACATCCATTGTTTGTTACATTGAAAGTCTATGTGGAAGACAGATAGGTCTTTGATGAAATACATTTTTTCACACATGAACATGAACCAATGAATAACTGCAAATGGACGCGGCACAGCCTGACAGGATGGCGTGTTATGGATGCTAAATTAACCAGCAATCAGTAGCTCATTAAGCTATACCACCTTCAGAGAGGTCCCCATCTGAAGCCAAAGGCTGAAAGCCAAAACATTTCAGTGAATAGAATTCTTCATTTTCTCCTGACCTGCATGAGGGAAACACACACTTACAGCAGGATCTGTCAGCCTGTTCTTGTTTCCCACTCACTGAGCAGCCAGCAGAAAGCAAGCAGGAGCAGCCTGCAGCAGCTCCAAAGGCAGCAGGGATGCCAAGCAGCAAGGCTGCCTCCTTCCTAAGGGGTCAGAGTGAGAGGAGAAGTGCTTCCCTATTGCCTGCCCAGGGAGAAGCACTGCAGAGTGCCAGCTGTGAGCACTGCGCTCAGAGTTCAGGAGCCCCTCCCCTAAAAGCAATTACAGAGATGTTCAGTCAAACAGGACCTTTGACAGCTGACACACCACTAGTACTGGAAATACTGATACCTCTAGAAGTAACATGAAACAAATTAGGCCTCAGAATACTGAAATATAAATTTTTTAAAGTGTGTGCTGATGTATAACTCTATGCTCTTCGCATTGCTTATGCAGAAGCAGTAGGATCTGTGGATGTGGCTCTGGGCACAAGTGCTGCTGCTCACACAATGTGCCACTCGATTTCAGCAAGAGCTGCAGAGAACAGCTCGCAATCCCTGGTCCACATGAAGACTCTCCTCACCACCATGTTAAATCACCCAGCCCTGAAACACAGAGGTTCTCTGCTCTTTTTTTATAAACCCTGACATGGTTGAATCTTTGTACAAGTTCATTCAACTTTTTTACTCAGCTAAAACTTCCACTGTCACAACAGAATCTTTATCTGTTGAACACATGACTGAAACAGGAGTAAGGAGTAAAGGAGCTGGTAAAAAAATGCTTTCAAAATGTTTAATGTCTAAGGCAATTCCAGGAGCGGGAGATGAATTAAACAGAATAAAATTATTTAATCAACTATTCCTTTTCTCTGTGCAATAAAAATTTGCTAAGAAACAGAACTCTTAAAGGCACCACTTCATATTTCCTTGCACTGCCTAGAAGACTTTAGTGTGCAGAACAAAGCAGAAGAAGCTGCATGGCTCCTAAGAGGAACATAAAAAGCTTTTGTTTTCTTGATCTACTAAACACTACATGAACCCAGTGCTCCAATAGCTTTTGGTCAGGCAATTCACAAAATATTCCTGTCCAGCCCTGGTAACACTGACAAATGAATTTCTGCCTCATGGCTTCAATACTCTCCAGGCTGGGTTCACCAGTCAGCTGGAACCTGGGACCCTTCTCTGAGAGACGATCATGGATCTTAAAATCCGTGGGTGACAAATGGAGGTAAGCGGAAGAGTTGCTGTTTTTGCGGATACATCTTCCGTTCTTCTTGCACAGGACTTTGCTACAGAGTTTGGCTGCTGAGGTCACATTAATGACATAATGTCCTAAAGGTCCATCAATGTACCGTTTCACAGTCAAGCAGCTCTCCTGCAAACAATAAAAGACCATGACACATTTCTCAGTAGCTAGCACTATGTCCAAGTTTATTATATCTAAAAGGATGCTAGTACTAAACTGTTCATGGCTAAAGTAACCCATTAGTATAAATCTTGTTGGATTTACATACTGGAGTGATCTACTGGGTTTAAAAGAGCTTATTTCCATGGGTAAGATCAGAAAAATACTGAGCTCTACTATATTTTCTATTTGAGTGCCTGGTAGGAACATACAGGATGAGACTAGGCAGGAGTCCCAGGAAGCAGAAAGAGAGTTTATATAGTAATCTGAGACTAACCGGTTCCTTAAGTAGAGATTTCTCATAAGTGCTGACTAGGAGAAGTGCATGGGACTAACATGTTTTAAAGCACATATTTAGTCACCACTCTGGCCTTCATCTCTCCAACACCTTCAGTTTACCAGGAGCCACATAATTTTCATAAACCAGCACAAAAGTTGCTGCAATTGCAGCTAGAAAGTTCCAGTTCAGATTTCCTGCTTCCTCTGTCCAAGTCAGTGGTGCTTTGCCAGAGACTTCAGAAAGAGGAGAGCAGACTGCATGAAAAGCAGAGTGGGCACCAAAGCCCAGCCCGGGTTTAGGGATTGGGGCTAGCCTGAGATACCCTCCTGGGAAACCCCAGTGAAGCCTCCCATCTCCTCCATCACTTGAAGAAGGATTATTTATGAAAGTCTGAAGAAACTGGAAGGAATAACTAGGGCTTTTCTTGTGACATTATTGTCCACTTATCATTTCAACGTCAGCAACCGGAGAAAATACCTCACCTCCAGACTCTGTTCCTTCTCAGTTGATGTGTACAACGGCCACAGCTACAAAGTAAAACACTGTAAACCAAGCTGTGCTTATATTTATATGGCATTGTTTCAAAGTAAGTCTTTCATCTCACCTGGACTCATTATTTCACCAAGCTATAAATGACCTGCCTAAAGCAATGTGCTCTGAAGCAATGGGACTTCTTAACCTAACGAAAGTATAGAACCAATGAGATCTGAAAGTAGTACTGAGTCATCGTCCTCAGTTGCTGGCTGATGAAATGGATAAAGGTAGATAGGTGCTATGGAGGGTGTGGTGTCAGAGAGGAGGTGTTGAGGTGATTCCTAAGAACGGATAAACTGATACGACCTACCTTTGAGCTGGCATACTGCATACTGCCCCAGAGAACAACTCCAGCTGCTCCCAAAGCCGCGCTTTCCCCAATGGTATTGACCAGATCTGTCTGAAAAAGAAGGTCAAAACCACACATGAGAAAATCTAAGATACAAAAGGAAAAGTGAAAAAGCACTGGGATATGGGCATCGCTTTTGCTTTTCCTAGAGACAACATTGGTCCTGTGGTATATTCTTCACAATGAAATCAATTAGTTTAGAAAGCTCTTCTGTGTCTCTCCAAAGGTTTGCATGGGTAGTATTCGTCAATGTGTCTACTAAATAATGAAATCCTTATAGTTTATTCACAAGGGTTTCTCCAACCAAACTGATGGAGTAGGAATTGAGTGATCGGTTTTATCTACCAGTGTTTGAATGTTTACCAAACCTACATAGGCATCATTTTTGGCAAGTGATGATAAGTATGATCACACATCATTGGATCACCCTTATAGAGTCTAATTGCAGTTGATAGGCTTTAGGCAGGGGTCTAGCTCGTGCTGCTTTAGCCATGCCAACACAGTTACAGGGCTGCTGTTTCTACCAGCATGAATGCCACTAGTCCAGAAGACATATCTTTGAAAAATGAACCTCCCTCCCTTCTACACAGTGCCAAGTGGAGGGCGGGGGGAGAAGAAGAGCACACACATTTCCATACTGATTTAACCATGGCCACTTTTAGAACTGAACCAATAAGCAGCCAAGTTGTACCAATAGCAATAATACAACTCTACCAGAGCAGCCTGAGTGTAGAACAGGAATGCCTTGCCAACAGCATGGCAATGTATCTTGCAAGTGTCTTAAAGCCTTTGCCTCAGACTATGAATATTGTGTCTAGGGAAATGTAATTAAATCTTCAAAAATATGTTGGAAGGAACTTCTTCCCCCAAATTTTGAGGCATAATCAATTACATCTAAACCCATTTCTGTCTATAATAATTTATTAAAAAGTAATTCCTTATCAATACTTTTAATGACAGGCATTACAATATTTCTCAATTTAGCGAAGAGCAAATTCCTTTAAAAAGATAGTGATGGTCTTTGATACAGTCTTTGCACCTCTTTTATGAGAGAATAACCCAAAAGACCAGCCAAATTATCTCAGTATGGTGGTGGCACCTTAGAAAAGCAAAATTATAGAGTGGAAGAACCATGTTATTATTATTAACTACTACTAAATAATTTATTTCTTTGTGTAAGTGAGCCTGTTGATTTATCAACGCAGAGTTATGGAGTTCCCATTCCTGAAACATTTATGGCCTGAGAGATATTAAAAAAGATCTAAATAAGTGCTATGGGAAAGGGAGGATACACTGAAGGGTTGAAGACAGTTACAGATAATTCAGAGTGAGCAGGGGCTTTGACCCTTAACTAAAGATTGGACAAAACAGTGCAGAAAAACCTGAAGAATTTTGGAAGAGTAGAGTTTGACTACTGGCTCTTAGTGCAGGGTTCAGAGTGACATAAAATATAATTGGTCTTGCCTTAAGTTCGTGTTTCTGCTGATCATCCAAATAGTCTTTTAGTGACTGCCATTACTCTTAAAAGTCTACATGAGAGTGCTAGTTTTTCAAGGATAGTGGTGCGGGTTGCACGTGTTATTTTCCAGTGGGAAATGGGTGCGAGGGGTCTTTCCTATGGGAATTAATTAATTAATCAATTAAAAAATGTGTGTTAGTTAAAGATCAAAGTACCAAATGTTAAAATAATGTGAAATATAGGTATTGAGGATTCCCAGGCCTTTGTAATCTGCAATGTATTTTATGAAGTTTACCCAGATACAAAGGCTGGACTGCGATTCTATATTAGTCACATGATGGTTGAGTGATTTTGCACTAACATATTTCAGATCTCATTAACAAATTAATTAAAACTTATCAGACATCCAGAATAAATAATCAATAAATATTTAGCATTGCTGGATGAAATAAGACCTGACCACACCCAGAAATAAAGTTTTTGTAAGTAATATGCTTTAGGAAGTGCTTGACCAGAAGTCAGTAAATCTGGTTTTTATAACCCCATATACCACATCTTTCTTTTGTTACTTTTATCAGATCCACAAAGATTACAGCACTTCATGTCTAATTCATATGGATATAAAAATAACTGAAACCAACTGTTAAAGTTCACTTAGTCCTCTAGGTACGTGAAGTCCAATGGCAGTGATAATTTCAAACCTGAAGTCCCTGAGGCACCTACTCTTCCACTTTCCTGCAACCTAAAATCACCACATCACCCACACTGAGAAATTCAGCACCTATCTTGGGCTAAAACATAAATTTGGCATTTTATTGGAAGGTATGTTCCCCTAGGGATTCTTAAAGGACTCTCATAGCACCTGTACAGGTGCTGGACGCTGGTGAAAACAGCAGCTCACTGCAAAATTATTGCATGGGACTCCATTTAAACACTTTCCTTACACCTTATATTTCCTCTTTTTGTATTCATTAAAACAAAGGTTAAGTGCTACGAGTCTTTCCCAGGAGGAGAGAGAATTAGAAAGACTTTGTCTGATACATTATCTCAGCTAACCCTGCAGAGAGGGTTACCTTCATCATGAGGCTTCAGACATCTCTTCCTGATGCCATTTCACTTTGTACCAACTCAATGAAGGTGCAAAGGAGAGTAAGAGAAGCAAGTGGGAACCCAGCTACAACTTATGATAAATTTGTCTTAATAATTAGGTAACCTGATCACAAGGGAAGAAGGTTTCTGACTGTCACTTCTAGGCATAGTAATGTCTTTTACTGAATGACTGTGTCAGGTTCAGTACCTCAAAAGCCATCAAAACAGAAGGACTCTTCCCTGAATGACCTATGGACAGGAGGTTGCACCCTCACTTTTATTTTTGTTCTCTGATCATTTGTTCTTGTTGGTCTGATGATTCCGTAACTCTTTTCTGGTGCCTGACACAGGGTGCTGGATTCGTCCTGAGCAGATTGGGAAGAGAACAGAGCCAAGAGCTTCTGAACTACAGGTAGGTGCTCTGATCAGTGGATGGTGATACAAAGAGGGAGGCACCATCATACACCCCCACTTCTCTGCCACAGACATGCAATTTTAAAAAAATAGATATTTTAAATACTAACACCTTGACATTTGTCTAGGTGGAGAATCCTAATTTGTTCCATATATCAGACAGAGGTGACTGGTATTTCTCCCAATGATTTACAAGACAACAAACCTCTTCCCTTCTGATGTTCATTCTTGTTCAAGCTTTTGGGGGCAGTGTGCAACTACCAAAGGCCCTCAAGGCTATCCGGGGCTATCTCCAAATGGGCAGCTGATTTGGCAGGCAGGAGGAGGCTCTAGTGTCTGTCAATGTTTCTCCATATTTAGATCACCCAAGTCACTGCATTGGACATTAAAAAAATAGGAGGTGAACTCAACCATTTCAGTTCTGGTGGAAAAGGACAGTCAGTTCTAATTTTTAAGTCAAGGAAAGAAAAATAAATACATTTGTAATCTTTCCTTCAAATTTTGAAGTCTATTAGTTACAGACATGAGTTTTCTATATTTAACAACAGTAGTGTATGTTGCAGGAAGTGCTCTGTGTACACGTGCACACCTGGTCATCAGACAAGACTATCTGTATGTGAATAAGAGAATTGTTATCCATTACTAATCATTTGTCAGTTGTCATTCTGCTTTATTGGTGACTTCAGCCATCCAGTCAGGAAGCACAGATGCTACTGTGCAACTTCCCTTTCCCACATACTTAGTAGTGAATTGTCAAGGCAGAAAGTTTCTAGACACCCTACAGATGGCAAACTGCTCATATCCATTTCTAGCAAACACAGAAATCTTTCATAATGATTTGGATCCC
Organism: Atrichornis clamosus; assembly: GCA_013400975.1. NCBI lineage: Eukaryota > Metazoa > Chordata > Aves > Passeriformes > Menuridae > Atrichornis > Atrichornis clamosus. Next base: position 76,285 of record WBMZ01007241.1, read on the forward strand.
AGCTCAGAATTTATTAATTATTTCCAGACAAAAAGCAATATTAATTTCTCAGACAGCTTATGTACAACTCACATGTTTTCCAGATGCAGTCACGGTGAAAGGTACACCACAGAGTGCTACAGCACCTGTTTGGGACCTGAGCCTTTCACCCTTCTGAAGGTCTGCTAGACCTGCGCCTCTCCCTCAGTGACTCTGACTCACAACCATTCTTTCTATCTGACTCCATGTGCTGTTTCACATACTGTGAACAGAAGGGCTTACATGCAGACTTGAATGTGTCAGTTGGAATAGAACGTGCAGCTCTTGCACAGCTTGATGGAGCAGGGCAGTGCTTCTCCTGGCCCAGTCCCTGACAGAGCTCAGGTAACTCTCCCAAGTGCCTACTATCCCAATTTTAATATGGCCATTTACCCTGGATGTCATTGTACTACACTGGTACCTTTCTTTGTCACCTTTATGCACATTGTTGCTGGAGCTCAGAGGTTTCATGCCTTGTTTGCAACTTTGTGATCATCACTTTAGGGGCATGGCATGGGTCAAACGAGAAGCTCGAATTCTAGACTAAAATCTTTTAGAATCTAGCCTAAAATCTGTCTAAATCTAGTCTAAAATCTAGTCTAAAATCTGAACAAACAAAACCACATTTAAATTATCCTGGGCTGTGAAAGGAAACTAGAGTATCATTTTCTGGATCATTTCTATTTAGAATGTTATTATATGAAACACTGAAAGTTCCTGTCACACCCCAAGCTGTTCTCACAGATGATGTGTATAGTCTGGACACGTCTGTGGTGCCTGTCCCATGGCTGCCTATGGTGCTGGGTGGTGTCATTATTAGAAAATATGTAGTAGAGCATAATCCAAATATGTTTCTCTGGCCATGCAAAGATCTTTCCTGGCTGCAGAGTTGTAAAGTGACCTTTAAGCATCCAAAAGTAAGTGCAATTGGAAAACTGTCTGGTCAGTTAAAGCGTGTAACCTGAGAGTTACTCGCTCCAAATTACCACTGCACTGTTCAGAAAACATCTTAAGGTAAAACAGTACCTATATACCACCACAGATTTTGAACTTACACATAACTGGTAACAGCACGTTAGTTGTCATCGCTTTCAGTAACATTCATGGTATTTTTACATTGATCAAAGGACTAATTAATTTTATAAAAATTTATTATTACAGATTGCATTTGAAGAATGCTTATGTATTTCCTAGGCTGAGTTCTTCAGTGAAATTGTTCTGGGAGAAATCCTGCCTGTACTGACCCCAGTGACTCCTTCCCTTCAGGACCCGGACTTGCCTATCTGCCCATGATTTCTGAGTCAGCTAGGACCTGTGATTTCCACACAGAAAACAGCTCCAGAGAGTTCCTGGTTGCTGAAAATAAGCCAGACCATATCCATGATTACTTCTATGTACAATTTTCTTTGCAGCAGCAGCCTGAAAGTACCATTTGCTTCTTGGGGCCAGCCTGAAATGTTTCTCAGGCTCTCAGGACTCCACTGCACCTCCTCAGCTCCAGCTCCTGGCTGAAGTCCCACACAGCCTTTGCTTCACTGGACCGACCTTTGCTTTTTCCCTTGACACTTCTCCCCTTTTTTCTCTTCTGGTTTGAGTCAAGAACTTGTCTCTGGCAGCAGTAGAAGCAATCTGTCATGCACTCTCCACAAAATAAAGGGAGGGAGCACCCCCAGATGCCTTTAGTCACCAAGGGGTCGTTCCCATGTGTTCCCTGCCCCAGATTTTCTCCCTTCCCATGGAATTGGTAGCAATCAAAGGAAAAATTTGGCACTTGAAACAACTACTAAAGATATTAATCAGCATCCGTGCCTCTCTATTACATTCATAAACAAAGTCAGCGCAACAATCATAAAAATATATCCAGAAAGTCTGGAATTTGTAAATATGTAATTTACCATCAGTGTCGTGGCCTCTATATATTTATTGCACTTGATCATTGGTTGAAGGAATATTGCATGACTCAAAAACTTGGTTTCTTTAATAAACGGACTCCACAATTTAGCACTAAATGTTGGACATGAAGATGTTTTACCTCTGAAAAGTGAGATAAGTGGCCAATGCTCATCACACAGGAGTTAGGAACTCCAGGCCAGATTATTTTACTTGACTAGTTTATTTCTATACTAAATGAATTTACATTTGCATAAAGAAACAAAAAAACCCTGAGGCTCCTTTCTCATGAAAGTTTATCTTTCCATTACACTAATTAGTTTTAAACTTCACAGAATTTGCCAAGTTCATTTCACAACCTGTCCTGAGGAATTAAAATATCAGAATGAATTACTTCCTTAAGGAAATAATTTCATTGTACTTTCTTTCTAAATTACCCTCATTAAAAATATACAGTGTTATCTTACAGAGGTAGACCAAACCACTGCAATGTTAACTCTTGAAAAAATTTTGTACTGTGACTACAGTACTTTCTCTCAGGAGGCTGCCTTAAATATGGAAAACAAATATGTAAGTGCTTTTATACAGGAAAAGCTCTTAGAATGTATATTTTTCTAAGAGCCTGTTTCTGATTTCTAAATTTCTAAAAAAGAAATTATTTCTGCTTCTGCAGAAGAAATTCTGTCTGCTTACCTCTGTTAAAACATGGAAAGTATAGGCATAAAATGGTCTGGAGTAAACAAACACAGGCAAAACGTAGTCTTTTCTAGCAATTGAGGCAATGCGTATTGCCTCTTTAACCCGATAGTGAACAAATTTTAGTGCATTTGGACTTGACTTCAGTATATAATCCAGGTACACAGAAGGGTAGAGAGCAGTGCTTTCCTTCCACAGCCAAAGGAGGTGGTCATTGCGGAAAGACTCAATGGGTGGGCATTTCCCTGTGTATGTTTGGGGGTGTTCTTTGTAATCATAATTGTAGCAGTCTGGGTAAAGATAGTAACCCCACAAGCCATTTGGTCTCATATGTTCAGCCAGAAGGATGGTGTTGTTCATAAAACTCCTGCCAGCATTTTCAAATTCCTCTTTAGCCACTTTCCTAATTTTGTCCTCTGACCACTGAGGATGCCGTCTCCTTACAATCTCAAGAGATTTATTTCTATAAATGCTTTTATTGCCCCAGTTCCTATCCCACTGGGGCCTCCAGTTTTCCCAGTCAATGACTGCAAGTCCCTGAAATTTCTTCATGGGTATGCAATAGTCAATGTCAGACTTCGCTTTACTAAGGTGTTTGATAAGACTTTCATTCTGGGGCACCCCTCCATTAACAGGATCTCCGTTATCTGAGTAGTAGGGATAGTATCCCAAATGAGTGTGATAGAAGATGGTCACATTGGATCCACTCAAAGTCTCATTGATGTTGGATGCAATGTCAAAAACCCCGAGATCCAGGTCCACCTTGTACCGCAGCCTGCACTGCTCGGTTGGCGCATTCCAAACAACCATGAAAGGCTTGTGCAGAACCAGAGGGGCCCGTGCCGGCTTCGGCAGATGAGCATCAACCACAGCCAGCAGTGCCATCACTGCCAGCTCTTTGACCCGAACATCCATGGTATGTTTTTTTTTCTGGGAAATTGCTATGATGTGCCCTTGAAAACAAAACCAAGATAAGACGTTAGAAGGGCATCATGGAGGCAGGTATGATGACAAGAGGATGTCTTTTGGTTTTATTTGCTTTTGGTAACATTACAGCACAACAAAATAAAAGTGCAAAACTGCTCTTGTAAAAGTTAAAGCTAATTTCAAATGCTTTGAAAAACTTTTTGATAGACTTTGCTGTCAGAATGTGTGTTCTGATGCTCAGCTCCTTTTGGATTTCCTTTTCACTCAGACTCCTCCCACTATGGATTCAGACCTTTCCTTAACATTCATTTTTCTCCCTCATGTCTACAAAACTAGATAATAAAGTAATAGCCTAAAACAATAGTATAAAAAAAGAATGTGCTGCTCATTTGAAATTTCAGCTTCCAAAAAAGCTCTGCTATGGTCAATCTGACTTGCCTAGAAAATCATCACAGTGAGGCTACAGCCTTTACTATCCGTATATTCAAATGGTCACAATAGGAAAAGTAACTTAAACAAAAGGCAGACACATTTACCTCACCCAGATTAATGAACATAACTCAGAAATGCTGCAATTTTTAGCATACGAAAAAAGAATATTGTTACCTAACCATGAATTTAATTTTTATTTTTGAAATGAATAGATGCAAGAGTGATAATCAACCTGCAGGCTAGAAGGGGGACACTATTCATGACTTAGTGGTTGAAGCTACTTATTCTACTGAAAGCAAATTAAATATCAATATGTTAAAGAAAATAAATTATGTTAAACAGATCTGAATGAGATGGAAGAAAATTCTGCATCTTTGAAAAAAGGCTCTCACCCACTCTCAGAATGCTTGTTTTGTAGACCTAAATATAGATTTAGCATCCAAGTTTTGAAATTTTGTTCACAATCCTTTAGATCCTATTAAGGATAACATCCTTTAGTGAAATGGGCCATTGTCATCAAGCTGCTACTACTTAAAAGCCTGCCTGCTGGAAAAGGATGCCAGGTTATTTTCACTCTACTGATATGCTGCAAGGAAGTCTTGTGCTTGCAACTGGTATATTTTTCTCTATTTTCCTGCAGTCTTGCATAATCATCTAAGTAATGTCATGGGCTGAGAAAAACAAACAAACAAACAAAAAAACAAACAAAAAAGTCACAAAAAGTGCCTTTCCCTTCCTGTTTTATACAGGCTGAGGAATGTATCAAAGTACTCTGCATTCCTTCTTTGACATAGCAAATTATCTTACTGCATTGGTAAGTGATTTTTCATGATTTGTACTGGATTGCTTTGCAGTATATGTGAATAAATCCATAATATAAACAGAGATTTTCTCAAAAAGTGATAGCTCGGATGAAATGGGAATTGTAGCAGGAATAAAAGAAAAGACCTTTAGTAAATTTCTGTGTAAGAAAGGATCTGGGAAAAGATCCCAGCTGCCTATTCCCACAATCCAAATGCTGGATTGTTCAGCCTTGTGTTATTATGTACATATAATTAGATCATTTTGTCAGATATTAATGACTAATACAGTACAGTTCCTGTCTAGATCTGAGAGCCCTAGGCATTAGAACATTGCAGATAATAAATCATAACAGAGTTAGGTCAGGAGAAAACATTACAGGACAATTTTAAGTTATATATTTTTCGTTCTTGTGCAATTCTTGTTACTGTCCCTGACAAGGCTTTAAATCACACAGTGCTTGAGGTTGGAAGGGACCTCTGGAGGTCACCTGGCCCACCTCCAGAGCAGGTCACTCAGGACCATTTACAAAACACCACAAGTGACAAAATGAAAATGTTTGTCTCAGGATTTGTCAAATAATTCTCGAGGGTCTTTTGACTGAAATGACCAAACCTTTGAAATTTTGAAGAAGGCCAGACATGTTGCTCAGCTGTAGACATGCAGATTTCTGCATGTGCAAGATGAGTCCCACAAAAGAAGGCAGGAATCTGTCTAATCCTGCTCAAGCTGTTTAGAAGTTAGGAGTCTGGTCAAAGACAGTCATTCAGAATCCTCCAGTGAATACTTGACACCTCAGAAAGTTGGTATAAATTCTTTATTTAAAACTATATGGAATTAGTCACCCAGCTGTCTCTATTAATCCAAATAAGGTGATAAGTGCATAGATAACATGCCTACCTTTTAGATGGCTAAAACATCTCATTTCAATTAAAGCATTGCATTTCATTGCAAAGCATCTCAGTTTTCCTGCTACTTTCTATTCCACAAAGGAGACATTATCAAATTTACAGTTCCTTAGAAGGAAGATAATTAAAATAAAAAAAAGTTATTTGAAAAAGTTGCAATTTAGTTGTATTAATCTGCAATTAATTCTGATGTTATTTCCAGATACTTTTTCTTTAAAAAGTCTTCTGAAGACAAGTGAAACAAGTTTTCAAAGAAACAGGTAAGCATATAGTTCGGAATGAGGAGAATATAAATTATCTGTTGTTTCACAAATGCATGAAGGAACCTCTAAACAAGAACAAAACGTCTTTTATTACAATTTCCACTGTGGTTTCTTTGAACCTTGTTCTTTTTACTCTCATGCATGGGCACTAATTGGACTGCTTTAATTCCTGCTTTTTAATGAGCACAGACACTAATGATTCCTCCTTGAAGCTCATTATCAACTTTGATTCAAATTTTCCCTTTTTTTCTTTTTTTAATTCAATGACATATTATCATGGTCAGTTTAACTTCTCAAAGATGCAGATAGCTTTCTGAGGCACTACAGTGTTTTCAGATCAGAATATGCTCTCAGTGTTTCTGCTCTATATTCTAAAAACAAAAATGAGTTTTTCATAAGTGAAAGAAGAGGGGCCTGATCACAAATCCATTGAACTTGATGAGATTTTTTTTGTTGTTGTATTCAGGAATGAGTTTCTGCTATGCAGTTTAGCATGAAGCAGGTTATGGCTGGATTTCAATGTATCCTTTAGTAAATGTTGATTTTGCCACTTCATGAATAGGAAAAATCAGTTCATTTCTTCACAGTCCTTTCATAATTTTTGTAAAAAGAAACAAGAAGACATTTGCTTGTCCCAAGCAACTTCTGTTAACTTAGTTCAACCTATATTCAACTGTGCTTATTAGCCAGAATTCCACTATATTTTGATTTCCAAATAGCTGGAAACAACTGAACTAGACATCTTAATTGCAAACTTTGATTCCAAAATATGCCACTTAAAATTAATAAAAACATAGGCTCTCATGCTAAGAAACCTATTGGCTCACCACGTGTTCCAGTACAGACCAACAGTGCTCTCTAGATGGGCCGTTCTCTGTCTCTAATGGTTTCTATTGATTATCTCGGTGTTCTTTGTACTGTAACACATGATGTTACAGCTGCTGCTTATTGTGATTTTTATGTGGTCATATAACCAGACAACACAACCTCTTAACAGCCAGCAAATTCATCCTCTCATTTTATACTCATCCATGTGCTGACTTAAAGTCCATACAATTAGCTATAACATGATTGGTTTAATCTATGAAGTACGAGTTATACTGCACATCTGTCATTGAACTTCACCATTCCTTCAGAATTCAGAAATACACTTTTTAAAAAATATAAATCTGTCATTCTTATGGTAACACTCACTTCTGATTCCCTCATTAACCAGCATCTCACTAACATGATTTAAAATCCAGAAAAGGAAAGAGTACAGTTAAATCACAGAGGAAAGGTGATTTTTTAAACAGAAAAGAGTCATGCTTTGTGATTTAACTTGGAGCTACAACATTTTTCCAAGTTTGTTTTCAGCCTCTCATATGTCCTGTTGACTCCTGTCTTGCAACTGCTGAGTGTAGCTCTGCACTTTCTTTCATTGGAAACATAATCATTTTAACTAGTATTTCTCATACCTGTAGAAAAACATTTTGCTTGGAAAAAAAATAAAAATTGATGGTACTTAAAAAGGAAAATAATGAAACTGGATTGTTTGAATTCCACCGAGGAATGTATAAAATTGGCAGCTAGAAGAAATGTCCCTTTTCAGATGTAGGGTGAGGACATTTTATGTAGAAATTATTATGGCTAAGAAATATGGAGATTTCAAGAGTATTTAAGCTTTTTCCTACAAAATCACATTTTAAAGTACCTTGAAAATAACTTGAAAAATCTTGTGCATGGGTACATTATTCTCTATGAGGTATGATTTATATGCACATAACGTGTATCTACAATGTGTTTATCTACGCATGTATGTACATTTCTCTGTCTTCTTAGGAAATCAGGGAAAGACCAAATCTGTCCAGTCTCTCTGCTGTTATTTTTCTGTTTCAAAATTGTGCAACAAGTCTTGCTTATCCTTGTTTTGTTGAATAATGGCTTGCATTAGTAAGCTGGTAAGATAGAGAGAGATGACTCGTGCCCATCTTACTAGAAGTATTCTACTCTGACATGTTCTGCAGTCCAAGAATGTAAAACTGCATTAGAGAGAGATTAAGCATCCACTGTATCCTCACAGCTACCAGTTTTCAGTCTTTTGAGTCACAAATCTTCATAATTCTCCAGTTATATTTCTCAGATTAGATCCCAAGTTAAAAAGTGAACAGAAGAACAATAACACTCTGAGGAGAAGGAGTTGGGGGTGTTGGTTGATGAGAAGCTCAACACGACCCAGCAGTGTATGCTCACAGCCCAGAAAGCCAACCATAACCTGGGCTGCATCAGGAGAACAATGACCAGGGCAATGAACAATCACCGTCCAGGGCAGGTGATTCTGCCTTTCTACTCTGTACTTGTGAGACCCCACTTGGAGAGTTCCATCCAGCTCCAGGACCCCCGATATAGGAAAGACATGGACCTGTTGCAGTGAGTCCAGAAGAGGGTCGTGAAAATGCTCAGAGGCCTGGAGAACCTCTCCTATGAAGACCGACAGAGAGATGGGGCTGTTCAGCCTGGAGAACAAAAGGCTCTGGGGAGACCTTAGAGAAGCCTTCTGGTACCTAATGGGGGCCTACAAGAGAGATGGAGAAGAACTTGTTACAAGGACATGTGGTGACAAGACAAGGGGTAATGGCTTCAAACTGAAAAGAGGGTAGGTTTAGATTAGATACAAGAAAAAAATTCTTCACTATGGGGGTGGTGAGGCACTAGAACAGGGGTTGCCCAGAGAAATGGTGGATGCCCCATCCCTGGAAATGTTCAAGGCCAGGTTGGATAGGGTTTTGAGCAACCTGATCTAGTAGGTGTCATCCCCGCCCATGACAGGTGGATTGGAACTGGATGATATTTAAGGTCTTCTCCAACCCAAACAATCATATAATTCTGTGATTCTATGATTCTATGGTACTATGTTATTAATCTTCCTTAAAGATCAAACAAAGTACAGAAATGAATATATGATTGACATACTACTGTTCATGTCCAATAGATGAGCACAAATACCAGGTGGGAAAGCATGAAGTAGCATCCCTTTATTTTTGTGCAAAATACATGAAAAGAAATTCAAAGAGCAAGGAGATGGGGATCCAGGCATATGCTATCACTGCTGATGTTTTTGTGAACTGTGGATTATTATTTTAAAAGCAAATGGAAAATGCCAGTGGACATTCTTTGTTTCATATCACAGATTTACAGTAAGTCATATTTGGGGCAGAGATCTGCTTAGGCATTTCCTGTTTAGTTTTATTGTTTCTGTTATGTGCATCTCGTGTAATGACTTAAATTGAGAGAAAAGGCTGCAAGGAAGCATGGGAATGAAAGGGAAAAGAATTGGTATTGAAAAGATATTCTTCTCATGGAGCCTGCAATTCTTCTATTAGACACAACCATTTCAGTACTTCATACGTCCTGCTCTATCCTCATCTACCTGTAATGCCTTTGTCTCTAGCCATTAGAGGCCAGATTCTTACATGTTTACACACACTGTTTCTTATGCCAAGTCATGGCTTTAGTACCAACACTACTGAGGGCTACTCAGCACAAGGACACAGGGAAAATGGTGATAAAGGTCACTGTTACCAGTGTTATTTTAGTTAAAAGATTGCGCTGTCATTTTAAATCACTGCAGATTATTAATGACACTTTAAATACCAGGGGAAGATAAAGTAATATGGTTTAAATCTGTCTGTGAGGTAGAGGGAGATTAAATATATATGTGCCACAACAATTTTTCAGCTGCTGAAGGATTGAGTAAAAGAAGTATTGGACTATTATACATCTGGAGTATTATACCATTATATATATTTAATGCATGAATTTAGCTTGCATCTAAAACATGAAGCACTGATCTAATTTTTTAGTGTAAAAGACTGATACACTGTTATTTTCAATTCCAGTCCATCTACTTCTATTGCACTATAAACTGAAGACAAAGAAAAAATGTTCCAATATTTAAATTTGCAAAGTTTATGTCAAAAGTATTAACTTGGATATGCAATTTTATTATTTATTTCTTCCCCGTATGCATAGAATAAAGGGGAAAAATAAATTGGTGGGTTTTGCCTTTTAGAGGAGTCATATTGATTGTCAGAGCTGTTAAAGCCTTAATTCCCTGAATAATTAAGACTAATGTCCTCAGCAGTGTTCAGCACACTTCTGGCTCTGACCTTCAACGGGTGTAAATAAAAGTGCCAACCAACAGCATTCTGTAGATTTTATAGATTTTCCTTCTAATTTATTACTAAATAGTCTTAACTGAAGCCCATGAACATTAATTGGCACTAATAGAATACATCCTACCTTCAGGCATGGAATTTTAATATCTTATAAGAATGTATGAATGGGTAATACTGTAACATAAATAATACATGAATTTACATTGTTGCAAAGCATTTAAAATAGTTTAGCTTCTTTCACACCATCTGCTAAATTCACACATTCATTTTCTGAAGGGTTTATTGTTATTAGAGGCACTTATAAGAGAGAAAATTAAGTCAAATTGATAACAGAGAGAATGCCTACAATCAGGTCTTGGCTTATTCCTAAGAAAATGCTCTAAGCTAAATTAGCTTTAGCTCACATGAAGATAAATTATGCTTTCAGACAGTGTAATTCAAGAAAATTCAATTGAAAATAATTGAGGAGTGTAAATCTGGAAATATTCCAGTTGAATTCATGGAGTTATTAAGCATTTATAATCCTGTGAGAGGAAAAATGTTTCCTTTAGTCAGCTAAAAAACCCTAACACATTGGCAAACACTTTAAACATTTGTGTATTTCCACTGTAAATCACTTCTTGCAGTAAATAATTCCTATTCCTTGGATAGTACAAAAGGGAATATTACACTTTGCCAAACAGAAACTCGGGACAATTTGGAAAATATGTGTAAAGCATTTGAGGTGAAATTAACTTTACACTTAATTTGCATTCCAATACACAGATTACTGTTGTGTCTACATTGTTTCAAATAAATGAATTTAAAATACCTCCAGCTCTATAAAAACACAGCACAATACATTGACACAAATCATTAATGAATAGAATTCGTTGCCAAAAAAGGAACTGCGTCTTCTTTTGGGCTCCTCTTGAGATTATTTTAAAATGCACTGTTTGTAGGTGTGACTGCCACTTTGAAACAATTCCCCTGAATGTTTTGCTTCTAATGAAAGAAGGTTTTTTTATTATTGTTATTATTATCATTTTATTTTTCATATGGGATTAAATACGTGAGCAGCATATGATTAGCTGCCCTCTGGGTGAGCAGTGTTGCATGCACAGCCCAGTGCATTTAAGTACTAAACTGATAAATCAAATTTTGAAACATCCTTAAAGTAAATACATTACTCTTGTTTTTGAAAAGTGAATTTTATTCACAGACAACATTTCAATATCAGTTTTCCAACTTAAGATTGCTGTTACACATTGGAGTGTTAAGCATCAAATAGCTATTTGACAGAAAAGAAAACAAACCAAGAAATAAAATATAGTCCAGAATTGACATGATACAGAAATTAACAGAGGAAGCCTCCTAACTGGTAGACTATAAGCAGAAGTGAAAACGTTGTCTTTACTGATTGTTAATTGAGTAAATAACATGACACTTACCTCTGTAAAATCAATGAACAGCAGAAAACTTTGCTGAAACAATTTACAACAGCTGATGCGTTTGTCCCAGGAATTTGCTCCTCCTAATGAATGGGCTTTTAACTAATGAGAAACTGAGGGCATCTGAAGATGAGGGCAGAATTTTACCTAAACACTCATCATATCATTGCAAAATAAGTAAATAAATTCATTTAAAAGATAGATGTATTCCTTGCAAGCATCTGGGCTCATGCTGCAATAATTTTGTATCACCTGCTTTTATGGCCTGATAAGGGATCAACCGGACTGGTGTTTGAGAGGAGTTAAGTTGTGTTTTGAGAGTTACACACTCTGGACTCAGCAGCAACAGGCATTAGCAGAAGGGACATCTAGGTCACTGCAGCACAGGGAGAAGCAGGGATGCTGGCGAAACCAACCAAACAAAATAGTTCAGGAAGAGTTATTTTAAAAACTGGCTGGATGGCTGAGTCCAAAGAATGGTGGTGAATGGAATTAAATCCACTTGACAGTTGGTCACTAGTGGTGTTCCCCAGGGCCCAATATTGGAGCCAGTCCTGTTTAATGTCTTTATCAATAACATGGACAGGGTGATCAAGGGCACCCTGTTTGCAAGTAACACCAAGCTTAGCAGGAATGTTGATCTACTGGCGGGTTGGAAGGCTCTGAGAAGGATCTGGACAGGCTGGATCAATGGACTGAGGCCAAGTGTATGAGATTCAACAAGGTGAAGTGCCAGGACCCGCCCTTGGGTCACAACAACCCCAGGCAGCACTACAGGCTGGGGACAGAGTAGCTGCAAAGTTGTCCAGTGTAAAAGGACCTGGGGGTGCTGATCGACAGCAGCTGAACATGAGCCAGCAGTGCCCAGGTGGCCAAGAAGGCCAGTGGCATCCTGGCCTGTATTAAGATCAGTGTGGCCAGCAGGACCAGGGCAGTGATTGCCCCCCTGTACTCACCACTGGTAAAGCCACACCTCAAATCCTGTGTTCAGTTCTGGGCCCCTCACCACAAGAAAGACATTGAGGTGCTGGAGCGTGTCCAGAGAAGGGCAACAAAGCTGGTGAAGGGGCTGGAGCACAAGTCCTGTGAGGAGCAGCTGAGGGAAATGAGGTTGATGAGCCTGGACAAAAGGAGACTGAGCAGGGACTTTATTGCTGTCTACAGCTACCTGAAAAATTTCTTCATGGAAAAGGCTGCCAAGCATTGGAATAGGCTGCCTTGGGAAGTGGTTAAGTCACCATTCCAGGAGATATTTGTAAGATGTGTAGATGTGGTGTTTAGGGACATGGTTTAGTGGTGGACTCAGTGTGCTTGGTTAATGGTTGGACTCAATAACCTTAATGGTCTTTTTCAAACTAATTCTATTATTCTATCATTTGTTCATAATCCTCCCTAAAACTAAATACAAACTGCTCAGTCTTTGCTATTCCTTGAATATGACACCTGCAAGTGGATCCCAGGGACCACTGTTTCCTGATCCCAGTGTCTGCCTGCCATGGGATGGTGTGAGTGACCAAAGAAGGGCAGAAGGGACCAGCAACATCACAGCATCGTTGAGTGCTCCTTAAAGAGACTTTTAAAGTGGTTAAGCATGACAACAGCTTAAACCGCTATGTGCTCCCTTAATGACCAGTCAAGCCCCCATCAGATGTACAGGGATGGATAGAAGGAGTCCCTGTGAACAGAACTATGATGGTCAAGAGCATTTGTGTATCATAGCAGTGCAGATATAACAGCACAGAGAAGTCAGAAAAGTCCATATCCTCATGTGGGAACTGTGAGGTGTAAAAGAAGGAAACCCTGTGTTTCCTCATCTTGTCAAGCATGACTGTTGCCATTTAAGTATTAAATTTGAAACAAATACAGGAAACAAGTACAGAGAATTATTGGAACAACTACAGACTTTTTTTGTTGTTGTTGCCACATTTTTCTCTTAATCTGCACAGCTATTTCAATTAAATAGGAAACAAGTACCTCCCTGAGCCTTGGAAATAATAGAGGCAAGTCTCCTATGGGCCTATGTCTCATCCTTGACTGAGCTCCGAACTAAGTTTCCCAAGGCTGAGGCATGTACAGAAGATCTCTCCTGCACTGGTTCTATAGCTTGCAGCATGACTCCCTTTTTTCTTGCCTTTTACTCAGGTTGTTTCCATCAATGAATAGACCTGAGATGGCATCTGAGACCTGAGCCACTCTTGAGTGTCTGGCTGATGTTTGCTGTCATGGACAGACATGCAATTGCACAGAGAAACAGACAGAGTTTTGCTCCTATCCCTATGGTCAGCAAGGGCTTAAACATTGCTCCTTCAATGAAAAAGGCTGAAATAACTTCTGATTACTGACTGTTACCCAGCACCATCAGTAGATGTGCTGGAGGGTGCACTCAACAGCTGCCCCAGCCGTGCCACAGGGCACACAGAGCACCCCTGCAGTGCTGCTGAGGTGCCCCTCAGCACCCGCCCGCCACCCTGGGCCTCAGCCCTGCGCTCGGAGCCCCGTCCCAGAGCACAGCCAGCAGGATCACCCAGCAAGCACTGATTTTCCTGAGCACCTGTCAGACCTCCGCAACAGCTTATTCAAAACAAAGGATGATCTATTTGCTTAAAATAGATTATAGGGTAAAATTAAACAAACAGCTTTTCATATTTGGCCTCTCTTTTTTAAGTCAAATCATCTCAGCCTGTAGGCTCAGGAGTGGAAGCCAATCTGACACGTGTTTGAAATGCCTCTTTCTCCGTGTATTTCCTGATGAATTTTTCCTTTGGAGGGTGGCTGCTAATGCAGGTGCTGCCCACCTCCTCCTTAATACACCTTTACCCTATTTGTAAGGGCTAGCATCCCCTTGGACCCCCAGCTCTGTGCCGCTCAGCCTTGCCAGATCTGCAGTGATATACCCTCTCCCTTACTTTCATTCTCGCTCTGGGTCTCATTTCCCTTTACTTAAATTTTTCCGTTTCTCTTATCTGTGCTCAGAATATGAAGCAATCTGAGGCATAAATGTGAGGAATCTTTTTTCCACTAATCTCTTTGTTCTATCTGTTCAAAAATACCATGTGAAGCATAACTTTCCAATTAAATGTTAATAAAAATATCAGTATGTAAGAGTAAAACATACACATGCTGTTCTCAGGTATTTGGTTTATATACATACGTAGGTAAAATCTTTGTCAATGGCTATAGTCAAAAAATAGAGTTGAACACACTTAAAATAGAGGGGAAGGGTGGAAGAAACAACTCAGATAAACCAGTGGAAAATACTGCATTTCTCAGACTAAAGTGGTAAAGAACAACAAACTTGAAATATTGTTTGTTTTACTTGATATTGTAGTTTCACTTGATATTTGGGAAATGGAGCTCACAAGAGGGTTGCAACCATTACCATGAGTCAGCAGCTATTGATTCCCACCATCTGACAAAGGATGCCTGTGTGTGTGTGTATATAATTCTGACGGAGAGGAGAATGACACCACGATTTGCAGTCTAGCTCCCGGCAACCTCCTCCTGTGTTGTACAAAACTTCCAATAAATCCAAAAGCCCAAAGCAGCCTTGGTCTGTCACCCCAGACTCAGGGGGTGGGCATCTACATCAGGAGTCTTCCCAGGTTCTGCTCCTTCTTGGCAGCCAGACGTCATCCCCAGCCATGCAGAAAATATTCTGGGGGACAGAAGTAATGATGGGCTGCTTCAGATGAGGAGGAACTGTAAAGAAACACATTGGGGTAACTAATTCAGACAGACACTTATGCTTTGGTTTTATTTGATTTACAAATGAAACCAAATTCTTTAGTGGAAGGAATTTGAGGAAGAGTACTATGTTTTATGTAAAGCAGCATTTGTTTAGAGCTGGAGAAGAAGGTCAGGTGTCCCCAGCTTCTTATTACCTATCTAAAAATAACATTTTCATTTCCAAATTTTATTCCCGATAAATAAAATTCAGTTTCTAATGCATCAAGAGAGAAATGCCTCAGGAAATCTCAATAGGCATGTAGGTTGCAACTTGAATAAAATATAGCATGTTCTCAAATACAGAACTGATCCAATTTGGGGAGTTTTTTCAAACTATTGATAAAATAATTAGAATGTTTCCTAATTAATTACCAAGTGGTTATTAACATCAGTGTTTAAGACTTTAAGAAAAACACAAAGTCCTGATATATACAAAAATCCAGGTTCTACACCATGTCATAAATGCATTTTGAACAATAAATGCTTCTAAAAACTCACATATTATTTTACAACTGGGGTAGGATAGCAATTCTGTTTAGAATATGCAATAAGTAACAAAATTACTTTTAAAAGTTTTAGAAAAAAATAAAGCAAACACTGCCTACAGAATAACTTCTTATGCTTTATAGCTAGGAAAAAAAGGGTGAGAAGGAGAGTGGGAATAATCCAGAATTAGTCCGAGTATTAATAACCATTTTAAAATAAATGTGGTCATGTTGATTAGACCTGGATTTCATTGCCACCTCATACATATACCTAGAACTGAATTTCACTCTTAAGAGTCCAATTTATTTAAAGTTCATGGGAAGTAAGAGGGCTCATCAGATTTCCAAGTCACATCATTGTCTAAAAACACAAACAGGCACTTACTGATTCTGTTAAAAGCAGTTGAATTAATTTGGCCTCACAGGATTTAGAGTTCATATCTGTAAAATTATTCAAATATTTACTTCTTATTTATAGGTGATTTCAGTGCAGTGAGGCATCTAGCTATCATTGGGCATGAGACTGATAGCTCTGAACCAGGTTTGCTGTTTTGAAAATATTAGATAGATATCTGCACTTTAAGCCCTTATGTACTTTTATAAATCTATCCCTTCAAGGGTTAAAGGATTAAGTGCCTTTCTGAACACATTTAATCATTAACACTAGACATTTGATTTTATGGCTAGATAAACTACAACAAAAACACACCCTTAAAATATCTAGGCAACTATAAGACAGAATAAGCTGCCTCTCCCAGTTTTCTGTTTGGACAGGGATTTGTTTGTTTGGGATGCTGGTACCAATTGTTAGCCACCTTTTTGTCAACACTTCTCACCAACACCTGTTTGGGGAGCAGCACCCTGTTGTGACAGGCTTTTGGAGAAGACTGGGTGAAGCTAAGGATGTTCAGGTCACCTCTGCCAGAAAAGTGCTTGGTCCCTGTTGCCAGCATTCAGCCTCCAACCCAGTATCATATCCACCTCCCTCAGCCTGCAGGACCAAATCCAGCATATCCCACTTATTTTGTTGGGAGGCAACTGCCAACACAACCAAAGCACCCCTACATACAAATATATATATTTAAACCCTTATATATTTATACCTCCCTAAAGTAGGAGTGTCTCTGAAAAACATATGTACAACCTGTGTGTGAGTGGCACTTCTGCCATGCAGGAAAGGACAGCGGGTGTGCACAGCTTCAGGGTGAAAAAAAGATCGGACCTGTGCATACCAGGGCAGTTACAAATCAGTCAACACCAATGTAAAGTTTGGGCTAGCAATCTGACTTCATCAGGATCGGGGATTTAACAGTGTTACAAGGAAATTTTGCAATAAGGTTAGAGGTTCTGTCCAAGGAACATCTGATGCTTCCTCTTAGTCTGATTCTTCCTCTTAGTCTAACATAAAACATAAGACATTCAAGATAAGCCCCCTTTATTTTCTTTATGTTTTCTAAAGAACCTAAAAATCCATTTAAGACTGAACTTCTTACATCAATGCCTCTGCATTTCCACTAACATTTAATTCCATAGGTAAATGCAAAGAGCCTGCCCTTCAGTAACATTCTCTAGATGTATCCAGCAGTTTGGTCAATCTTAGTTTTTAAGTATTCTTGCAAGGAACTCCTGAGAACACATTTGGCATGTTGAGCCTTTTCACTCAGATAACTGGGACCTTATTCTGGTGACGGTCATTTAAAATACAAAGACAGAAGGTGTGACTTTAAAGCTCAAAGCCTGCAAACATTTGTAAGTTTATCACTTTCAGAACACAGTTTTGGAGGAATAAATGCTATATTAACAACTCTCACAAAATCAGATCTGTGGCATCCCAGCTCTTAGGATGTCTATCAAACAGAAAAAAGTTGTGCCTGAAGATTCAAGTTACCAGGTCTGAGATCATGATGTCTGAAGAGATACTTTACTCAAAGAACATTTCCTCTTTTTTTTTCTGTGATATTGACATTTATTTTGACACTCCTTTAGAAAAAGATGTGTGCATTCACTTTTTTAATGAATGCAGTTTAATTTTCCTTGTCACACCAAAGTTGGTAATACAATCACATAGGAAGAGAATACGTAACAGACCTCGTCCCCAGTGGAACAGAAGAATGAAGCTATATTTAAAGTGCAAGGAGGGAGAAACGGAATTTATTGCTCAGCTTCATGCAGAGAGGTGGGTGACTCATAGCCCTGTGTGACTGATGGTACTTTCAGGCAACAGCAGGAGATAAATGAATAAGGAGAAAAAAAAATCAATTTATGTTGACTAAAGAGGAAGCTAAAGAACAACCATGACTTCCCACATACTTCTGCATGGCAATTTTCTTATGTTTCTGTTGTATAGCCAGAAAGCAGAAGCTGGGGTCTGTGACTAAGTCATATCTTCACAATTTTCACGTATATTCTCACATGATATGGAAACAAGAAGGATCATAATAAAACCTCAGGAGATCAGTTTATTCCTTCATATTGAAATACAAGTTCTTTAACTTCAACAATAAGTACTTTTAGATGCTAATAGAAAATAATTAGACAGCTAAAAATTTTGTGAAAAATAAGTCTGCTTTTCTGTCTCTCTCTATGTGTGTGTGTGTGTGCATACAGAAGTGACACTCAGAAACTCACTGCTCACAAAATGCATCTCACCCTTTAGATTCATTTTTGAAAGTCTGAGCTGTTAACCAGAACTTGGATAAGTGGGGAGGGTAACACTAAGCTACTGATAAAAACAAGAGCTTTGTTTTTCTGAAATTATTTAGTCCTTTTCTTTGTTGAACATCCATGAAATCTTGTCAAAAACTTGTTCGGCAGCTAGTAGAAATTTGATAAATATAGATATTTGCAGAAGTGTTCCCTTTGGTCATGCCTCTCGACTTTTTAAAAGCTCTGTGTAGAAGTGAAAGAGGAAAGATTTTTAAAAGAGCTGAAGACAAAACAGGGATGGAGGAACAGAGGAGCAGCACCCAGACCTCACTGGCACTGCACACCTTCGTTACACCACCCTACAACAGAGAGCAAACAGGTGACGTTCCTGGCACCCTGGGGCTGCTGTGCATGCACGGTGCAGTGCTCAGCAGCCCTTTGCTCCAAAAACACAGCAGCAATCAGTGGTGGCGAGAAAGCCACCTCAAGCCTGTGACACAAGCCCTTTCTAATAACCATCCTTCTAAGGTAAAAGCTTCCTTTGCAACTTCTTTTCCTTCTTTGCAATATTTTTTCTCAATCCTTTCTGCTTTCTATCTGGTTGAGAATCCATCTTCACCAGGCAGACCACCCTAACCCTACTACATTTAGCTTAGTGCAGCAAGATAAAAACTTGTCCCAAACAATCAGATTTAGTTTAAAAAAAAAAAAAGAAAAAAGTTTTCCATGAATTGTAGAGAGAAAAATAAGAGCAAAAATGCAAATGTTTTTCCTGGCCAGAAGATCACAGTTTGAATCATGTGTTCCTAAATCTAGCCAGAGACAGAAGTTATATTTTCCTGCCTTTGCTATGCCTTCCTCCTTCCCCTTCCTAACAGAGGGCTTTGTTTTGATTTACAAGGAAATATGATTCAATTTTATCTGTGAAGTACAAAAGAAAATGTCTGAAATCAATCCTTTTTTTTTCACAGAAGAGGCATTAATTATGACTTTAAAGAATACCAAATGAGAGGTTTTTTTCCTCTAACACATGATATAATATAAAAAATACGATATTGTTAAGTGGAACTGTTTAGAAATATGCTGTACTGAGGTTTTTAATAAGATTTAACTCAAGTTAAGCTCAATTAAACACTTCTGTAAAAATCTTAATTTTAAAGCTTTTTCTGTTTTCTTTCTCCCTTCCCTCTATTGATCTTTCCTTGGTTATCATTTTAGTTAAAAAAAAGTGCAATTTTACTTCTTACATAACTAGTAAAATCCAAGGGCCTTGCCACATAAGCTCAAATCCAGATTTCAAGGAAGTAGTACAGTCGTTTTCTACAAAATTTCATGTCTCATCTTTAAACTAATTTTGGTTTTTCAAGCATAGGCTGCATATCATGTGGGGAACTCCCATGAGGAACAGGAGAAACAACCTGTGTGACGCAGGCTTGCAGCTTACCTAAACAAATGAGGTATGGAGTCATCAAACTACCTTGAGTCACACGGAGTGCCTCACTTATGCAATTTGAATTAAAGGATCTCTTCTGACACCCGCTGGGATGGCGACATGCCCCAGGTGGTGAATAACTTGTTCCTTCCAGAACTCAGGGTTACCACAGGGATGACACCGCATCACCTGGGCCAGGGCAAGGCCAGGGTGCGAGTGGGGAACTGCCTTGAGAGAATGACTTGCTTCCTGGGTCAGAGGTGGATTCATGCTTTGTCACCGGGCTGCTCATTTTAGGGTTTCTACATTTCAGGAGAGCTTGTTGGGCAATAAAAACACTTGAAAACATTTCAGTTATTCACACTGCTGTTCCTACCCATGTGAAGGGAAGTAGTTTTGGGTTATACGCTCAAATAAGCCTCACAAGATTGCCTGAGAGATGTAGGAGGCTATGTGTTTTGACTTTCAGTAGGAATCACACAATTCATTTGAATGAAATGCTGATTTTTCCATCTTAAATACAGACTAGGATTTTCATGATAAAACACAAAATTACAGCTCTATTCTTAGCCAACTAAAATATAGTCTCATCATGTGTTGTACCAGTAATGTATGTACACTTGACCAGTGTATGGTCAAGTTTGCCCAACATTTTTGCATCATTACACACTATTTTTGGGGTACTTGAACCCCAAATAAAAGCAGGGAGACACTCCATTATGTTTTGCACTTTTTTGGGGTGAACACAGAGGAAGCAGTTACCAACTGAGTGTGAGGGGAAGCAGAGAGGGCAACCAACCAGGGAATCCAGAAGATTCCTGGAAAAGGTCTGGGCAAAGGCCAGGGCCTCCAGAGGGACCAGTGGGAATGAGCAAAGGGAAGCCAAGTAAGGAGACAGACAGCTGCCAACAGGTTGCCTCTTTTGCCATTTCCTACTCTTTCAGTATCTGACTTTAACATCATTTTATAGGCAAAGTGCTGCACAAACCATAGATTTGTTTCTTTCTCTTTCAGGTTTTTACCCATATAAGGTGAAAAGAATAATAGACCACAGTTACCATCCCAAAAGGTCTTCTTCTGAAATGACTACAAAAAGAATATTGTGAATGGGTCAGATGGGTTCTTAGCCACACACTGGCAGCCCCACTCTTCTTAAATTTCAGTTTTATCTGTGCAGATCACCCATCTTCAGTACACTTCCTTAGAAATAATGCTTTGAAATTTGCTAAGTAGTCGTTTTTATGGTACACAGAAAGAAACAGAAGCCCACTCAGACCAAGGTCCATGAGTAGCTGAAGAGCTGGCAATGACTATACACATTAAAAGACTATTTCTGTCACACAAATTAGCAAATATGTCCCCAAATTCAGGCAGGATGAGTCCTAGTCTTGTGCAGAGGGCCAGCACACAAACCATATGTCATTTAAATCCTATTTAAATGATGTTTTAAAGGCACTAGTAGGACTTCTGTGGTCCATCACTCTTTCCATGGGGATGAATTTGGCAAATTCATTTTTATATCATTTTCAAAGAAAAATTGTACTTTAAGTTGAGGAAGTGGCACCATCTTGTGGGTGAAAATGAAAGTGTATTTTCTTTAGTAAATTTAAGCTGGGGTTTGATTTTCTTTCACTCCCCCCTCCTCGAGTTTTTTTTTTAGGTTCTCATAATTCTACAGAGCAGCCTTTGGAGTCTAAAAAAATAATAAATGTTTCAGAAGACTTTAGCACAGAATTGAGATCCATTATGCAAAAATTTCACAATATTTTTATTACCTACTATGCTACACAGATTTCTGACACATTGGCTAATGTCATAGAAGGATTTTTGAAAAATCATTTTGATGTCAGTTCCATAAAATTTAGGAAACACAAAAAGGCTAGCTAAAATATTTTTATCAATAAAATAACGGCTACATTTGCCATGGCAATGTCTTACTCCAAGAAGTGAGTCAAAATTCTTCAAATCCACATACAGAAGATTTGTTTACAGATTTAAGCCTATAAACCTCAATTAAATTATCCAAACTAGATTTAAGCATACTGTGTGTGTTTGCCTCTACATGTGTGTTTTCAGCACCATCAGTAAAGTTCCTGCAAGTTTAAAGATAAGAATATAGCTCTATAGCGATTTACTTAAAAAATGATACCTGTGCCTTTACTCTTAGAACTATCAAGTTGCAGGCTCTTTCTTTTATATATACCTAAATTTCTTTTTCTTTTAAAGGACTAGTAAGAATTGTCAGCAATCTGCAGCAAAGATAGAAAAAAAAAAAGGATATTGAAGCTGAGTATTGCTGGATTGTTTAATAAGCAAACAGCTGCACAGCTAAGAGTAAATGTGTAGTGCTCGAGCTCATGTAAAGGCATGCTCACAAATTACTGTCAGTCGCCTCAGTGGGATTCACCTCTCTATAGATATCGCCAGTGCTAATGTCTATACCTGAACTGGTCACCAAAGCCCATTCTGAAGTCTCTAGGGAGTAAGAGCTGCTTTTAAGGTGCAGTTCATCTCGTCCTGTACCAGATATCTGAAGTCGATCAGCTGACTCATACCCTTGAAGTGCTTATTTCTCTTCTTTGGTTAAAAAGGGAAAATTATGTGATTAGCATAGGCACAGATAACTCCTGCAGCGATCTGCACACAGTCAGATGAATCCTACTCCTTGTGCCTCATAGAAATGACATTATCAAGATTTTTTGAGCCCTGTGGATGATATTTAATTTAGAATTCCAAATGACTTTAAACAGAGAATCTTAAACACAGATTTCAAGAACAAGCTCCAAAAATCAAAAACAAATTAAGAGCCATTAAAATAGCTTAATATAGGGCTGCACACGCTGTGTCAGGAGGTTGGCATGATCCTTTGTGGTGAACCTACAAGGGGAACTATATATTATAGCACCAGTTGCTTTATATTTAGAGGCACTTTTGGTTCATTTTGTCTTTGCTAAGTGTATGTAGAAAGCAGCATTAACAAAAGTTAATGTGCAAAGTAACAATAACTGCTCTTTTTAATCACTGAAATACAATGGTAGCATTTAAAAATGGAGCAGCAAAGGAATATAAAGAGATATACATATATATATATACATACCAATATCAAGTTGTAAAGGCAATATCAAGTTGTAAAAGCAAATCATAAGGCAATGCTTCCACAAAACCTTATTTAGCAGGACCATAATTACTTGTGAATTTCTAGAAAATCAGCAAGATGAATTAAAAGTGCATCTTGCAAACCAGCCCAATTATTCAACTGATGAGAAAAAAATATCAGAACTTTGTGCAATAAACATAATTTGGGAAGATAAACTATCTAATTACATGTCCAATGTTTAAGGAAAGGACAATTCCCAGCCCAACGCAAAGCCCTCTGAAAATTAAGGAGTTTGCCTAGGATCCCTGGCTCCACATTCGTAAGGAAGCATTTGCACAGACCAAAACCATTATGGAAATACTGCCTTAGGAAAGGCAAGAATCTGGTTGACCCTTTGGCCAATTATTGAACTAAAACTCTTTTGATGTTAGAAGCAGTCTGGCTCATCTAAATGCCAGCCACTCCACCCACCTTTTCATCTCCTACTGTGCTGCTTCAGTCGAAAATGTTACCAAGAGTAGAAACTGTTCCTGCACCATCCTGGGCCTGACAGCAAGTGTGATGCAGCTGGAGCCTTTCCCCAGATCGCTGCTCCTGCCATTTGCATCCCATCCTCACAGAATAAAGACAAGGGCATTTCTTCAGTGGAAAATTCTCTGAGCATTAAACTCTGCCTCACCAATTTGAACAGAATTTTGAGTGAGCCTGCAAGAACCCAGAGCCAGGTTTGTAATTGCAGAAGCATGGTCACCATCAGTTGATATATTGATGCCATGCTAATTGTCACATTCTCTGCACTTCCTTGATGTGCCTGTACTAGAATGGGCAACACGTTATTACAGTTTCTCTTTTTCAGTATTTTTGATGGGGCAGAAGTAAGGGATCATTATATACACTGGAAAGAAAAATATTACTATAAAAGGGAAGACATCAGAATATTTATCCAGATTTGTCAAGATTTATCAATCAAGAAAAATTTTTCTTACATTCTGATAATAATATGACACAAAAAAAGCAGAATAATTTGAAATGTCTTCATTTAATAATCATATATTTTTAAAATCTTAATACTTATTATCAAGTCTCTGTACCTTCATTGCTGTCTGTCATTAAGCTCAAGAGGGACATTAGCTTTTTTGCTAATAAACTAAAAAGAGATTTCATAGGAGAATTTATAATTTTATATCCTCAGTTGCTGAACAGAGAATGCAGAAGAGTTGAGTACTGAGCTACGGCTGTTTTGGGTTTGGGAATTATTCCCACACCTTTCCTTAGCAAAAATCTCATCTACCTCACTGTAGATAAGACTACATACTGGAGCACCAGTCAGGTTTGCCGTGTCTTTAAATTCTCATACATCTGATGAACTCAATGTGCGCCCACTACAGATCTCTTTGATTCGTTGCAAATGTTTACCATAGGAGGAGGTTTACATTTATAGGCCAGCTGCTTACAAAACTCACAAATACACCAGGACATTGAGAGGGGGAGCTTTTTCACATGACTTTGGACTAAAATTATCTTGCATGACCAGCAGTGATTTCAAAAACTCATATGAAGAAGCAGAGCTATTCAAAGCTTTTCTATAAAATGCTTCTTGGAAGTCCTGCTTGTCCTGAGATCACAGGCTATAAAACCTCATCCAGACAGTAAAGCCACATTAAAAGTTCAGTTATAGCCTTAGCTGGTGCAAAAGTTCCAGTATAATATGCATTGGAAAGGCCACAGACAAGTGATGCTCTACAAGATCATTGAAGGTAAATGGTTCTTCTCTCGTGAGAGTTTTCCTTTACCCAAGTGCTCAGGATGCATCCTTGTTGGAATAGAAGTACAGGACAAAAAAAATCAGTGATGATATATGTACAAATAATACATACATATATACATATAATACATACATACATATACATGCATGAATGCTCCCATGCTCTCATTGCAATACATGGCAATTTTACAGAAATCAACTGTAAATAACTGTGCTGCTTTCTGGATTGTGGGCTGTCATGAGATATGGAGTGGTACAGACTTGTAAAGTGCTTGTTTTGCTGGAGGGAGAAGGGTTACCCCTTGTGGGAAAGTACTGCTAATCTTAGAGAGTATATTATGGCTAATTAACTTTATGGACTGCATTGGTTAATGGACAGCTTTGATTCCAAATACTTTAAATCTCTGATTGCTGGCTCAGAAGAATGTGTTGAAACACAACTCACTTGTGCAGATTGTTTACTGAGTTTTGTTCATTTGCTTGTTCAAACTTTTGGCATAACTTTAGCTATTGAGTTTTACCAAGAGAAAAACAAGGACAGCAAAGCACAAACTTTGATGTTTTCTTAGTAACTTCTTTTGAGGGAGAAGGGGAAGTTAGAGCAGCTGACCACTAGCAGTAAACGATAATTTGCTTTAAATTAAGAAACAAGAAATAACACATTGAGGTGGAGATGTCGATAAAAATTATTGCTACAAGACAGAAAATGTCAATAACACTCTTGAACAGTGGCAGAACCTCGCTGCATTTCTCTTCTGGCACTCCTCTCTTCTGATAAGCAGTGTTGAGCTGCACGGAGGTTGTGTGCACACGTGTAGCTCGCAATCCCTTCGTCATGCCCTTCACCAGGAAGCTACTACCAGTGCCAGATCTTAAGCAATGATAGAAGAAGGAGGCTGTGATAGCAGAAGGAAAACAAGAAATTACTTGCACAGCCCCATGTGCCTGACCTGATGGCAGAAGGGATTATGTTGAGAGTGGTGGTTTTTACATTCATGTAGCTGTGTAAGCTTTGAGAACTGCTCTGAGCAGCATCTGTGTCCAAAAACTTCACCATGAGCCCAGCGCAGCAACCAGGGTCAGCTTCACAAAAGTGTGATCATGCACTGGCATTTATGAGTGCTTGGATTCAATCAGAACAGGAATATTATGCACCCCCAAAATACCTGGTGATGTCTTCTCTGCTGTTCCAGAAAGCTGTCCAATATCTTCACATATCTGCTTTTCAGCATTCTTCCTTTGCATCATCTGTCTCTCTAGTTTTCTCCTTGGTGTGTACACTCAGCATCCTGAGTGGGTTGACTGGCACTACATTTGCCAATTATTTTAAGTATAGGAAACAACAATTTCTGCTATGCATTATTTGTTTTGTGAGAAGAGTGGTATTTGCAAATTTTTAATAATTTTTAATAACTTAGAGGTTACCCGGAGTTACAAGGGTAAAACCTGTGGCCAAATGATGCATTTGCATGAGAAGGAACTAAAAACTAAGCCAAACTGATAATTATGGGAGATAAAGCAAAGGTTGATGAAACCACAAACTGATTTTA
The DNA here is from genome assembly GCA_013400975.1 of Atrichornis clamosus. Lineage (NCBI taxonomy): Eukaryota > Metazoa > Chordata > Aves > Passeriformes > Menuridae > Atrichornis > Atrichornis clamosus. The sequence continues at coordinate 102,508 of WBMZ01007241.1, forward strand.
GACGACATTATTTTTCTAAATTTTATACATTCAAAATACAGGCCAGAAAGCATTGTGATAGTAATTTTCATTTTATTGACACGCTTGTTTCAAATGATGTTTGCAAGAACAATATCCAGCTCTAATGTGATATGGAAAGAAACCAAACAATTTCTTATTTATGTGGCTGTTGCTTTATTCCTGTGGGCAAACACTATTTAGATTATTGCTGCTGGCTGATGGCTCTGTACTATTAGATATCCTGTCCTCCTGACAGGATGCTAGAGGTGTTCCAACCAGGCAGTTCCCAACCTTATTGCTTTTCATAGCTACATGAACTCTCTACAAGCCATTCTCTGAGATACTGCAACTCAGTGCCCCCGCACTCAGTGAAAGAAATTCATCCCTCAGTGTTTATAGAAGTGTATTGTTTAATAGGACTGCATTTAAATTTCTATAAAGGTTGTCAATCCAATGCTTATGACTCACAATGGAAAATTCCTCCCAGAGAGGCTTTATTTAACCACTGACTTCTAGATACAGAGAATGAGCTGTATACTTCAAAGAGAAGTTATAAACTTTTCTTTCTTTCAAATTAACCAGCAACCAGTTCTGGCTTCAAAACTTTTATTACTTTTTATTAAATGCAGTAGAGATTGTTATTGGAAAATGCTAAATAGAATGAAAAAGCTTTTTGACAAGACTCATTACACATATTTTAGCATGTACTTTCTATTCAAAGCAATTTCACTGCTGTAGACTAAACAGAGACTTAAATTAATATTTGACAGATTTGTTTAGAAGCTACTGCTCTTCAACAGATCCCAAATCATTATTAGTTTTAGACAACTTCAGACAGAAGGATTTTGAATATATTCTATAGCAGTGATTGGGTTTAGTATTACTGTTTAGGTGGTAAGATATCTAAAAGACAAAGATGAACAGAAAACCTAAAGTGACTTTCTGAATTATTGAGTCCTGTGCTTTGGAGTTAAAACCAATACTGTATAGAATCACTTCAATAAATGTCTTGAGCTCCAGCTTCAAAGCAGTGTAATTTTTTTGTCCTCACTTAATTCTGCTGGAGGCACATTACAGACTGTCCTCATAATTAGGAATCTGTAAATTTCTGTATAAATGTATCTATAATGAATTTGTAAACATTTTTCTTGAACTAACAGCACCTTTTCCTTTGAAAAAATTTATTTCCTCTCTATTCCTCATAAAGTCCCTCATCACCTGATAAATGACAAAGCAGTCCCTGTTGATTTTTAAGAAATGACATGTATGTACAGAAATTATATCCAGTCAACAGAAGCTATACCTATTCCTTGATCAGGAAGTACACTGTATTAAAACTGCTATATCCTTTCTTTGGCCTTCTGTCATTTTGGTTTGCCATGATACCTCATCTCCTCTTTCCTATTCTCCCAGACGTGCTATCTGTCCTCTGAACCTGCTCCAATCTAAATTCATCTTCTAGAAAATGGGCAGACAGAATCATACATATTATTCCTGGTAAGGTGCTTTAGGGCCTTGCACAACAGCACTAATGCCTTCCTGGCTTTAGTGGGAATTTCTCACCAGAAGCCCCAAGGACCTGCATTCACCTTTCCAAGGTCACATTGCCAGGGCAGCTCCCAACCACTCTCAGATCTCTCCTTCATTCGCTCTCAATCCAGACACTTAAGCACAGCTGGCTTTACTACTCAATTTCATCTCATTCCTACAACTCATCCTCAAAGCCACTGTGCTCTTTCTCTCTAATATTCTGATCCTCCTCATATTTGAACAAAATATATAATGGATAAAGACAGCTCATACTGCAAAATAAAGTAGAATGCAAGTTATGGATTGCATCATATTTAAAATAAACCACACATGGCCATGGACTTTGGCATACATCCTATGTATTCAAGAACAATAAGAATTGAGTGAGTTATTATTTCATTTTTTTTAAATCAGTGTAAATATGAATTAATTTTTGTCTTCTCTTTTGAAAGTTTAGAGTTCATGCACTTATTTTAGCCCATCTGCTTTATACTATTCTTTAGGCAACCAGCAAACAGCGGGTTGTTTCAGTGTGATGGAAGTCCCTGTATGATACATCTTGACATATTCTCTTTTCAGCCTTGACCATGCACACAAAAAGAGTCAGAGAAAGAAGTATAGATTCAGTGCAGCAGTTGAACACACCTAAATGGGCTTTGGAGATTGGAACTATGATTCAATTACACCTGAATAGAGATTTTGGGTTACAGAGCACCACAAAACTTACAAGACCATTCATATTCCCATAGAGTTATGCTAGATTTATAACCATGAGCAACCTAGAAAAGCAAGTTATTTCCTGTTACATGTAGGCAATCTAACTAAAGGCTGTCTCTTCTGTCACTAAATATTTCTCATGTTTTCTTGTTCTGAACTGATCACTGTAACTAGTAGAAATAAAACCACTTATCAAAAATAATTGTCATCATGTATCATCCTGGGAATAATCTTATATTGCCTATATATGCTGAAATATCCTATCTCAGCCTACTGCAATGTGTAGGCAGAGTTAAAATAGCAAAAAAATCTTATGGAGCCTTATTTCATTTGAATCAAACAAATTACTTTCCACCACAGTTAAAAATGGCTTAGCTTTTAGGAAGTTTAGTGAAAAATTAACACACACCCCCCTTAAGCAAACACTGCAGGCTATGCTTACAGAAAATTATCCTCACAGTAATCAGCTGTACATGCTGACAAACTTGTTCTTTTCTGGTTGCCTAGCTGTCTACCAACCTCCTCTTGGCTCCCCGCCATGACCTCTGTGAAAGAGCTGCTATAGCAGTAGCAACTATGTTCTCAGAAAGACTTTTAGCTGTGCTGTAGGTTTCTAGTTATTGAACAGCAACTCGTCATACTGTAATTATTGTGAGAGTATTTTAAATCAAAATGCTTGGTTTCATCTTTTAAACAGAAACAAGAAAATTTAAGGTCAAGAAAGCTAACTGGACAAAACAGGTCAGCATTACATGTTATGCCGTTGCAGCAAACACTGCAAAACCAAATCTACATTTCAAAATTGTAGGTCTAAAGCTCTCATATATATAATTTTAACGCATGTAATGATAGGCTTGAAGAACTATGACATCTACCAAAAAAAAGTTACACATCTTCCAAAATGTATTTGTCATAAAGTATAGACAGAAAATTGATTAAAGAAACTGAACTAAATTTCGCTACTTCAGGCTGTAGCACGTAGAATCCATATTTATTAAAGGATGGTTAGTTTTAGGAGGTGTACTGCTGTGGATGTTCTCCAAGTTTTACATTTCCTCCCTCCAGATCAGCCACTGGGTTTTCATATGTGTTTAAAAAGCAGTTGGGCACCAAAACTGTACACAGCTTCAGGCAATGCTGTGCTACACATATAAGAGTATTTTAGTTATAAAAACAGCTAGGTTAGTTCTTATTGGACAACTTCTTCCCCATCAGGTAGAGTATAAGCAAAGTAGATATTCACATAAAGCATTGACATAACTTGTATGTGCCATCCCAACATACCATGGGAAGAGTCCTTAATTGAAAGTAATAATAGGGTAGCCAGGAATGTACCAATCAAAATAACTTGGCTGTCTGTGCTAAATTCCAGATATTCCTCGAGTCTTAAGGAAACTTAACTGTCTTTACTTACTTGAATGCAATCAAAAATGATGTACTTTTAAACTTAATTCTCTCTGAGGTGAAACAACTGGACAGACTGCAGATTTTCTTATTGATGGATCACATGCATTAAGCAACAAAAATTTGACTGCACATAGTAGTTTTGAAAAAAAAAAAGACAGTTTTCATCCATCTTCTCAAACCAGTTTGCAGCATGTTTAATTTCATTTTGTTTATATATGTTAAAACTCCTACAGCTTACATTTGTTAAGCTTTTAGATTTTTTAAGTATATTCTCTTTCTCCTACAAAAACAATATTACTCACTGTACCAATGGCTTTAGATGGCCTGGAGCTGATATAATAAACTCCCCAAACACAAAAATCAGGCTGATCAAGATATGCATGTTCTCGATCTTGTTTTATGAGGTGGAGCCATACACCTGCGAGAACACTGATGTATAAAGACAGTTCTCTCTTCTCCCCCCCGGCCCTCCACAAATATTTGCATCAACTGGCAAAACCCACACAGAAACAAGATGATTAAAGAAGTACCAGAAACAGTCTGATGCAACAGAGAAGCCCCAGGTCTGGACCCAAGTCTGCCCTTTGATGGGATCTCAGTCATTGACCTCCTAAAGAGCAGCAGCAGCAGAGCAGGACTGGCAGGACCACAGGACCGGAGTAACGCTGTGCTAGTGTGAGCCCCAGCACGACCACAAGAAGAACCAAGGTGTGGTTCATGCCTCTTCCTTGAGGTTGTTGTATGTCAGATAGAGAATTAAAGAAAAAGAGAAAAAAGAAAATTTTTTTAAAAATGTTAAAACTACATAAAAGTTATTAAGTCATCCACCAGGATCCAAAAAGCAGTTGTTGTTGAGTTGCATTACGTATTTGCCAGCTGCTCATTGACTTATTGGGAGTAAACTACTGACCTCAAGGCAGATTTTAGAGGGCAAGAATGCACTTTGTTCTTAGCACTTACAGTAGAAAGGGTGGATTTTAAATGCACTTCCCTGTGCTTCCCTCCACTCAGTAATGACGAGGCTTCCTGGTCAGAGCCATGCTGATCAGGGTGGGAGGTCAGTCACGCTGCAAACAAGAACTGACGTTTCAAAGCCAGAGCAAGATATTTGTTGTTAAGGAAATGTGCTCTAACAACGGATTTGCAGATCACAGTAAGGAAAGAACATGTTTTTCTTTTACTTTTTTTAGCTGGTGAAGTTCTTGTGCTTCATGGTGGCAGACTGATGGCTGACGGGGGATTTCATTACATTCAATTCAAAAACCATCAGGAAATTTACAGGAAGGAATAAATATTCTGTTTAATATCTGTGAATAAATCAAGATTACCTTAATTACTCCACTCACGGTTATTCTTGAGTGTAAAACTCAAGAAGTTATACCTCTACTGAGGTATAAATCAAGCAAAGAAAATAAAAAGTGTGTTTCAACAAATCCTGCACTGTATAATTTTGAAGACAAGCTCTGATGCAAGGCTTGATGCTAGCTGGGCTGGGGAAAAAAAAATGTTTTCCTCTGATTTGCAGCTATAGAACTATTCCACAGAATGCAGGCAATTATCAATAAGTAAGAGGAGAGAGAGGATGCTTCAAATTCCAGTATGTTGTTTGGTCCATCTTCCCCAGAGTCTTGAGAAGAAGAGTGATACAGTCTGATGCTTCAGGCCACAAAGGAATTGCTGAGCTGCCCTTGAAAAGAGCTAGCTAGACCTCCCCATAACTTGAAAGTACAATTCTACATCCAAAGCAAAAACAATGCTATCTTTTGCTGAGCAAAATGGAAGGACACAAATTACTTTTCTTCAAGTAAACAGTCTGATGTCAAAAATAAGGGCTAGAAAGATATCGCAAACAAAAATACATGTATAATGGGCACTACAGGGAGAGAAAAAGTTCTAGCTGGCACCCAAGACAGCATTTGTGCAAGAAATCAAAGAACTTATTGTCCCACAGCATTGGTTTTCATGCTCCAGTCTGCTCACTCTTGCAGCAAGGACACTGCTGCACAGCCTGCCCAACAAGGGAGAGGGTGCTTCCTACTGACATACACTTGTACATCCATATGGAATCAGCAGAGGCTTTAGTGACCAATTCAAATAAAACTTGTTATCTTTTGCAACTTTTGTTGCTAATTCTTCTGTAATTGAAATCTACAGCATATAAATTCAATATAGAGAAAAAAACCAACAACATAGGATAGGTTTGATCCTCTTTCTTCCAGACTATTCCTCACCTGAAACAGATAACACAAAACCTCTGAGAAAGGAAATGCAGTGACTGAATTTGAAAAGAGCTGTAACTTAATAGATGATTCAGTTACCTCCAGAGGTAGGTACCCTCTCAGGGCTGATTCCTAAACTTTTAAAGGTTCAGTACACAGAGAGTAGAAGTGAATGACCCTATTATCAGTAAAATAACTAACATGTTATTTGACATTGATTCAGTAACAATGCAAACCCAATCCTCTTCAACTGGGTCTCTGTTGAGAAAAACAACATGGCTTACTCACACAAGAGAACTTGTGTCTTCACAGCTTCAAACCTACTTCCAACCACAAAGACAGCTCTCTTTTTCAGTTATCACAAGCAGTTTTGCAGTGAGCAGACTGGTGTTCTCTACAGGCCCAACCGAAAAGGGTATTGAGGGAAGGAAGTCCTTCCTCCCTTTTGTTCATTCCCGGGCTGCCCTGTTGACATACACTCCTGTGTGGTCACAGTAATCGTATGCTCTAGCTCCTGATCTCCCCCAGCCATGCCCATGTGGTCACTACAGCGAGGTTTGCACTTGTCCCAGACTGTTCCACTTGTCAGTGAGAATAAAATGAGATGGAAAAGATGGTAGGATTTTACTTTTTATTCCTGTGGCGAGGCATATTCTCCATTACTCCTGCTTGTTCTTTGGTGTAATCAACAAACCGTGACCTAAAATCAGGACTGTGACAAGATCAAGATTTGGGAAATGCAGTGATGCTACTGAAAAAATAATAAATCCTCAGACAACTAACTTTTTCTTTTATTTAGATAGTTCAGTCATTAATAAAATTTTTAAGGTATGGTTCATAGTAGTAGAAAAATGAACCTTAAGTGGAAAGCTTTCCTCACATTCTTACTCCATTTTCAATTGCTGAATATTGCTTCTGAAATTGTGTGAATATTTAAACTGTGAAACTCAAAGTATGAACGATTACTGTAGCAATTCATAGTTAAATACAAAATTCGATTTTCTCTGAAATATAAGTCTGACAAGGATAATAAAATCTGTTTATTAAGTATTTATAGTATACATCTTTAAAATCTTCCTTACATTGATATGCATTATGCAATTTCTAACGTATTTCAGTACCTCAGTGCTATGAGCTGGTATCATGAAATGGAAAAATATGAAAGAAGAGCAGATTCCCATGAAGCTCACGGACATCAGCAATGGACAATACAGTTTGAACCCTAAGAAGTGGAGTGAGAAATTCAGAGGACAGCCTCCAATAAACAATAATAGCAATTTCCTTGAGTCAGCAAGAGCATTGCTATTTCTTCAAAATACAGACAGCTAACTCTACCTGGTGGCTTTCCTTGAAAGAACTTTGCTTGAAACTGGAAGTTTTATGCAAAAATAGCAGCTTTTTGCTGAAATTACTGCAAACATAAATATCAAAGGCAAAAATCTATTTTACAGTGGATCTCTTGAACGTATCGTCAGATACTAGTATTTTCCCTTCCCTTCAAGACTCACTGCTTAACCATGATATAAAAACAGAAACAGCTTTTGCATAATTAATGAAACACAGGGGCTGAAAATAGATCTCTTTTCTTCCCTTTCCTGTCTACTCTTATTAAAATAGCAAACAAAACCCTAACAATAGAGCCTGAAGGTTAAAAGTCCCTTAAGAATAGCAACAAGCCAGCTGGTCTGAAAAGAACAGTATGAAGCAAACTATCACCTGTAACACCCAGAAGTCTCCTTGAATGGCAAGACCTACACACGAATAAACATCAAGAGTTAACAGAAATTAGAGAAAAAATAATCAAGGAACACAAGTGATTAGATGCTAAGGACAGTACCAGCATATAACCATCAAAGGTGTACTATATTGTTAACTATTTACACCACCAGCAAGGGAGGTATGTAAATTTCCTCAAAATGGTTTTGGCCATAAAATAATTGCTTGGTTTATGAAATTAAAAAAAAATCAAACAAACACAACCCCTCACCCAAAACCTCTCAAAAAATCCCACAAAATACTATCTTATAAAGTGCTTCCATGTGTTTTATCTTTTTACATACATTTGCAATGAAAGAAATACTGCCAATATTCTATAGCTACAATATTTTCCATTCCACTAAAATACACACAAGAAAGTGTGTAAAACTGAAGAACCTAGGGTTGCTGAGACGTATTTTGGAAGCACTGGTTCCTGATGGTTTTCCTTTACAGTAAGACCCAAGTCACTTCTGTGAGACCTGGAGAACGAGGAGTCCTATATATGCACGCATTTCAAATTACTTTTATGCTGTAAGATCAGGATTTTCTGACATATTCTCCCTTCCTTACACTTTTGGACACAGTTACGGGGTCTTAAGTACAGGCAAAAAGGACTGTAAATAGAGCAGAACGGGCTGCTATCTGTCCCCGCCCAATCTTTTGAAGGCTATGAAGTTAGTACAGCCTTGTATGAAGACTTGTGTTCCCAGCTTCTAGTTCATTTCCTTCAGTTCTTCTCTGCAATACAAAGCAAATTACAACGGAGGGATTGCTTTAGCACCTCCCAGATGGACAATTAACTTATCAGAGGATGACGAGCCAACACCCCCTTCACCTGAAACCACAGAAAACTGGCAAGGTGCTCACTTTGTGTTGTGGGTTAGGTTTCTCAGATAATTTCTTCCCATTGTTGTCAGGGGGATGCTGGAAAGGGACGATGGGGCGGCTTTCTAGGTGAATAGACAGCGATTAAGAAACAAAAGGAATAGCCAATCACTCTGACATACCACTGAAATGGTGTGGGGAGGGGAACGGAGGCTTGGCAGTTCTTAGCTGGGGGTGGGCAGATTTTTCCCTGGTGGAAGCAAAGACGGTTGTACGGTTTTTGGCTCCTGGGTGGCTCCGACACAGCGACTCGGCACTGCCGTAGAGTTCACCCTGCCGCGTGCTTGTAAGCCCGCTGCTTACAAGAGAGAGGGAGAGGGTCCCCACTAACTGAGACTTCGGGAACTACTGGCACCAGAAGACCCGCACCGTCCTCGCGACGGCGAGAACGGATCCCGCCCCCGCTCCTGCCGCCCATCGCAGGCCGCCATCGTGCCTGCGGAGGGCCTGCGCTCGGAGCGCCCCCTGCCGGCCGCGAGGCATCGCACCCTTCTGCCTCGCCTGAGCCACCTGCGCCCCCGCCGGCCGTCGGCGTAACTACAGCAAAGGGGAAACCGCTTGGTGGGTGGGAAACTTCTGTTAGTGCTGTTGTTCTGTGTTGTTTGTTCTGTTCTACTATACGTATATATTTTATCGTAAAGAACTGTTATTCCTTTTCCTATATTTTTGCCTGGAAGCCCCATAATTTTGAAGTTATAATAATTTGGAAGGAGGGGTTGTCTTTCCATTCCAGGAAGGTTCCCACCTTCCTTGGCAGACATTTGTCTTTTAAACTGACACTCTGACATCTGGTTTTCACCTTTGCACGGGAGAAACGTGAACATTTCTTTCGTGCAGCTGAAAACTGGGTATAAGCAGCTGTGCTCTGGATCTCTGGGTTTTGAAAGGTCTTCAACCTTCAGTCCAGCTAGTTGCTGTCACTTGGAGAAGCAGAGCAAAGAGAATCTGGTTGACAAAGGCTGCTGATTGTGTATGTGATTGCTCCTCAGCAGCTGACCCCTGGAGAGCCTGAAATACCTCCTACTATTTTGAGGTGTTTTACCTCAGACTGGGCTAGGCAGAGGGTAGGTGACACCGCCGCCCGGCCTCCTCGCTGGCTGCACACAGTGACAACCCCTGTTGGGCAATCAGCTTCCCTTCTGTCACAAAACAAGAAATGACCTTTGAATTACAAATTATACCGCGTTCCACTGACAGTTGAAGGGCTTCCAGCACACGCTCGTTCCCGCATTCCCGCGGGCGGCCCGGACACTCCGCGCTCAGGCGATGTTTAACCCCTGTCGGGGCCCCTTCGCGCCCCGGGTGATTCCCCCACAGACCCGGTTTCCCCACGACCCCCCCGCCCACAGCAGCCGGCGGCACCCGGCCGCGCTGCCCCTCACAGCGCCCGGGCGGTTCCCACGCCTCCGGGACAGCACCCGCATCCCGCCGGGTCCCGGAGGCGGCGACCGCTCGTCCTCTTCGTCGTCCTCTCCTTTCTTCTTCATGCTCTTGATTCTCCTCCTCCTGCTCTTGTCCCCCCCCGCTGGCTGCCCTGCCCAGCACCGCCCGGCCCGGCAGGTACCGAGGGGGCGAGCGCGGAAGGCGACGCCCTCCTCTCCCCCTGCATGGTGCATGGTCGCGGCGGCCGCGCGCTCGCCGGGCTCCCCCCTGGCTACCGCGCGCTGTGGTCTCGCCCACCCCCGCTGCCATGTTGGATCGCGCGGCCGCCGGGGCCGGGTTGGAGTTGGAAGTTTAGGGGCGGGAGCGATTGGGATCGGCCCCGGCGCGGAGCGGCTCCGGCGCGGCTGCCCCGCTCCCTGGCTGCCCGGTATTCTCTTTCCCGGCTGCCCCCCCTCCCCGGTACCCTCCCCGCCGCCTCTTTCTACCTCCCTCCTTGCCCGGCCCCGCGAGGGAGGCTCCGCGATGAGGCTGCTGTGAGGCCGCGGCGGCGGCGGAGGAGGAAGGGGAGGAAGGGGCCGCGGGCGCCATCGGTCGCAGGGCGGCGAGGGCAGCGCCGGGCCGGCCCCGGCCATGAGCGGCGCCCCGCAGCAGCAGCCCCCGCGGCGGGTCACCAACGTGGGCTCGCTGCTGCTCACCCCGCAGGAGAACGAGAGCCTCTTCGGCTTCCTCGGCAAGAAATGCGTGGTGAGTCCCGGCCCGCGGCCAGGGGGGCTAGAGGAGTGGGGCACCCTGAGCCGTCCCCACCCAGGCGCGGCGGGACGGGGTCCGGGACAGGCGGGGGCTTGTGAAGACAGCCCGGCCGGGCGCTGGGAAGTTAGGGCTGCGGAAGTTTCATCCTGCTCCTCTGCCCTGTCCCGGCGTCGGGAGGGGAACGGCCCTCGCAGGCCTCGCTGCCCGCCCGACTCGCCCGCAACGCAGGGCAGGGGGCGATGAACGGCGGCAGCAGCGGCCGCTCGGCCGGCCCGGTCCGGCGGGGCTGCCGACCCTGGGCGGCTGGACCGGCCTCGCTTCCTCCGGAGCCGGGCGCGCCGGGCGGCTCCGGGGCCGCCTCGGGCGCCGGAGTGGGCGCCGTCCTTCCGCGCTTCGCTGTCCATCGGCGTGTGGAGCTCTTGGGGCCCGACGGGGCTCCTTCTTGCCCTGCAGCCGACCCGCGCTTTACAGGGGGAACCGGCCGGCAAGGAAGCAGCCGCGAGGTTCGGGAAGCACAAGTTCCACTGCTCGACGAGGCTGCGACGGACCCCAGGTGCACCAACGGTACAACAAAGCAGTGTTGACGAAGTTGTAGGAAGGCTCATATCAGTGCTAGGCCTGCCTTGCGTTTAGTCTGTACTTTTCTTACCCTAAACAACAGGTTCTTGTATTCAAATGCGACTCAGTATCTATTCCTATATGAGTAAGTTCTTTTTCAGAATACCTTCTTGCATGTTAGTATAAAACTGTACTAAAACTACTTATCTGTATTAAAGAACTATTTGAAGGCTTCAGAAAACAACCATTTTCTTTAGAAAAGAAGCTGCTTTTTTAAAAAAAATACTGCTTGTTGGAAATTACTGTAAGTTATGTCTGCTGTCTTCTGGTGCTTTGTGTTCAGTACCTGCAATACTGTTAGGCAGTTGCTGTAAAGCTATGGAGGGTGTTTCATGAACTTAAAACTGTGACTTAGGATATCCATGTAGTCATAATGGTTCTGCATAACTCTGGACTTTGAAATGGTGGTGTTGATCAAAATGACGGTTGCAAGGAAAATGTAAGATGCAGTAGCTGAACAGGAAGTAGAGAATATTTACATTGGGATGGGTTAGATAAGATGCTGTCACTAAGTTAAATGCATCAGAAGATACGACCCTAAAGTATATATTTTGAAAAGTATAGATTTGTAGAAACGCCTCAATTAATGGAACTACTTTCAGGCACACACTTTATATCTTCAGCTTCTTTGCTAAGAAAAAATTAAACAGCACCAACATTTTTTTTAAATACAAAAAACAGTGCATGAATTTGTGTGTAAATTGATTTCCAGTTTGTTTGTCTATAACTTGATTTTTTCTTGTCAAGTGAATGCGCTTTTAATTTTTGTTATACTCAGCTGTAAAACTCACCTAGTCAAGTTCTCAACTTTTTTGCATAAATAGTATGTTGAAAGCAGACTGGAGATAAATGTCTTCACAGCATCTGGGTGTCATGCAGTTTATGGCAGGTTGATAGCCATCTAAACATGGCTTGCTTGAAATTGCACATTCTTGTTGTTTACAGTGAATATTGGATGAGATTCTTATCATTGTGGTCCATTCTTTCCCCTTTTCTCCAGCCCTTTTTGCTAAGTTAATCATAGGCTCATTTTACTACAGTTGGGGTTCTCTGCTCAATCTTGAGGACTTGAGCACTGAAGCTCTAGAGGTATTTAACCAGGCTTTTTTGGCTTAATATGTGACATGAGCTAGAAATTCAGAAGCAAAATTCATGAACAGATTGAATACTTCTGTCCTTTGGAGGGCAGTGTATTAATCAGATTGAGAAGTGGGATGAGTACTTGGAGATGGTAACAGCTTTGGCTGTCTAACTTAAATCCACAATATCTGTTGGAGCCCAGTAGGACTCTCGGTACTCTGACCTTGTAGCCTGATTTAATATGCTATGCTGATGATGCCTTTTTGCTGTAATGTACATGATATTTGATCTCACAATATCCATGTTTGAATTACTCATTAGATAGAGAAGCTTCAAACTGTAAATGGTGCTTTTTGAGAAAGGAGAATTTTGTGAATTCTGTAGGATGCTAAATGCTTGCTCTCGCAATCAGCTGAAATGTCTGGGCTGCCTGGCTGCTACAGGTGGTGGTTTTGTCACCCTGGGGCACAGAGAGGCCACTGGATGTGATGTACATCAGCCACACTGACATAATTTTAGATTTACTTTGACTGGACCTCACACTTAGATCACTATTTCAATGCACACTAGAGGAATAATTGAGGCATTAAACTATGGTCCTAGATACTCCTTGTACTAATAATATATAGGACTCTTATGGAAGGCATAGTGTTCCTATCAGGCCTGAAGGGCTTAGTTAAGAAAGCATGTGGCACTCTGGATCTGATTTATTTCAGTCTTTCTTTTGATTCTGTTACTGACTGATAACAGGATAGCTACTTTGAAATAACATTAAGGATTCAACTGTCTAATTTTTGTTCTATGAAAAGGCAAAAAAATATCAACTAGTATAATTTTGATGGAGTACACCATTTATGAACTTGGAAACTGACATAGTTTCAATGCCATCTTAAGTAATGATGACGGATAAATAGAAAAATTATCTGGGAGTAGGGGAAATGATGAAGAGCCCTCATTCTGTGTGTTGCTGAAGTTGGTACCATTTTGCATTTACCTCTTTACTGCTGGTACTTTGGGAATCTCACTAACTAGTGAGCAGGTGTACATACAGAAGGGAATTGATTTTCTTTTTCTTTTTCCTCTTTTTTTTTTTCCCCCTTCACTTGCTGAGCTGTAAAATGTTTTTCTGAATATCTAAACTGTTAAAATACCTTTGCCTATGACAGATCAGGCTTTCAGAACCAAGCCACTGGCTGATAGTCAAAGCTTCAGCTGTAGTTGATTTGGCTGAAATATTAATCCAAATGTAGAACTACTTACAGTAGGTATCCAGCATAAGCTAGCCCTTTAGGACTTCCATTGTTGTTTAGGCATGTGACTAATTTTCATTCAGGTTTGTGACATTTATTGTCTAGGTCTTTGTGACATTTATTGTCTAGGTCAGGTGTAAAATTTGCTATCTGTAAAAAGTTTTCAGTAACTATTTTTAACATAATGTAGAAATAAAATTCTATGTACACTTACACTAAGGGGAGCTATGATATTAATTTAGTGCATATTAATGAATTTTTTGTGGTAATGCCCAACTTAGAAGTTTTTGTTGAAATCTGGTTAGTTACAAATCAATTACTTTAAATTTGTTCTGAGTAATTAGAATGAGTCTTGTAAGAAAAAGCAAATGCTATATGTCCCGTTAATAATTTGTAATAAAAAAGTAACTTTCATAATTTGTATGAATTATATTGGTCAGAGATGTCAGTAATGGAAGACTAGTTTATTCTGTAGAAATAATTTTTTGAGAGGCCTTAGGAAAGAAAACATGAGAAGTATGTACTTGGTAGCATAAGAAGTTTGTAAAATGGAGAATGGATATTTTACATTGCTTAGAAGTAGGACTCAACACTTGGATAAGGTATAATGAGTAAGGCTAGGAATATGTTGTTATTTTTAAGATCTTGCCATGGTTGATATGGTAAACAGGAACTGGTGAAGAATGCAAAAAGAGAGGTGACACAGCAGTAAGCTAACTAAGAAAACTGTTTTGGCTGCTTTTAAAGTACACGTGACTTGAATAAGTTTGTGTATCAGAGCCAAAGGGCAAATTGCAGTAATAGTTGAGATAAAACAAAATAAAAACCTGAATGGCAGTAATAGCTCTTAATTGATAAGAATTAAAGGTTTTATCAGGAAAGGACTTGTAAGATTACTTGTGCATATGAAAACAGCATGAACTAAGGCTTGAAGGTGGACTGCAGGTCTAAGTTATGGACGACTTCATGAGACTGAGAAGTGTTGGGAGTCCTCAGTTTGAGTTTAAGCTGCAGTCTGTACAGCCAAAAAACGCTGACATTGCATTTTAAAAAGGACTTATCCCCTGCACAAATAGGGAGAACCGAGTCATTAGTTGAGTGGTGATTGTCTCATCTTTGCATTTAAGTGAAATGTGGAGGGAGAAGATAAAGTGTAAAAGATAGTCTTCTGGAACAGAAGAGTATTGAGAGTTACACCTGGATTTCTTTTGAGGTCTGTCCTGTTCTACAAAAGACATGTAGCATCTTTAGAAACCTAACTAGTATCCACTAGAGTGAGTTCCCTAAACAACTTGTCAGTGATAGTCTTCCATTCTGGAGGAAACAGTGTTGGGTTTTGACAGTTCAGACTCTCCAGAGCAAGTGGCTGAACCATTGCCCTTATCATAGGGTGTTTCTCACGCTTGTTTTCGTCACAGCTTGCTGCAATTAATGTCTTTACAGCGTAGTTCACTGCCTTAGCTTATTTACCCATGGATGAGAAATGTTTGGGACACTGCATCTCCTAGCTGTATGTATTTGAGACAAAGCATCAATGCACAAAGTGTGGGATATAATTAAGGAATAAAAGACAGAAATTTAGGTGTTAAAATCCCATAATTGTCAGTAAATCTCACCATTATCTGCATCTCCTATTCAACATACTCTAAGGTAGAAACTTAACTAATTGAAGTTTTTGTCTTTGCTTCAGTGACTGTAGTGGTTACATCTGTCCTGGCCATGCCTGTACCTTATGTGCTAGACAAATAATTTGTGTCTTGATATGCAGAGTGAGTCCTTCTACAAGTTTCAGTCACCATGTATCTCTGTGGTAAAGGGCTATATATTGCTAAATGAAGGGTGATCTAGTAAGATAGACCTGGAAGAAGCTTCATTCTGTTAAGGCTTCAGCATTCTTGCATTCTCTTCTGAGCATCTTCGTAGATACATTTTATCTGTTTTGGAGGCAGTAGGTGCCCAAAGTCTCTCAGCATCTCCTCGGTGAATCAGATGGTCAAGTATGGTACTCATTCTCCTGATAAGTGCTCTGGAATCCCATGGTGTGCATACACAACAGGATGAAAACAATTTGTAGTCACAAGGTGTTGTGTTGTAACTTACTGGTTCTTCATGGCTAAGAATCATATTGAGGAATTTAGAAGAGGACAAAGCTTTTATGTAGGATTCGGATGAACAGTCATGTTTTGGCTGCAAGATTTCTACCAAGATGTCCAGATATCCCTTGCTTAGGAGAACACCTAAGGAAGAGGTAGTTTCTTTTTAGAAGATAAAGATTGAGTTTGCAATTTCATGCAAATACATAAATGTAAAGACTACTTTGTTCTTCCTTTAATGGAAAATTTATGTGATTTCTTGGCATTATGTGTTTGTAAATATCGTTTTCAGTTTTTTATTACTAGACTGTTTTTCTCTCTGGTTATTTCTTCCAGGGTTCTGAAGGATTTAATACAAGCCAAATTTGTAGCAATTGAAGGTTTAAGATTCATCTTGGACTATGCAATTTCAGCATAAAAACATGATAATGGGGAATGTTCTAATTTTAGATATTGAATTACTTCTTTCAAAGGAGTTCTGGTTTTTTCTGCATGAAAAAACGTACCTGTTTTTTCTTTAGAACTTCTTATGACCCTTATTGCTCTACTGTTAGTAGTGCCAGCATGAAGAACTCATTCACTGCCGTCACTGGCAGTGGCTGCAGGTGCCAACAGTGGCAGCAACTGCCACTGACAGCTTCTAGCTTAGTGCTGGAATGGGTGGAGTGAAGCATTGAAGATACTTGTATGTGATGAGTAGGAACTTTGTACTAGTTCATTAACCAGTGGGGGAAAAGGCCTGATCCTACCATTGAGCTTTTATAGGCAGAACTATCTGCAGAGTAGATGGAGTTTGTGGAGCTTTTAAATGCTCAATTTGCTCAGAAAGTTTGATGTTGACTTAAAGCTGTGTGGTAAGATTTATTGTGTCCTCTCCTCCAGTGAGCGTGTTTCATAGGCTTGTCTCTAGAGGAATCTTTGTGGTACAGAAATAAAACTTAGTATAGTACAAGAGACTTATGGTTTCATTACCTAATACCTAGATAATAAAATACAGGAAGTAACAAAAATGCGTCATGGGCATTAGACAGAGTTGCTTATTGGTAGGTTAGGGTACAATTTCCTCCAGAAAGGCAGACATTATGTTGTACACAGAGGGATTTTTTTTTATTGCCTAGTTTGTTTTCCTTGTAACAGTAAATCATACAAAGTGGATTTAGTGGAACTAGAAGTGTATCTTCATGGCTGGTTTGAAACAGCCCACTCTACGGGGACATGACTCAGATGCTGTACAAGATAGTTGAGTTTCTCAAGGTACACACAAGGTGCATTAAGCCGCACTAACTTTTCTGACTTCCAGACGTATTTTTTATGCCTTGATAACCAATAAAACGGGAACAGTACGTGTGCAGTTACCTTCAGAGGCAATTGCAGTTAAATTTGAAGATCCTGAAGTGTGCTGTGATCGTCACATGACAGAAGCAGTGTTCTGGAAGAGCCAAATGGAAGAAGAAAAGATGGAGTTCAAACAGTCATAGGGACACCTTCTTAGAAAGCTGCTCACTTGTTTGATTCTTAAAATTCAGTAGTGTTTTTTCAGATATCTGTGAGTTAAAGGTGTAGACAGTTTTGCTGACACCTTTTTGCAGTGCATGACACTTTAGACATCTCAAATTAGAATGTTTATGTTAAGAATATATGATTCTGGAGTAAGTTCATTAAATGAGTTTCTCAATTCCTGTAGACATAATGTTCTGTGGAGATCATCATTGCTGGCAAGGAAACTGTTGCTGCAAAATTCCACAACAGAGTGACAGATTTGCAGATTGCTTCTCACTTAGGCATTTGCTTTCATACATGCATCCCCACCTTGGTGAGGCTGTTTTCCCTCTACTGTTTATTTAACTGTCCTTAAAATCTTCACTCTTAAGGCAGCTTTTTCTTTTTCGGTTTTCAGACAAGCAGTGTTAATACATTTTTCAGTTCTCCAGTGTGTCTGGTGTAAAGCTGAAAGATCACACTAAGGTTGTAAGTGTTTCCATTTCTGTAAGACTCTTTCACACACCATCTTCCCCTTCAGAACCTTATATGTGATTCAGAATTCCACTGCATTCATCTCCTTTCCTTTCAATGCAAATGTGTTGTTTTGCCTTTATTTCCCCTTGTAAATTAGCCACTATTCAGCATCAGGGTGGTATATTTAGTAAGCACAGATATGTTCCTGTGTAATCATATTTTGCATGTGAAGATACTGTGCCTGCAATTTGAGAAACACTGACCTAACAAAAGAAAATAAGACTTTTGCCTTCTGGAACAACTAAGAAAACTGTATTTCATTATTTGAACGCTTAATTACGCAAAGGTAACTCTTGCCTCTGAGATTGCAAACCCTTTTAAAAAATGCATTTACTTGGAGTGTTATTGATGATGGCTTTCCCAACAGTTAGCCAGCACTTGCTGAAATTAAGTAACAAGGCTTAGTACTTGTCTTGCTGTCTAGGCTGAAGAACAAGCATATTTGAAAATCGGAATTTGGCAGTACGTTTTCAATGTTTTCTCCCCTCTCAAGGTGACAGCCAAGAGGATTTTTCTGTGTGTGATTTGTGGATAAGGAAAGAAATTAGTGTTAATTTGTTGTATTAGTATTTTTCTGTGTTGGGGATAAAGAAAAGGAAGAGATGTTTTGCAACCTCATTAGTGCATTTTATAACAGAAATGGTAATTTATTGATTTTAAAAGAATTTTAGTCTCTGTGTAGAAATTGTAAAGTTGGAAATTATATTCAAGGAATCAGTTTAACCACTATTTTGTAAGCCATATCCTGCTGATTTGCCTTGAAGTCCTGCATAGTGACCTCTGCCCTCCAAATCTCGTGTCTCCTCTTTCATTATGTTCTCCTTGCACTCTCAACACACATGCTCTTTTTTTAAATTTATTTTAGCAAGTTTTCTGTCCTGTCCCAGTAAAAAGGTTTCCTCCCCTTACTTCCTTTTTCCCCCTTGTACTCAAGTGCTTCAGGGATCTTCCTTTCTCCATTCAGCCCCTGCATCCATAATCTGCACAAAGGTCTCCACAAAGGACTGACTCTCCTCCTCACCATTCTCCCCTCCACTGCCTTATTCTCCCTACTTCTCAGTTCCACAACTGCTCTGTTCTTGAGGATGAACTTTGTGTCTTATCAGACACGTAGTCCTACCCATACCCAGTGCTGGGATAGACATGGCATGTATCGTGACTCAGCAGCACACTGCACAGGGAAAGAGATGAGGAGAGGAGGGGTGTCTATGCCAGCCAGCTGTTTGCTGCTGCAGACATAGAGTGCACTTGAGCTTGAGACCTGGTCATTACACATTTCTCACCTATTTCATCTTCACTGGCCAAAAAACATTTTTAATGTAATAGGGAAGAGAACTTTTGGTGGATATGAGAAGGGTAAGCAAAACTCAGAGAATGGTATTCCTCAGGCTTCATGCACTGCTCCACCCTTCACTGCTGCTTCTCCAGGAAGGACCAGACTCACCAGTTTGTAAGCTGCTATATTAAGAAACTGTATACTGGAAGATACAGCTTCAGCAACTCTACAGGCTCAGATTTGAAACCACAGAATTGCTTACTGCTGCTTCGACTGAACTGTAAGTTATTTCCTGCTCCTCTAACCACGTGACAGCTCTCCCTGAGCACTGCTAAGATGTGGTCATTCTTTGTAAGTAGACATTTTTGCCCTTTACTCCCCCTTAGTCAGCCAAAGCAAACAGAAACATCACTTGGCTTATGACGCTAAATATACACAAAGGCATCCAAATAGGCTCCTCTCTGTAAAACTGTGCTTGATTTTTGTGGTTAACTGAAAAGAGGAAGAAAACTATGAACATCCTGTAGTGGTGTGTATTCTGTGCAATACCACAAGCAATGCTTCCCCTTGCATTCACAAAGAAGGAAGCAGTAGTTTCTAATAAATTAAATGCAAGGCTATTTTTTTTACTTTATTTTGCTTTAGTTTGTAGTTAAGAATGTCTCAGGTATAAAATTCATTTTATAACTGGACTTGCATTTATTAGCATTTATATTTTTCATAACCTGACAATTAACAGTTTAAAAAAAATACAGGTTTTAGGCTTAATTTTGTGCAATGTTATGTCAACCAGTTTTTTTTAGCCATACAGTAGGTATTGTCATCTTGACCTTTCTAAAACAATGTTGGTCTCTTTGTGTTACACTGTGCTGTTAGCACCCTACTCAATTTGTGTAGCTGAAACTTCGAAACCTTGTATAATTTTATCACTTAAAGTGTGATTGCAACAGAAAATGCGGGTTGCACTTGATGTCTAGAACTCCATAGTGATTCAACAAACCATTTCTTTATTTTGAAAACTAGTTTTGTCTTTATCATATTCAGGTGCCAGTATTTCTATACTTGAGAGACCGTTATCTCTGCTCAGAGCATGCCCTTCCTTGCCTTAGTTCAAGCATGTAGATGCAACGTACCTGTAGTTGCATTACAGTTTTGTTTAATAGGATGCATGGAGATGGATTTGGTGCTAAATGTTTTGCTGGGATGTCACGGTTTTAACTTTATCTTTTGTCATTTAGGAAGTCTTTCTTTGAATGCTTCAGTTCTTCATCCATACTTCTCCCTTACAGCCTCTTTGAACATCTCTGGTCGTTTCTGCCTGTAACTGACAAATCCTGTTTTTCTCTCCCCTCTGTTCCTATTGTTGAGATGAAATTTGCTTATTGAATAAGTGTTCATGTTGCTGCTCCAGGGTTCCCACTGTGTAAGCAAGGAGTCCATCCCTCACACTGGCCACACCTGTCTGGACCATACCTTTTTGTCCCCGATAACTTTTAAACCTGGTAGCAGGTTGTCAGTTTTCTCACTTCTGATCTGTCAGCCAGCTATGCAAACACACCTAAGTAGGGCAATAGCATGAACTCAGGCACTGTTCCATGACTGTCCATGGTGTTCAATTTGTTGCCACACTTCCTGGCACAGTTCTTTTGAGTGCTAGCCTAGCAGTTGCTCTAATTAATAATGAGCGTGGGTTTGGGACTAGAATGGTGTAAACACAGCTCCTAATACATGGTATGGGATAGGGCCACCATTACCTGATTTGTGTTCTGTTGGGAAGAATGTTTGTTCCACTGTGCATATGTGCATTCTGCACCACTTGCCATCGTATCCAGAAAGTGGCCCAGGTCTTAGTAACTAACATTTGCACAACCGGTGAAAGCTGCCAAGAGACAAAAGCAGCTGTGGTGCTGGGGATGGGGAGATGTGAGCTGTCTGTTCTAGCCTTGTCAGTAGCATGTACACCACAGAATAAGGGTCAGCTCTGCTGCTGTGCACATAACTGTCTGCTTTGACATTAAGTTGAAGTCAAACCTGGTTTTTCTGCCAGCAACAAAATTCAATATTGTCTTTCTGCTCCTAGAAATTGCTTTTGGAAACCTGAGAAAACACAGGTGCCTAGAAGTTTCCAGCAGATGAAATTGTGCCTGGGCATGTAACAACCTGCTGCAGTGGACAAATTATCAAGTCTGTCTGATACTGTGAACACAAGCTCATGAGGTTTGTGATCTCTGATTTCAGGAGAAAAAAAAAAGATTTTGCCCTCTGGTAGGGAGATGTAGCTAACTTGTAGCTGTGTGTTTTCAGAGTGCTTGAGGTACAGCAGGGATTATCTTAAAGGCTACTGCATTTCCTTCACTTCTTGGTTACAGAGCGATGGGCCACCAAGAAAATTTATTCCTATCTGGAGGTTTCTTTACTGATGAGTAGTTCAAAAGTAATTTAAGAAAAATTCTATGCATCTTCAGATGGATGTGCTAAGTTCTCTTGGAATCTTACCTGAAGTTGCATTGTGGAGTGTTTTAGCAGTTTTCTGTCAGTTCAGATGCAATAATTTGTCTCCCACTTGAGCTCCAGAGACAGTCCTAGGGTGTGAAGGTAATTAGTGGTAGTTTAATCATGGCAAACTCTGTTCCTGTATCCCACCCTAATCATTGGTTCTGTCTGGGGTGTAAAGGTACGAGCTCAGGAACCTTTTTGGTTCTGTCTTCTGTGTCCATGAGATCTGGTGGATAGTGTTTGCATGCTTCAGTTCTTTAAACACTTCCCTGAAACTTTTATTTTATAATTTTTTTCCCCTCGAGTGTCTGGTGATTCCCTCTCTCCCCTCAAGCCATATTTCTTTCCCAATGTCACTTTTATCAGTCAGCACTGCCAGTAACTGGTCCCCTGGTGAGGCTTGGTGCTGTACAAGCAGTTCTGTCCTACAACAGACAGCATTTGCTTCAGAGCAGAAGGGAGATAACAATCTATCGTGGATTTAGAAGCTGGGTGCTCTTAGTCTTTATTTCGGGATGGTGACTTGTGTGTCAGTTCTGGCTGCGATAATTGTTGTAGCAATGAAATGATGCAGTACCAGTATCCGTATGACTGGAATGACTTCTCCAAGGTCTCTGCATACAAAAAATACCACTCTGATGCAAGTCCGAATTAGCAAAGGGCATTGCGTAGTTGGTTTATTCCAAATAAACAAATCAGCCATAAATACAGATGTCTGCCATGCATCATCAAGGCTATTTTTCAATTCAGATGCTTTGGGCACTTCATTAAGTGCAGCATGGTGCCTGGTTTATAAGAGTAATGTAGTCCTGAAGTGAGCTGGCTGATACGTCACTTTGACTCTGGAATTCTTCAGAGGACTGTTGTGTTTGTTGCAGAACTGAAGCTTTTATGTAGGGCTTGGCAGATTTAGAGATCTGAGTTCCACATCAACTAATAAAAAACTCTCAAGTTGTGTATCATACTGCACATAGCATGGTGGGTGGCAGTGGCCTTCTGAAGGATGCACTTTTGAATAACAGATGTTCAGTGGGACACTTCCATTGGTGAAGCTGACTCGCCTTCAGTTTATTCTGTAAATCTGTTCTGCCTTCCCAGGAGTGGATACTAGACTATCAGGAAATCAAGATTTTTTTTTTTTAATTATTATTATTATTCCCTCCTCCCGCCTAGGCTTGCTCAAGGCTCAGCTGTGTTACTGGTACTCTCCATCACCATCTTCCTGTAGGAAGTGTTTGTACACAGTGCTGAAGCTTCTGGCAGTTTATCTCCTAGACCTTTTGAGGACCCAATTATACAGACTTTAATCTGATGTTCGTAAAATCAACCATACTGGACATCTAGCAATGTATTGCTGTTATGTAGGTCCCACCCAGGAGACTGGGAGAGGTACCCTATTTCTATATTCATGTAAAGTCTTTTGAGTAGGGTGTAATTTTTCTTGAACTCTGTCTTAGGTAATCAGCTTTCTTTTTCTGAACTGTATACTCATGGGACTGGTATTATCTTTCATACACTCAGCATCAAGGACTTTCTGTTTCTATGCTAACAGATTGAGGCTATTCAGGTGCTTAGCGTAATTGGTATAGTTGATCACAAAGAAGGGAATATCTATACAAAAACTGGAAGTCCAAAGTCTGGTTTGACAAGGGTCAAAGTCATTGAGATTTAAGGGATTTTAGGTGCATCAGTGTCCGTGATGACAAGAAGGAATATCTTGTTTCCAAAGGTTACACATCTGAAAAGAATCTGTATGTCACTAATAACTTTTTTCTGTTTAATGGTTATAACTAACATTAAAGTATATTTTTATTATGTTAGTATGGTGTAACAATATACCTGCTGATTTTATACTGTCATAAAAGCACTGTAATTTATTGCATAAGAGGAGGTTTTCGGAATAGTGACAAACACTTGACTTGACAGGAAAGGAGTTGCCAGTTCTCCCAAGCAGCAAGAACCAGTGGCATTGAGCATGTTATCCTCTGTCGGCTCCAGAACAGATTGGAGACTTGCAGAAAAGTAGTTAAGAAACTGAAGCATGTAATGCTTCAAATCTGATGCTTCATTAGCATAGCAATACTGGCTAATTGGACTGCCAGTGCAATACAGGTTGATGGTTGTCAGTGTTTTAACTTCACTGTGATCACAACCAAAGCTATCTTAAGATCTTTTTCATTTAAGTTAATATTTTGACTCAACGTGCTGTATTTCATTAATTCAGAGAATACTCACCAAAACAACTGAAGGGCAGTTTCAGCCCAAATGTTTCTTTTCAATGTTCTTTGAAACAAATATCTTCTGTCCTAAGAGTTTTTAAAATGTCTTAAACTATTGTGTTCATGTTAATTATATTGATGTGACTTTGTGGATTCTAAACTCTTATATTAGTCTTATAAATATTGATTTTCTTTTTTGTAAGGCTTGTTTCTCAAATGTGTCTAGTACTACTTCAGTACTGTTGTAACTAGAGTGAAATTATTTTTAAATTACTTGTAAATTCCGGTGAGTACATCTAACTTTTCATGTAGCATATCTGTTATTACTGTTGAGCAATGTTCACAAGTTATTAACTGTAACACAGCAGTTAAGGAGACTATCTTCAAATGAAGATGAGGGTACTTTTGTTCTGATCCATCCACATATGAATATTTAAGAATAAAAGACTGAGAACAGTATCACTTCGTCTGTTCATCCCTTCTGCTATATGAACTTGTACTACCAGCTCTGCACTGAAAGAAAAAATAAGTATTGTGTGATATTTTAGATTGTTTTTTTAAACTGGAAACTGGTGTCTGGATATGGACACCAAAGTGTTGACTGCAGTGGAAAAATACATCCTGCTGCCCTCTTTCTACGATGTTTTTGTTGTATAAATAAACACTTTAAATAAGTAGATTCTTTATAGTTTTTGCTCTTCTAGTTCTGTCTAGTCAGGTAGGCAACCTCATGATAAGAAGCATTCTGGCACCTTAAGGAGTTACAGAAGAATTTTGGTTTCCCATTCAGCAGCCCTCTGTGCGTTTATTTTCAGATAGTGGGTAGTAAGTTCAGAAAGGAAATTGTCAACTCCATTGTTGTTTCAAAATCATTCTTAATCTGAATTTTTTATTAAGTCCTGCCTTGGCAGAGCTCAGTTGTATTAATTTCTTTCTTTACCCTGGAAATTGAATATTGCAAATTCAGCAATTCTTTCCTTAAGGTTTGTTTTTTTCCCATTAAATAAACTACACTCAAATATTACCTTTGTACTACTCATTTAGATAATCAAGGGGGTGTGTAACAAAATCCACCAATCTCCCAGGCATTCATTCAGCTGCTGTCTAACGTTTTATCCCTGCAGTAAACTTTGCATATGGCCAGGGATTGTAGAAGTAACACATCTTCATGCCTTTTCTTCCCCGTAGTACATCCACTTTTTAAGATTTGGCACTGGGAATAACTATTCATAACAAATTCAGTTGCTGGTATATATTAAAAAATCTTATGTTTCCTTGTATCTGACTGGAATTACCATAACTCTTCTGTTCAAATGTGAACTGCTGAAGGAGGAATTAATACATGTTGAATTGTGACATGGTGGAAGTGTGAGGGGGGGTTGCATCTCTAAGTACCTTTATGTAAGTGGATTGAGTCTGCTTTACAGGACAGGACACAAGTTGTATACACAATTGCGAGACCAGTTGCTGGCTATTACTCAAAGAGGTTTTACTTTTAATAGCCTTTTCTCATATTTGTTGATATTTTGAAGGGAGTTCTTTGTTTTATGTTGGCATGTAATTAACGTGTTCTTATGAAAGAGTTCTTTTCTTTTAAAACAATTTAAATTATTTTATTTCAACCTTCCCTAAGTATCAAAAGTCAAAATTCCTTATTATTTTCTGTCTTCAAGTGTAAAGATCATAAGTAAAGTTTACCTAAACATCATCTCTGCAAAGCAAATACTAATTTTTTAAATCTTTTTTTAAATCTGGACCTAGGAGTATACCAGTGGATGCTGAATAGCATTTTCAAGAGCTCTTTAGTGAGTGTTCCAGAGCTGGGATAATTCATGAATTCCTGAGGTTTATGCTTCACCTCCTTTCTTTAATCAATGTAACTGTTGTTCTGAAGACTTGTGAACTTCATGATACGTAGACTATTAAGTGGGTCGATAAGGAACTGCAGTGGATCTAACTTAAAAAATGGGTCTGAATTCTAATGTTTTCTCTCAAAGCACTCCCATATGTTCAAAGTGGGTATGAGGATCTGCTTATAAGAATGTGCATTTAATATGGAACTAGTATGTAGCATCTAGAAAAATGTTACTGTGTAGAGAATAGAATGATTGGTGAAGGCTGAAGAGAGAGGACCTTAGTGCATGAAGGCAGTGAGTTGCTGGTAGAAAAGAAGAGAATGTTGAGGGAAGGCAGCTGCGTTTTCTTATAGCTGAATGGGCAGTGGAGCAGGACAAAACAGATGTGAGCTCCAATTTTATCCCATACGTTGCATGAAACTCATGATTCTTGACTTGAATCTGCCATTTCTGTGTATGACCATGAAACATAGTTTTGAGAACTGGTTATTCAATGTATCTGTACAATGGTGTAGTTGTGTAAGGTTCATCCTAGTCTTGGGAGTCCTGATAAATTTAAAATGGATCAAAATTGAAAGAAAGATTTCAACATTTCATCTAAAAGTTCCCCGAGCTTTGGAAAGAACAGTGTTACGTGCTTTGAATCTGAGTGTTTCTTGGGAGTGGAACTGCAAGACAAAATGTCTCCTGTAGTGAGAATTTTTGTTCCATGGCAGTAGGACAGCGACGAATTTACAGAAAGCCTGTACGCAGCACACTCTCTTGTTCTGAAAGTAACTACATGTGTGACTTCAACAACAGAACACAACTGTTTTGCCACGCATGTGCTGCTTTCTGGCCAAGGTTTCAGGAGCATTAATAAGCAGTGAAGTGCAGCTCAGGGATCTGCTAGTTGATGCTGTGCAGGTAAACAGGAAGTGACAGTGTTCAGCTTGCTCATCGGTGGAAACCCCAAGTTGTGTATGTCAGCTGGTAAATGATCTGCAAAACTGAGATAGCTTGGAATATTATAATCTGCAGCATGGTTGTGGTTATGGTTATGTCATATCTCAGGAAGGCTGAAGTCTTCCACGTGTTGTCCTGAACTGAGGTTGTAGGATTTAAAAATAGTTGGTCTTCTGTGATCCACTGTTGAGCAGTGAGTGTTTTGAAAAGGAGTTGGCCACCTGTGACTGAACTGGGGGGTTCTGGGAGGTACTGGAAATGTAAATGAACTTTTATCTGAAGACACGCGGAAAAAATGTGAGCTATCTGTTACTGGCTGACTGAGGATTAGGAGTGAAGGATCTCTTTATTGGACAACAGCAGACTTAAGTCCAGACAAGCACTTTTATGGCTTAGATTTGTTAAACAGCAGTCTGTTGTTTCATCCTTTTTTTGTTGTAATATGACTTAATGATCACTGGTATCTTCTCCACATAAGTAAAAGATCTTCAGTGAGGATATTGCAGCTGATGTGTTCTGATCAGGGCACAGGCAAGCCAGGGAATCTGTTCTTGGGTATTAACTTTTTTTTTTTTTAATTGGTTTTGCTCTCTTGATTTCTTAAATGTTTTGGCTATGTGTTGTGTGGAACTGTCTTCTAATGTTTCAGAAATGATAGGAAATAATCGAAGTGGCTTTTTGCTATTTCTGAAAAAATGTCTTTATTTCTTCTACCTTCAAGGAAGAAAATGCAACATCTCTTACATAGTGGCTTTTTTTCTAATAGCCTAACTTTGTGTATAGGTGGAAAAAACCCCCTAATTTCTTAGCATCTATACATGTGCATTTTTAAATCAGTGGGCAATCATGGGAAATTAAGAAATATAAAGCAAGCTTTAAGCTTAAAATTGAACACTTGGTAATTGTAGCAAATAATTTCGTAAGCAGTAGAACTGGTGAGGCCACAGTGTCTTTAGCTGAGTAATTTTTCAGCTTGCATCAAATAAAAGCTTTACTCATGTAATTGGGTATTTACAAAAGGCTCTCTTATGTCAGTTCTGTCAAATAATGTGAAGCCTTGCTTTAGTTTTCCTGTCTGTGGAGCAATCAGTCTGTCTTTTGAAAATAATGTCCTGTAAATGGCATAAAAATTGGAAGATTGTTTCCAGCTGCTTAACTTGTTGAAATCAGCCAGCAAACTTCTGAAGTTCTGTGTGTCTTCTTTCTATGGGAAACCAGTTTAAAATCATGTCAGTAACATCTGAAGGTAACTTTTTTGCAATACACAATTGTCTTTTAAAAAGAGATTATTAGTAATTTGTAGACATATCTTTAGAAGCTCTAATAGCTTTAAAGATTGAAGTACTCACAACTTGTCCAAATTGGAAATAAAGTAGTATCCAAATCCCCGGTGGACGAATGCTGTCACGTTTAGACTCAGTTATGAAGATTCTGGAGGCAACCTGGTATGGAAACATAAATTATAAACCAGTCCAAGAGTTACAAAATCTAACTGATGAAAATCTAATTTTGTTGTCAAAATATTGTGGAGTCCTTGAAGAGTATTTTTAGCAATAGAAAAGCAGGTGTGTGTGCGTGCATGCTCTCAAGACAGTATCATCACACTTTTTAGTACAAGATGCAGTAACCATAAATAGCCCCATACACTGTTCTTAAGCGGAAAAAGCCTAAAAAGACAGTTGGATGCATCTGTTGTACTTTATTTTCTGGGGCCATAATCCTCGCAGTCCTTCAGATGAAAGTGTCAGCAGTAAGCAAAAACAGTCTGCCTTCAGCATTACCAGTCTTCTCTCTCCGGTTTCTTCCTATCTCAATCCCTTCCCATCTGTAACTGAAAAGTAATTATAAGTTGACACTTGTGAATACTTACAGAGGTATTTAAAATTTAGTGGAGATGTTGTGTTCATATTTCTTGCTGTTAGGCCTGAATTGTACCTATACCATTGTACTAGACACCCACACTTAAGAAGGCTGGATTACCTACTATCCAGGGCTAATAAATATTGTAGGATTCTGAACCTAATTAAACTCTTCTAAGTTCCTGTGAAAGTGCTAGGAAATATTTTTGTCTACTCTAGCAAATACCTCTGCTACTTATAATGTTGAAATTGTTAAGGAAGCATACTTGCATATTGTTTATGTAGCCTAATTAGTTAGGGGTCATTTCAATAGTGGCACGCTTAGTCAATTGATTTTAATTCACCTTTGGAGGAGATTGCAGTGCATGCCTTCTGTAGGAGTGCATGGTGGAGAGAACATTCTCCTTGGAAGTGGGTTATCAGCCCTTGCTAGCAGGAAGGGAACACACTGTTCCCACATGGTAGGAGACTCCTCAATGCCAAGAAAAAAAGCTACATTTTCTCTTGAAACAGGATCATTGTGCAAAAGGGAAATTAAACTACGAGAAAGAGCAAGTAGAGCTTGATTGTGTAGGGCACCAAAGCTTTCCCTTGGGAAAGGGGTGGAAGTTCCGGTGCCAGGTCCCCACAGCAGGTTTAATATTTCTGTATTGAGTGATGAGATAAAATGCGTAGCTGTGTTGAGCACTGCAAAAGCATTTTTGGAAGCTCCATATATTTATGACACTGGAGATAAGGTAATTGCAGAGCAACAGGGAGTTATTATCACTGTCTAATTCTAATTTTACTTGCTTTGAATAA
This sequence comes from Atrichornis clamosus, assembly GCA_013400975.1. NCBI lineage: Eukaryota > Metazoa > Chordata > Aves > Passeriformes > Menuridae > Atrichornis > Atrichornis clamosus. The sequence goes on from WBMZ01007241.1 coordinate 131,666, forward strand.
CAGGAGTTTATTAAAGTACCAACATTTAAAAGCATAATTGCTTAAACTTAACTTTTTTGGAAAAAAACATAAGATTTCCTGTGCTGTCCCTGCTTCATTGGTCAGTGCTAAATTTTGGTTGGTTTTTTTCTTCAGAATATTTGTAATCGGGAGAAGAAATTGTCAACCACTGAGTTCTATCTAATTGCCTAATTTTCTCTGAACTAGGCTCAATTTCCTGTAGAGCACTGTCTCACTTTGCTTCTTGTCTTTTTCATACATGAGTGTTAATGATATTGTATCTTCTTCCATGACTCAGCTAATGCTAGGCTGTTAGAGATTGCTTTGGTCCTGAAGCTTCCTGCCCTTCTTGTGGTCAAGATTAAAGTTAGACCTTACTAAGCATTTCCACAGTGAAGTGGTACTTGATGTTAGCATGCTTGTGTTCCTGAACCCTGCTCTCTGAGGAAAACTATTACTGCTGTTGTAATGCCAGTGAATAGCAACAGCCCTTTATTCTTGAACAGTCGCCCTAGAAGCAAACTGTGGGCTGTGTTTCTGGTCTTGTATCAAAGAAGAAATGTGTGACCTAGGAGCACCCAGCACCATCTGGTCAGGCTGCAGCATGTTGGCGTAGCCATAATGAGGATTTCCATCATAGCATGCCTTAAAAACCTCTACCATGGGTACCTTCTCACCAGCTGTGGTATTAAGACAACGTTTCCAGATACCTGTTTTATGAAGACGAGAATAGAAATACTGATTTCTATTCTTAGAGGGTTTGGACCACACACAACTATTCACCATAGCTTTCTTTTTTCTGACAGAAATGTAAAAGTAGCTAATTGAGTTCACTATGACTTTCCAGGCCAAAAGTCCTCAGACTGACTTCGTGAAGAAGCTACAGGCATTGTATAAGCATGTTTTTTTTCCGAGAGGTTACTCTGCTTGGGAACAGCTGCTACTACTTGCATTCTTACCTTACAGGGCAAAGTCTTGTGGATTGGTTTTTTTTGCTTGGTTTTATTTGTAAGACATTTCCAGGGCCTGGGAAGGGTAACTTAAAGAAAGCAAGCCTGTCAGGTGTGCTTAACTTATGTATGTATGCAGGATTCTGCACCTTTATGGGAAAAACATCACTCTTAAAATTGGGAAAAGATTGAAAACTACTGCTAATGTGTCTTCAGTAGTACTGTCAACATGTAACACGCAACAATACTGAACCATTAGAAGAATATATGAAAACTAGTTGCATTTTTACAAGCACCAAAATGAGAGTGATTAAGCACAGAGGTGATTTTGCAGCCCTTAAACTTAACTGGACAGGACCTTGATCAGCTTGAACTGTAGGCTTTTAATGACCCTTTCTGTGAGCAGGAGGTTGGCCTGGAAGATTTACAGAGGTCACATCCAACCAAAGTCATTTTATGAGTCTTTGATCTTCGCACCACAAACTGTTGTCAGCTGTATGTGAACACTGCAAAAAACCATCCCAATGGGCCTTGCTTTCTGTTCTGGTGTATACTTAGGTGGCTGAATATCTTACGGCTTTAATCTTGCTGTCACTCTTTGTTGTGACTTTTGGCCCACTATGTTTTAATGTCAGCCATAAGCCATCTGTTTTGATGATTCTTTCTTGTAATGAGTTGTGCCATTGTTTGTGTAGGCTTGCCTCACTGTTTTTTGAGGAACACTTGCGTTACAGCAAGTCATTAATTTGACAGGCCACTGCAGCAAGTGTTCACACCAGAAGCCGATCAAAGTACACAGCTATCTGCTGCCCAGTTGGAAACTGTCAGTGGCTGCTGTGATCACATTCTGCAAATGTGTGGTGACTGGTTGTGGCTACATTTTGCAGGCAGAAGGTGTTTTCATGAGCCTTTTGTTGATACCACATATCCTGTAGTATGCGTGTCGAAGGGTAGGACTGGCTCTTCCAGTGAGACAGCCAGTGTACAGCTGACAACACCAGACCTACTGCTTCATAGCTCATCAGCTTGAAGGGTGTAACAAGTTCCTGGAATCAATGGTATGTCCTGCAGCTGGAGGTTGACTGTGGAAAAAGTAAAGAGAACTGAGGGGGTTGGTTTTCATCTCCATGGCCCATCAGTTTTGGTGGACTACCTTATTTCATTCCCCTATGCACCTTTTCCAAATATACAGCTGTAAAAAAAAACCATGGTCCTCACCAAAACTCTTAAAAAATGCAGTAGTGACAACTTCAAAATCCTCCTCCTGAAAATACAGTAATAAGAAAGTAACTTACTGTATCTCAGAAAAAATACACTCATTATGTTGAATCAGTGGTGTGACCTACTCTGAAGAAATACTTACATATAAAAAATCCCATACTTCCTAGTGCAATATTCTCTTCAAGAATGCTGTGAGAAACTGAGCTGGGTATATTAATTGGCTTCAAAATAGACAGTGAATAGTCACTCAGGAAATGCAGTAGAATACTCAAATTCTCATATTTGTGTAAATGTTTTCAGATGCTGCAATTGTCCAATTAAAGCTGAATTTCTTTTAATTGAATTTATGTGGCTAGGATTCATATTGAATAGCATTAGATGAAGTTTATTTTCTCGAGTTTTAAATTTTGCTGTAAGTCTGTAAATTTCCAAATGGTGTGGATGATTAAATATTTTTACCATCTTTGTTCTAGAAGCTAAGTAACAAAAAGCATGGCACCCTGCTCTACATAATGAAAATGAACAATGGATGAAGTAAAAAGAGTTGGATTTTATGTCCTTTGCCCCTCACAGAAATGCGCTTTGTATTTTTTTCCTGTATTGTCCTTTTAATAAAAATACCTGAGTGGTGTGACAGCAGAATTTCTAACTATATATACTAACATGTGAAAGCCTCATTGCATCTTGTCAACACTAGGAATTTGTACAATGCTAATGAGTAAGTTAAAATGTAATTGAACTCTAAACTTGGTAGACCTCAAAACAAAACCTGCTTTAGATTCAGTGAAATTGTTCTCTAACTTGTAAATCAAGCTCTACTCATAGGGTAACCAAGTATACATTAAATATATGTTATGGTTTGAGCCTG
>WBMZ01007242.1:0-17244 GCA_013400975.1 Atrichornis clamosus
TCCGCCGCCGCCCCCGAGCTGCCCCGCAACGGCGGCGCGGCGGCCGGGCGGCCCTCGCTGAGTAGCAGCGGAGAGTTCTACGACCTCGCCTTCAAGGTGCGGGGCCCGTGGGGGGCACGGCGGGGAAGCTGCGGGAGCTCGGGGTCAGGCGGGTGCGGGGCCGGGTGTAGCGTCCCCGAAGTTCCCTGGGGCCAGGACCGGGCGGGCATCCCTGCTTCCCTGCATCTCTGCATCCCTGCTTCCTTCCCTCCCAGCCCCGGCATCTGCCCCCTCTGCAGCCGCCCGGTCGGGGTCTCGGCGAGGGCTGCCGGGGCGGCGGGGCCGCGCTCGGCGGGGGCTGCGCCCGCAGAGCCCCCGGCACGGGGCTGCTGCTGCGGGACTTGTGCAAGTGACGGGCAAAAGCTGCTCCGGGGAGTTGCTGTAACCTCCCGGCTCCTCTTTAACCTACAAGAAACAGGGGCTGGGGGCAGGGTGATGGCACCCCTCGAGGGGCATCGTATCTGCTCCGGCTGCAGCTGAGATGTCCCCACCTTTTGGGCTCAGACGGCTTCTCCTCGCTGCTTCAGATCCTGGCGAGCGAGTCACGGAGTAAATATGTTTGCTTCCTCCCCGCTTCATCATGCGACCTGATGCAAGCCCAGCTTGAGGCTCACTTGATGATTTTAGGGCTCGCATAGTGATTTTGGCTGAGGCCACAACTCAGTGAAACCCCTCTGTGTTTCTAACGGGGATCTGTCACTGAGTGCGGGGGATTGAGCCTGGAGAGCCCGGGTTTGCTGTGGGAAGTCCCACCTTGGTGTGTGGTGTTGAGAGCTCGGTGCCTGTGACAATCGGTGTGGCCGTCGTGGTGTTGGGATGTGGGGTAGGAGGTGCTGAGGCTTGGGATGTGGGGTAGGTGAGGGATGTTCCAGGAATGTGTTTGGTTGCTTCCGTAGGTGGTTGGTCCTGATACAGCTGCATTAATGGTTTAACAGCTTCCCTAAAATGGAGCCACCTCCGTGTTTGCACTGGTCCTCGGCTCTTGGAGCTCACCTCTGCCTGCCCAGGTTCGGGCTTTTTCCTTGGGTGTCATCCCCATGGCACAAGGATGAGCCAAATCAGTCTCAGATGAGCCCAAATTTGCCGGGTAGCCAAAACCTCTGCTGATGGTGTGGCTGATTTTGAGCCAGTGGCAGAGAGAAATTGCTTTGTATCCAGTAAAAACCCGGTTTGTTAAACTTTCTCCTTCCCTTTCCCCTCTCCTGAGGCCCTGAGCTCTGCCTGAGGCAGTGGCCAAGTCCTAGGTAAGGGGCTGAATCCTGGCCCTGAGCACTCTGTGTGCCCGGGTGAGGCTTCGGCGGTTCTGAGTGGGGAGAAGCTGCTGTTGAGGGTCACCTGTTCCAAAGAGATGTCTGGAAAGTTAAAGAAAAAAAAAAAATCAATATTTTATACTAAAATGGCTTTTCTTCCCTCCTTGCCTTGGCTTCACACTGATGCTCCCATGGGCACTGGCTGCCCTCACCCTGCTGTGCCAGAGCTGGGTGCCCGGTGCTCCTGCAGGATCCTGCCCTCCTCGGCAGTGCCCTCCTGCCCCAAAACGAGCTGCACCTGTGGCCAGGGCTGCTGCTGCCTCCCAGGGCTGAGCTGCAGAGTGCTGGTGCTGGCGTTTGCCTCTTCTGATGGCTCCTGGGAGGGTTTGGTGTGACCCAGGGCAGTCCCTGCCGTAAAAACCATTTCAGTCCCGTCACGGGTTAATGGCTCGTGGAAGGCTGATGGCAGCGCCTCGGGAGAGAGGGAACCTGCCTTGGCAAGAGCAGAAGGAGCTCGCACAGCCCGGCTCCGTGGTCCCGGATTTCTCAGTGTCATCCCTCCGAGGGGAGTGGATCGGTGCCCCGGGGGGCAGGAGGGTTGTTGGTTTGGGCAGAGGTTTTGGGGAGCAGCATCTGGCAGCAGCCTCAGCCCTGCCGTGGTTGCTTCGTGGCAAGGAGCTGCCTGCCTTGTCTGCACCCAGGGCGGCTGCTGGGTGGGGAAACTGAGGCAGGCGGCACCGGGAGCTGCTCCCTTGGTCTCCATGGAGGACCGGGAGGGCAGCTGCGGGCATGTGTGGGTCCTGCTGAAGGAGGTCACTTGCTGAGTGCACCCCTGAAGTTGGCACTCACAGTTGGGGACCCCCTGAAGTCCTCCCAGAAAGCCCCACACGCGGTGGGGTGTGGGGTGTTTTGTGGGCAGCTTGTGTCACCCAGACAGCACCTCTTGGTTTTCAGGGGGTGTCTGTGCTCCCATGAAGGGTCTGTTAAGTGCCTGTCAGGGGAAGGTGTCTCCAGTTTGGTGGCACGGCGCAGGGTGGGCAATAATCCCACTGTGAGTCCTTCCTTTTCCCCCTCACCCTCCCCTGAGTCCGGGGACATCGCTCGTGGATGTGCTTTTTCCCCTCAAGCATATGGGATCTGCTGCCTGCTCCCGGGATGGAGCTGGGAAATGGCTGCAGGGGGGCTTCCTTCCCCACGCCCAGGGTCTGACACCGCTGCCTCCCTCGCAGGTGATGCTGGTGGGCGACTCGGGGGTCGGCAAGACCTGCTTGCTGGTGCGCTTCAAAGACGGCGCCTTCCTCGCCGGCAGCTTCATCTCCACGGTGGGAATCGACTTCAGGGTAAGTGCCTGGGGGGCTCCTCGGCCCTACCCGGGGGTCTAGCAGGTAAGTGATGGGTTTTGCAGAGGAATAACTAAACGTTGCTGCAGTGACTTAAAGCTCGTCACCCGTGTCAGCTCCAGCCGGGGCTCTCGGGGTCTGATGGCAGCGGCAGCAGCTCCGCAGCAGCGTCTTCTTTGCAGCTTTGCACAGGGATGGGGGAGCGTGTCCTCTGCTCAGGATCTGGGGATAATTCCTGGAGCAGCTGAGGCCCGAGATCTGCCGGTGAAAACATTTCCCTAAGACAGTTTCAGTGTTTGTAAGAGTTGTTTGTTTTTTACTTGAAATGGCAAGCAACAAAACCAAAACTGACATACACCAGAATTCCCTGAAAGAATCTCCTGAGCACAGCTTTGGGGTGCTGATGTGGGGCTCCGGTGCCGGGTGGCCCTGCTCCCTGTGCCTTGGGGGGTGTGTTGTGCCAAGGGGTCTCCAGGGTTTCGGTTTTGTTGGGAGCGACCGGAGCATCCCGGTGCTGGGACAGTCATGGCTCCAGTGAGGACATCAGGAACCTGCTCAACACAGGGAATAACGGGTGGACCGGGGGGAAGAAGGGGAGGCACGTCACGCCCTGCAGTGCCCCAGTGTGCCCAGAGCATCCTTTGCCAGGCAGGAATGTCTGAATGCCAGGCAGGGCCCTTCAAGCCGTTTCTTGTCCGTGTTTCCCTGTCAGCCCCTTGCTGGGGGAACTGCCTGGTTCCCCCCAGGGGGGGAATGCTGTGGTCCAGTCAGGCCCTGGTCTGCAGTGCTGCCACCCCCGGGGTGGGACAGCAGAGCAACAGGGAAGGTGGCTTTACCGAGGTGGCATCAAAGACCCTTTCCAGCAGCTGTGCAGGGCACGCGAGGCAGCTTCTGCCACCAAAGCAGCGGCCAGCAGCACGCTTGGCTTGGTTTGCTGGCCCCAGGACCAGCTGCTCCCTGTCCCGCGTCAGTCCCTTGACCATCTGCTCCCCCCAGGCTGTGAGCTTGTCACCCCCAAGATGTCTGGGCAGTGCTGCTCTCCCTGCCCTGCTCCGTCTCGCCGTGCGATGGATTTGGCTCCGTTTGGGTGCCCTGGTGGTGATGCCACTTCCCAACCGCCTCTTCCCAGCAGGATCTCGGATCTCCCCTTATCTTGGAGGATTCCTGGGGGATGAGTGTCTCTTGTAACCTGCTGCTTGGCTGGGGTGTGAGTAATAACTCGCTGGTGCAGGGACATTGGGAAGGGAGGAAGGACAGCTCAGAAAGCCTTGGGAAGAAAGTGACTTTTGGTGCCGAGTGGGGCTGGGGCTGCAGCAGGTGGAATGGGTGAATTGGAGTCTGTAGTTTTATACAAAGATAATTACACTGCATTTCAGGTGTTCTTCAAATGAAAAGCGTTTTATTACTGATTGCAGTGATTGATACCAAGGGCAGCCATAAAACCCTGTGACTTATTGATTAGAGCACTGAAACGACTGTTACTGAGAAGCAATCAAATTAGGGTTAATTTACTTCTCTAATAGAGCTGCTAGAGCTACATCGCTCCGAAATGGGCAGATTATACAGTGGGGGAGATCATGTGCACGCCCTAGAACTCATTATTACATCCTTGTAAGGCATTCATAATTTTGGGGGGACATGGAAATAGTTTTTTGATGTGCATCTCCATTCCCATGAAGTTAATCCCATTTGCAGGCGCTGGGTAATTGTCCCTCTCGCCGCTGGCACTGCCATGCAGATGGGTGCTCTGGGGTGGCAGCACTGGAGGCTTCTGCTGGTTTTAATTCGTGTCTTTTCAATCACAAAACAGTCGTATCACAGCTCCTCCTCTCCACAGTCCCAGAGGTTGGTAGGGGGTTGGTGACTGGAGCAGGAGAGGTGGGAAGGTGTCACTGGGGTTTGCTGTGTTCCCTTGGCCCGGTGCTGAGCCAGCACAGGGGGTTTGTGTGGGGTTTGGGGGGGTTTGGGCAGGGTTGGTGGCAGTCTCTGAGCCTGGCTGGCACCGGGGCCCGCCGGGACCTCCCCAAGGCCGGCGCCTGCGGCAGCTGCGCTCCCGTGCACGCCCGACCTTGTTCGGGACCTGCCAGGACCCTGGGGCCCATCCCGGCTCTGAAAACCACGGGGACGGAGCTGCGGGGCTCCTGACATTGTTCTGGGACCATCTCCACTCTTCCTGATGCCATCTGGTCCCTGCAAGCCCTCTGGGATGGCATGGAGCCACGTTGGGGGCAGCCCCCATGCCCACCCAGCCCCCTCCTGTCCCAGTCCGTCCTCTGGTCCCAGTGGGCTCCAGGATCCATTGTTCATTTTCATGGATGTCAAACCATTAGATGCACCCAGAGCTATGGCTAATGGATTACATAGGCCTGAGCGAATGTAAATGAATAGAAATCCATTTAAAATTAATCTGGCATTACAATTCCTAATGGCCCCCGAGGTTTGTTCCCTCCTGGTGTTTTATGTGAGGGAGAACCTCCCACATCGTGTTTGTTTATCATCATCTCTTAAACAAAGAAGGATGTTGATCTGAATATATTTGGAAAACAAACCACTGCTGCTAAGGAAATAAAGATGATTGTAGTATTAAAAAAGGCATCAAGATGGTACCTGCTGGCTTCGAGCTTTGGAGGTGCTGAGTCCTCGGCATTCCTTCCCGGGAAATCTGGGTGTGCTGGGGAGCATCTTTAGCTCCTAGGGATTATTCCAGCCCTCCCCGTTCGGCTGGGACAGCGCCAGGGTGTCCCCGAGCAGAGGATTGGGCTGGCTGAGCCCCCGCACTGTGGGTGCCATCGAGGCAGAGCCCTTGGCAAGGGGGTCCTGCTCCCGGCGGAGCAGAAACATCTCCTGAGTTCCTGAGCTGCTTCCTCCCGAGGGGAAAACCTCTGGAGCGGGGGGCAAACCCCTCTCTGCCTCTGGTGCCTGGATCATAGGTGTCACCTTCAGGGTTTCACTGCTGGATAACGAGGGGCTTAATTATTCTCTTCCATGAGCTGTGCTGAGCCGGGCACGAGGTCTTCCTGCTCCTGGGGGATCCTGGCAGGTCGCTCTGCTTGAGGGGGTCTCTCCCCACAGACCCCCGCTGGTGAGGGCAGAGCAGCTCTCTGGGCAGGTCGTTTGTGCTTTCCTGACTCCACATGTTCGGATTCCAGGGAGAAGGGGCTCCTGGAAAAGAGCAGGTTTAGCGCTCAGGAGTGTGAATCCCGTTTTTCTCAGTGCCACGGAAGGAGCTGCCTCTCGCTGTAATTTTGGCAACACTGCAGGAACCTCGACAGAAATTCAAGCTGCGCAGCCAGCGGCACTTCTGTCCTGTCGTGACAGCTGAGTGACGGGAGGGAGGTCCTGCCAAAGCGGAGAAGCCAGAGGGCCACGTGAGCCCACCGTGTCCCTGTCCCCGGTGCCACCCGCGCTCCGCGGGGCTGCCCAGCCCGGCCCTCGCCGCCCCGAGCTTTGCAGGGTTGGGCAAGTGAAGATTTTTGTGCTAATTGGACCTGAAAAGAGAAGAACATGAAAGAAAAAAATTAAGGATGAACCTTTTCTCCCTGGGAAGAGGTGCTAATGAGCTTCTTTGCATTAGCAGGGGTGACGGTTTCTGTGTTAATCAGGGGGATTAAACCATTGGGAAGCGCTTTGTGGTGGAGTTCAGAGCAGGGCGGCTTCTCTTCTTCGCGTTCTCCCAGGTGTGCAGTGGTGTCACCCCTCTCTCGCTGCCCCGAGGACGGCGCAGACCAGCGACCCCCTGGCACTGGGCTTCGGTGCTGCTGGACGAGGAGGAGGAGCAGGAGGGAGCCAGCCCCGGCGCTTCGGCACGGCTCCGGGCTGCTTCCAGAGCCGGCAGCAGGCACGGGGAATATTTCCTTTGAAGGTTCAGCTTTGATGTCCACAGGTTCACGCCGCCGGGAGGGGGTTCAGCTGCCCCCGGGAGGCTCCGTGCTCTGCTCCAGCCCTGGCTGTGCCGTGGTTGGTCTGGGACAGCCCCTGGGCTGTAAATAAAACCTGTCACCGGCGGCCCTGAGCTCTAAGGACTCTTGATTACACTCAGCCCTGTGCTGCTCACGGGGTGGAATCAGTGGTGTGTAACGTGGATTTTTACCATGGGAGATTTGTCGCACCGCTGCTGGGTTTTTGGGGTGTGTGTGCGCGCACCTCCCGCCGGCCGCGGGCTGCCCCTGCCTCCCGAACTTTGCGGGAGGATGGGAAGCTTCGTTCCAGCCGTGCAGGGTGTGCAAACCAGCAGTGACCACGGTTGGGATTCACCAGCACTGGTGCTGGGTCTCCATGTGCTCAGGGGAGGGGGTGCGGGCGCCCTGAGCATCTGCTGGTCCCCAGTGGGCACCCACAGCCCTGCCCTCGGGGCTGATGCTCCAGTTCCCAGCAGGTGCCCACCTCCCTGCCCACATCCCTGCCCCTGCAGCCTTTGCCTGGTGCCTCCCTTTGCGGGACTGGAGCTGCCTGAAAGCCAAGGGCTGGCTTTTATCTCAGCGGTTGGCACGGAGCATTAGCAGGGCTCATTTTCTGATGGATCAATCTGGAAAAAGTGGGAGGGGAGCTGCTTAGGCCAGAAGAAAGAAGCGGAAATAAATTAATTTCAGCGTGTCTTTCTGTACAAAATTAGCCCTGCATGTTGGAGGGAAGGGGCTCGGGTGCTGGGCAGAGTTCAGTCTCTCCCTTGCTGTGTAGCATCGGGACGTGTGTGGGGTCGGGATGGGGTCTGCTGCAGGTGGGTGGGTTCAGGTTGGTCTCCAGGGCTGGAGCACTGGAGGGAAGTGGCCTCTCCCTGGGAGGAACACCTCGGTGCTGCTGAATTGCTTGGCCCAACCCAAATTCCCCTCTGGGGCTGCTGTGCCAGTGGCAATGCAGGTGCAGCCAGGATGGGGAAGGTGGGGAAGGAATGGGCAGGGGGTGGATGCCTGTGTGTCGACCTTGGGTATGCCCACGGCAGGGGCTGGAACTGGATGGTCTTTTAGGTCTCTTCCAGCCCAAACCATTCCATGTTTCTGTGTGTTTCCAGCAGCTCTTTGCCTGAAATCAGTTTGTGCTGCAGCTCCCATTGCTGGGTGAATTTTAATAGCAGCCAGTAGCTGATTTCATATTTTTGCACTTCTCACTGTATGGAGAGCTGGGCTCAATTTGCCCAGAGGAGATTTCCAGCCCTGGAAGTGTTCAAGGACAAGTTGGATGGGATTTGGAGCAATCTGGTCTCGTGGAAGACATCCCTGCCCATGGCAGGGGGTTGGAACTGGGTGGTCCTTAAGGTCCCTTCCAACCCAAACCATTCCAGGGTTCTCTGGTGATTCCTGTGATGCTTCCACCTGTTCTGCCTGCTTCCAGAGGGTGGACATGACGCTGTCACCAGTGCTGTAAGGACCAGGTGTGCCCAAATCTGGCACAGGGAGGCAGGTGCTGCTCACTTGTCGGCTGGGACAGGCCCTGATTTTACCCATTTTGCCCGTGGGTGACTCTGAGGACGACGCTCCTCCACAGCTGCTGCTGGTGCAGGTTCCCCGCTCCCACAAGGGGCTCTCAGGGCAGGAAATATCCATTTTTCCTGGGTAGCCAAGCCCTGCTTTCCTCCCCGTGGCTGCTCCCTCCCTTGCAGAGGGACACTCACAGCTTTGCAGTCGGTTCCTGTCATTTGCATGCAGGGGCTCAGTTGCCAAGAGATGCTGCGAGCGGGGCCCGTGGCGGCTGCGCCTGCTCCTCGCAGCTCCCGGGGTTTTATTCATCTTCCTCTGCCTCTTGCTTTTGGGAAATAATCATAACCCCCAGTTCTGCAGCACTGCAGGAGGCTGCAAACCCCCGTGTGCAGGCGGTGATCCCAGCAGACGAGGGACTGCAGCCCTGCCTTGGGGAAGGCAGAGAAATGAGATGGATGTTTTCAAAGCAGAGAAGTGCTGGAGCAGCTGGAGTGGCAGCGAGCCCCAGAGCCTGGTTAAGAAAACTCTTAACCAGCTTAATCCTCTTGGCAGGATGGTGGGAAGGTGCCTTCCCCGCCTCCTTGGTGTCAGAAATACCACCCAGAGTAGTTTGGGCGTGGAATTTTGCGTCCATTTCAGCTGACATGAGGACACTGGGGATGTGGGATTTGGGAGATGCTTCTGGAAGGGCAGGGGTGTCTCCCAGGCTCCTGCAGCCCTGCTGGTGCTTGGTGGCTTCCTGGTGCATGCTGGTGTCCCCGTGGCTCTGCCCTGGTCTGGGGTGCTTGGAGCACTGGGGTTCATTAGCTCAGGGGGAGAGCAGGAGGCCTGGGATGCTCAGGAACTGCAGTGCCAGGACACAGGCGAGGAAAAAATGCACTTGGGAGCTGCTGGGGGCAGCAGGGAGGTTGTAAAGGTGCTCACCATAATCTGCCTCTGTATCCTCCTGGTTAGAGCTGTGCAAGAGCCCAAAATGCTGGGAGAGGATGGGGAAATGCAGCTGGGAAATGCAATTCCCACCCATCCGCACTGTCTCTGGAGGTGTGGGTCAGATCCGTGCTCCTGCCCTGCTCCAGCTCAGCAGGATCTCTGTGAAGGAGCAGGGCGAGGAGGAGGTTGGGCTGGAGGAAGGCTGTGGACAGAGTTGTGCTGCGTTGGCTCCTCTCTGGCTGCTGCCAGGTGGGAAACTGGCCCTGGAGAGGCCAATTTGGGCACTGGAGCATCCACTGCTGTGGATCCTCTCTTGGTGCCAGGACCTGTGAGGGAGCGTTTTATAGTCAGTAAAACATTTAAATGGGGCCAGAGTAAGTCTAAATGGTTTGAATATTTAATGGAATACATTTGGCTTAATTTCACTTTCATCTTTTATTTGTGATAAAATACTGAATTCAGCTGTGCAGAACTGGGTTGTTCTTTGAAAGCAGACGGGAGGCGGCCAGGAAAGGGGGCACAGGGGGTTTGGGGTGTCTCTAACCCCCCCCACTGCCCCTGGGATGGGTATTTGGGGCATCCCTGCCCCATGGCTCTGCCTTGCTCAGCCCCCATGATCCCCTGAGCCTTTGCTGCCTCTGCTGAGCCGCTGCCTCATTTTGTTAATTAATTATTTACTCCCAGCAGGCTTTGGGTTATTCCTGGGGTCGATGTTGATGATCTCTGTGGGGAAGGGTGAGGTGCCAGTCCTGGGTTTGGCCGTGCTGGGAAGGCTGCAGTGGCAGGAGCTGACTCTGGCCGAGCTCTCCAGGTGCTCGCTGTGTGTTGCTCTTCCATGAAAACCACCTCCCCCTTCATCCTCTTCCCAAAGAGCCACTTCCCTGAGATCTGAGCCATGTCCCGTCCGTGGGGCTCTGCTGGACCCTGTGATGGTAACACTGAGCATCACCGTGGCTGCTCCGAAACCTGGAACAGCGAGTGCTGGCAGGTCAGGCCCCTCAGGGAAAAAAAATGGGAAGAAACCACCCCATCCAGGCAGGTCAGAGCTGTGTTTGTGTTGGAGCTGCAGCGTGGGCTGTGCCGCAGCAGGTGGCCCTGTCCTTGGTGGCCGTGGGGCACACGCTGTTCCTGCGGCAGTGGGGGATTGAGGGCTTTACCTGCAGAGCCTTTGGAAGCAAAATACTTTGTTGCTGGCCCGGCGGGGACATCCGTGCCCCGGAGCAGGGGTGGCTCAGTGCTGTGCTGTGCCGTCGTGTGCCACAGCCGGGCGCTGCCCCTGCGGCTCCTGGATCCATCCCAGAGGGACGGAGCTGCCCAGGATCCCAGCAGGGCTCACACAACTCTGTTTGTCTACCAGGGACACACAGCATTTTTAATCCTGGCTCAGCACCGAGCCATTGCCCTGAAGCATTGGTGAATCTCTGGGAAGCAACAGCAAATAATTCATCTTTATGCCTCCACTGGGAAAAATTATTTCTCCCTGATCATAACTAACGTGAGTTGGGAGCTCGTGGTGCTTCAGCTTTAAAGGGCGATGTCCATTGCCCTGGGCCGTGGCTGTGCCAGGGTGAGGAGGAGTTCAGTGGGAGGTTTGGGGGTCTCAGTGATGCTTCTGAGCCTGAGGAAGGTGTTGGTGTGACGGGGCTGAGTCAGTGCGGGAGGGCAGCAGGCAGGAAGGGTCATCTTCTAGAGGCCAGAAAACCATCAGCACGTCTCTGAGGATGTGATTGGTCCTGGTGTGAACACCTGGACAGATTTTGTTCCATTTGGTGTGGAGTTTTTCTGTTTAATTTATTGCAAGGAGGGGAGTGGTGGAAGCCGCGCTCAGCTGCTTGGGTTGGATGTCACGAAGCCGCCGCGTCCACCTCGCCAGCCCTTGTGCCATCTGCCCGCGTCTCAGGACGCTTCCCCTCTCCCTGCCAAGCCTCGCTGTTCCCGGGCTCAGTGACACACTGGGGAAATGGAGGCTTTGGCTCTTCCAGCTTTGCCTGCGCAGCATCTCCACGGCAACGATCCCGCCGCGAGCGCTGCCCGCCGCCGGGCTGCGGCACTGGCGCTGTTCGGGGAAGAGCCACCGCCGGGGCCCTGTGCCCCACGCGTGCCGCGTGCCAGGCAGGCTGGGGCCGAGCAGGGCCTGAGCAGCTCCGGCCCCAGCGCTGGTGCTGCTGCTCCTCCTCACCGGGACCGTCCCCGGCACCGGGCACGTCCCCCGGGGAGAGCCGCCGTGCACTCGCTGTTGCCAGCCTTGGAACAACTCCCTGGTAAAGATCTTTTCCCCCAAAGGCAAGTGCAGGAGGCTGCTGAAGGCACCTGGGGAGCTCCAGCCCCTCCAGGGAGTGCAGACCCCACTGGTGAGCACCTTGCCCTCCCTTGGATGTTGGATTTGGTAGAATTTGCTTGCTGTGCCACGTGCCAGCAGTCAGTCCCACCAGTGCCTCGGTGCCTTGCTGCTTCCTTGGAGCTGATGACTAAGAAAAACACAGCTGCATGTCTGGGTGAATAATTCAGCCCAGCCTCGCTGCTGGGGGGTTGTAGTGAAGACCCCATCCAGGGGCCTCCCTGTGGGAGGGGAACAGTCCCTGGATGGGCATCCGTCTACAGTGCCCCAGGCAGCGCAGTCGAGACCTTTTCTTGGGAGCACAAGGAGCCTTTCCTACAGCTCCTGCAGCCAGATGGCCGGGCTTTCACTGGTTTACCCTTTTTCCCTGGTGTTGAGCACACTCAGCTCTGGGAGCCGTGGAGAAGCAGCCGAGCTGCGACCTGGGCTCTGCATCGCCCCTTTTTCCTCAGAGGAAGAGCTGGGGTTTGTTGCTACTCTCGGGGTCAATTTTTAGAGCTGAGCCCGAATTTGGCAGCGGTGCTGGGCAGCCCCACAGCCCCAGCCCTGGTGAAGGGCTGCCAGCTCTGCCGGGCTGGCGGGGATGTGGCTTTTGGGGGTGAGCCCCCTGTGCCCGTGCGTCCCTGCACCTGCCCACGGCTGGGCAGAGACCCCGAGTGGTGACAGCCCTGTCACACTGCCCCGGGCACTCGCTGTGTGTTTTGTGTGCTGTCACCTTCTGCTCCTGGGTGTTTCCGTGGTCACGGGGTGGGGAGGGAGCACGGTCGGGGCTGTGAAGCATCTCGAGCCCTTGCACTGCAGGGCTGGTGCAGAGCCTGGAGAGCAGCCCCCAGAGCACTTAATTCAGTCCGTGCCGAGGAGCAGAGCTTGGAGGGTGGGTTCTGCTCTGTGTGGCTGCTCCCCGGACCCCTTTCCGTGTGGGGGACTCGTCCAGGTGGCCCCTGGCAAGGCTGGGGCTCGGTGAGTGGCTCCGGGGCTCAGCCCGAACTTCCTTCAACCCATTAATGAGCTGCACTTATAAATGTGCATGAATTAACGTGAGAAGAGCTCAACAATGCTGAAAATAACTTTGTTCCCAAGCAAGCATTAATGCTTGGCAGATGTGCTTTTCCCTCCTGAATAACACACACATGAGGTCAGATTGCTCCCAAAAGCTGGGGCTGATGGGGGAGTTTGGGAGCGTGGATGCTCTGGGGATCAGCCCTGCAGCCCAGTGCAGAGGTGGAAATCCTCTCCCAAGGACCTGGCTGCTCCAGCTGGAGTTCTTGGCTGAGGCTGGGCTTTCCAAGCGTGCAGCAAAAGAATCAAGGTGACTCTGTGTGGGTTTTGGTTCGGTTTTATTTGTGAAAGGGTTGGCAATGTCTTGGAACAGCTTTCCAGGAGCATGGTCTGCACCGTGTTCCCAGCTGGGCGCTGCTGCCCGGACCTCCAGCACCCACAGTGGCAGCATTTGGAGTGATTTGCCTCCCTGGGGAGATTTGCCAGCACAGTCCAGCCTGCTCCAGTGCCCCGCACGGGGAGAGCAAATGGTGGAGTTGGGTCAGCCAGACTGGTTTGACTGACTGGGGTGGTTTTGGGGTGATGTGCTGAGTGTGCCGCAATTCCTCAGCACCCCTGCATCTCCCGGGGCTTCCAGTGGTGCCCAGGCCTTGGGAAGAGCCTGCTCCAGTAGAGCAGAAAAGGGGAGAGCTGGGACTGCTGCCAGGGAGGAGGAAAAGCTTTGCAAAGATCTAAGCTTTGGCTCCCCGGTGCCTGCACTGGCGGAGCCCTGTGCCGGGAGTGCCGGGAGCCTCTCGTGCCGTGGCTTCCTCCTTGTGCCACCTGTGAGGGGACCCCGGTGGCCACCCTGGCGCTGCAGAGGGGTGTTGGGGCAGGGGCTCTGCCCGCTGGGCCCCTGTGTCCCCAGCTCTGTCCAAGGGGGATTTCAGGATTGGTCCTGCCCAAGGAGCAGCACGGGGTGGTGCCGGTGGCAGGGCAGGACCACGGTGGCGTTATGGAACCATCGTGGTTATGAGGAGGAGGTGAAGGCTCAACCTTGGGGAGCAGCCCAGGGCTGAGGAGGGTCCTGCCCTGCAAAGAGGAGGCCGGGCTTGCTGTGTTTCGGCCACTGGGACGGGCTGGGGTGCCAGGGAGCACTGGGACCCGATGGGCGCCGGTGCCGGGGGCCGACTGGACTTGTGCAGCCATCGGAAAATCTCGGTAGAGTTGTTCACTCACTCTCTTTTCCGTGAATCCTTCGAAGGATCCATCTGAGCTCAGGTTTGCTGCACAGCAAGGCTGCAGTTTTCAGGAGGTGTCTGCCTTGGCTGCAGGTGAAGGATGGGAGTGTTTGGGGTAGAAAGCGACACATTCCTTTGTCAGGTCCTTGGGGGTTTCATTTTCTTTACATTCCTTTGTCAGGTCTTTGGGGGTTTCATTTTCTTTAGGGATGAGAAGAGCTCTTTAACAATGCTGTTTGCAGTGCTGTCTGCAGACGCTGCTGTGTTACTGCTGGGTGCTGACAGAGTGTTTGCTGCTGGATATGCAGCCCCGATTTATTTTTTAATTGGATTGTAAAATCTTCTCAGAAACTTTGGGTAAGTTTTCAGGGCTGGCTGCAGTCACCGAGGCAATCCTGGAATCGTTTAGGTTAGAAAAGACCTTTAAGATCAGAAAAGGGCTGCAGGGCTTTATTTCCCCCCAAATAAACGATTCCCTGTCTAACAAGACCTGATGAGCCATTTTTCATCCCCGTGGCACTGAGGGGGCCATGTTTGCTGCAGATGAGAAATGATATTGCAATAAATGCTCTGTGGAGATCTCTGCTCAGCTTTGCATCGTGGCATGTCCTTGATGATGAAAATGAAGATAAATAAGTGGAGCACCACGTTACTTATTCCCAGTATTGGCACGGATCTGTGTGAGCCATCTCTGCCCCCTTTGTTTCCAAGGCTTCCTGGTTTAGAAGTAAGCAGGGATATTTTTAAAATATCTCTTCTTTTATAAAGTAGGGAAAAAAAGAGATGGAAAGGGTGAGTAATGCAGGCCAGGGTGGTGGGGGGGCTGTGCAGACCATCCCCGGGTGGGGAGAATCCCATCCCATCCCATCCCATATCCAACCATGTGTAGGAGCTGCAGGGATGGGCTGCAGCCTTCCTGGGGGCTGTTGCTTTTTGGTGGCTCTGGTCTCCACGGTGGCTGTACAGAGCCTATCCTGAGGAATTTGGGTGGTGGGCTCCTCTGGCTGCCTGTGGGATGCGGGCACAGGCTCACTGCCACACGGGGGGATCATCCCAAAGCCTCGCAGAGCCCCATCTCCCTCCTTCTGGGATGAGCCTGAGCAGCCCCGCTGGGCCTGAAAGCATCAAGCCTCACCTGCCTGTGCCTCCGTCCAGGAACCATCCCGTGGATCATCCCAGGACCTTGCTGGCTGCAGCCAGGCTGGGAGGGAGTGCAGCCCCCACCCGGGACCGCGGCTGCCGCGGGCGATGCCGAGAAGCAGAGCAGGGCTGTGTTTGAAAATGTATGACCCTAAGCAGATCCTCTTACCTCTAATCTGTCCCTAAACCAGCATTCTCTTCCTGCCAGAAAACCCTTTTATTTGCAGACTGGTGTGACTAGAAGATGATAAAAGTCACTAATTCTTCAGTGTGCCTGCTCGAACAAGAGCCTGGACTCTTATCTGTGCGGGGCTGGCAGCCAGGGAGATGTTAATTGGGATTTAATTGAGTGAACACGGCTCTGGACAAAGGCTGGTGCTGCTGACATCCCTGGGGCACTCACTGGGCACTGTGGGGAAGGGGTTGTGCCCACCTGGAGAGCAGGGGTGAGGGGCATTAATGTAGGGTTGGGCTTGTGGCTTCTGGCCGGGATCTGGCACACAGGACAGAGGGGACACAGTGGGGTGACCCCTCCAGGGGGCTGTGCAGGGGCTGTGGGGTGGCTCTGGCAGCAGAGCGGGTCGGGCTGCGGTGTTAATCTGCATTTCATGGGATCTCAGCAGTGAGTGCTGACACGTTGTGGGTTCTGAAAGGATCTTGGCACCCGGACCCGCCCTGGCGCTGGAGCGGCTGCAGGCAGGAGTGTGCAAGGCCTGGGGAGGCAAAATCCCAAGGCAGAAGTTTCTGTTTTTAGCTGCAGAGTGCAAATGCACAGAGCTGCTGAGGAATTAATCACCTGCCCTGGGAGATGAATGGTTGGGATTTTTCTCTGAGGGGAAGATTTATGGGACGAGGCGGAGGGAACCGTGCCAGGGTGTGTTGGCCACCCAGGTATTCCCGGGATACCGGGGCTGCTTGGGAGTGTCTCTGGGGGTGGCACAGCTGAGGAGGAGGAAGAGGATCATTGAATCTGATTCCCAGTGCCTGGGACATCCTCCAGCCGCGCTGAGCATGGCTGGAGCAGGACCACGTCCAGCCACACCACGGCACAGCCCTGCCTCCAGCCCGTGTCCCTGCCCCACTCTCCCCATTCCCAGCAGCTTTCCGCAGGTTTCCAGCACAGCATCAGGCTGTTCCCTCCCCTTTCTTGCAGGGAATGTGCTCCTGAAAGGGTTTTCCCCAGGCTGGAGTGGTTTGCCCGGGCTGTGTTCTCCGTGGAGGTGCCGATGGCCGGGCTGTGCCGGACCCGCTGCTCCACGGCCGGCTGGAACAGGAGCTGCTTGGATTTTGAGGGACCAAGGTTTTGGAGCACTGAGGGGGCAAAGTGGGGCTGCTCCTGGATCCCTGGCCTTGGCAACAGGCCAGGATGTCCCTGAGCCAGGCACTGTGCCTGGAGAGACACTGAGCCACCAGGACCAGCTCCGTGGCTGCGCATGTGTGGGAAAACCTCCGGGTTTTAACGAGCACGTTTAATGCAGTGTCCTGCTGTTTTGGGCAGATTTCCATATCGATCCTTAATCTATTTTTGCAGCCGCTGCTGGAGGTGGTGGTTATTTGTGTGTCTGCTGTATCACAACTCGTCCCATTTCCTCCTGGCACAGGAGTGTTTGTGCTCGCAGGGGCTCCCTGGGCTTTGCCGGGTGGGAATTTGGCTCCTGGTCTCGCCTCGGCACAGGGCTGGGGTGCTCCAGCATCCCTTCAGGCGGGTCACCACTGCTGGGCTTCTCCCGGCTTCCTGAAAGAAAGGATAACCCGACCTATCCCCCGCTCCCGGGTGGCCTGGCCCGGTGACACCACAGCCTAATGACATTTCTGGGTGGCTGCACTGTCAGTCCCACAGCTCATTACTGCCACTAATTAACTCTGTGCTGCCCCAGCGCCTGTGCCCTGTTTGATCTCCCGTCGCTAATGCCATTTATCCCCATTTTGACAGGAATTTGCCCCTCCTCAGCTGCAGGAGGTGCCTTCAAGGCCCAATAATGACATTTTGGGGGGGGTTCTTTTCCATGGTGAAAGGGGAGCCCCCAGCACAGGGGGATGCTGGGGTGGGTGGGTGCTGGTGGGTGCTGGTGGGTGCTCCTGGGCAGCACCTCTGGAGCCAGCCCTGTCACAGGCTCAGGGAGCCAGCATGGGGGTCCCCTGGCTGGAGCCTGAGCAGCCTCCCATTTGTCCACTTAATGGCGAAGCAAATTGATCCATGTATCCAATTTAAGTTTAAAGGCTTTAATTAATGAGTTCGTGTGTGTAAAAGCCGGGGGAGGCCGGGCTGTCAGTGCTGACCCCGGGCTGTGCTGCAGCCTCACCAGCGTGGGCTCAGGCGCCTGTGGGTGGGCTGGGATGTGCCAGGCACTCCCGGTGGGATTCACCAGTGCTGTGGGGACCCCGTGATGCCCGCGGGAGAATGGCATTTCCCCACCCTACAGCTGCTCCGAGAGCCGCGGTTTGGGTGGGAGCATCGTCTGGGCCCGTCTCGGGTGCTCCATCGCCTTCCCCTCCATCACCTTCCTCTCCATCACCTTCCCCTCCATCACCTTCCTCTCCATCACCTTCCCCTCCATCGCCTTCCCCTCCATC
>WBMZ01007242.1:17686-29637 GCA_013400975.1 Atrichornis clamosus
CCCCTCCCTCCCTCTGCCCCCGGACGGCTGCTCCGGGCACTCGGGGGGTGGGATGGTGCCAGGGCTGCAGCCCGCGGGGCCTTGGGGTGTTGGTAATGCTGCTCTTAATTGAGGACCATCTGCACTTGGTAATTTAATTTTTCCTGCATCTGCAAGGTTCCAACTTTGTTTATCTGATGTCCTGACGATTATTTGGCTTTGGAGCATCGTGTTTGTCCACCCCAGGCACTGCAGGCATTCCACTGTGACCCCTGCTAGAGAAATTTTAATAAGGTTTTCACTGCCCCAGGAAAAAGGACACGTAAAAACTGAAATCGGGAATTGCATGAGTTGCAGGGGTGATTATCCTGCCCGAATTTGCGTGGCAGGAGGCAGCCGGGAGTGTTACCTCGGCTCTAACAAACCGGGTGAGCTGAGGAAGGAGCCCTGAGCGACACAGCCCCTCCCCTCGCCGGCAGGGCTGGCAGCGCATTTCACGTCTCAGTGCATTGACACGCGTTGTCTTTTGTCTTCGGATGCTTATTAGGAGCTCAGCCCCCAGCTGCGCCTTGGAAGGGCTGTCAGGAGGGAATTGAGGCAGCTCCTTAAAAAAATAATAATAATTGGGAGCTGGAAAGTCGCTTAGCTGTGGTATGAGGGGAGAGAGGAGCATCTGGTTCATCTGAACCTCGCTGGCGGGTGGTGCTGGCAGCAGCCCCTGCAATTTCCCACCCCAGCTCCTGCCTTTTCCCACCCTGCTCCTCCCACCTTCTCTTTGGCTTCTTCACCCCTGTTTTGCAGCCACCCTGTGCCTGGGGGCAGGCAGGGATCATAGAATCCTGGAATGGTTTGGGTTGGAAGGGACCTTAACTCACCCCCCTGCCGTGGGCAGGGACACCTTCCACTAGACCGGGTTGCTCCAACCTGGCCTTGAACACTTCCAGGGATGGGGCAGGCACAGCTTCTGTGGGCAGACTTTGGGATGCAGGCAGGGATGCAGGCAGGAGCGATGCTCTGGCTGTGTCTCCTGCCTGCAGGAGCGTTTGCACAGCTCCTTGCCCTGGAAGCCAGCTCTGTTCCACGCCCCAAACCCCAGGAAAACCACTTTTTTATCTAGCCTGGCCCAGCAGCACCTGGATCCATATGCAGACTTTAATTAGGTCTAAGCATTTCCCTCCCTAAAATATAGGTCAGTCATAATTAGTGTGACTCCTGTGGCTGCCATCTCCGTGTTAATTAACTCCTGAAGTGGAGGTCGATGCATGTGGGGCACCTTTGGAGCTTCAGCTTTTTCATCTGCTCACCAGATGCTTCAAAGTGGCTTCAGCCTGGATGGTGCCTGCTCGGGGCTGGGGCCGTGTTCTCCCTCCCTCCCTCCCTCCCTCCCTCCCTCCCTCCCTCCCTCCCTCCCTCCCTCCCTCCCTCCCTCCCTCCCTCCCTCCCTCCCTCCCTCCCTCCCTCCCTCCCCCCCGGTGGGGGCTGTCAGGCTTGGAGCACGGCCACCCTGGGGACACGGCCACGTCCCCGGGCACGGCCCCACTCTGCTCTGAGCTGGAGGTGCTCCTGTGGCCCTGGGGAAGGGCACCTGTTTGGTGCAGGCTTTAACATGACCCTGCTGGTGTCCTGGTCCCTTGGCATCACCCATCGCTCCGAGTGGCCTCACCCCCTTGTGCTGAGGTCCGGGGCCGATGGTGAAACACAGAGCCTTTCCCTTCCTCTGCAGCCCCTGGCCCAGCATCCCTGGCACAGCCCCTGGCAGGTGGCATCGGCTGCTGGTTGCCAGCACCTGGGAATGGCGTTTGGAATGGCATTGTGCCAGTGCAGGGCCCGTGGGATGTGCCCGTGGGATGTGCCTGCGGGATGTGCCAGTGCCTCTGCTGCAGCACCAGCACCTGCAGGTAGGACCTGGGGTCCTGGGGCACAAGGGGAGCTCGGAGAGTGGATCTCCTGCAGAACATAAACCTGTCTCACCTGTGGCTGCTGGGCAGGGCTGTTCTCCGTCCTCTGGGATGAGGTGAAGGTGCAGTTCCGTGCCATTTGTCTTGGCACGTGGTTCCACCTGGGGGTGGCTCTGTCCCTGCCCACCCGGGAGCCCCGGCAGAGGCACCAAGGTCGGGGAGCACCTTGTGGCAGTGGGACCCCACGTTTTAGGCACTTCAAGCCTTCAGCAGCCCTGGCCTTGCACCCTGTGAAAGGCTCAGCTCCACATGTGAGGAGTCCTAAGCCCTCATCCGGCTTTTCCCCGAGCACTTCCCCGCTCCCCCACCCCACACCCTGGCTGCCTATTTTTACAGCTCCCGGGCTGTGAATCACTTCTCTCCCCCGTCTCAGTCGCTGCCTTTGAAGGTATTTATAAACCTCGACCGTCTCCCTGAGCAGACGGAGGATGCGGCGCTCCGGCTCTCTCCTGCCCTCTCCTCCTGCCGTATCCTCGTGGACATGTGCAGAGCTGAGGTGCTCCCCCTGCTCTCCTCAAACCCATCAATGGAGAGCCTCGGCAGCTCCGCCCTGGGGGAAGGGTGCCAGGCAGCAGCACCCCGAGGTGCCTGGTGCTCAGTGCTGGGCAGCGTGGGATGTGCAGGGATGGATCTTGGCGTGGATGTGCCGTGCCTTCCCTGGGAGGGTTCGGTGGCACTGAGCTGGTGGTGTGTCCAGTGCCAGGGACGGGAGAGCCAGGGCTGAGCCAGCAGAGCCCAGCTGGGGTCACGGCAGCCTTGGCCATCCCATGTGGCAGGGGAGAGGGGAGCACCCCATACCAGCCCCGGAGCTAATGGAGGAAATGGGATTTAAATCATCACCATCCCACTGCTGTGCTGTTCCTGGCCGTGCTTCCAGCACGTCCCACTGATTACTGTGCTAATTTCTATGGATCTGGCGAGCAAATTAATCTCTTCTCTGCTCCTTCCCCTGGGGCTGCTGGTCTGTAGGATTGTGTTCCTTTAATGTTTGGAGAGGCTGGTGCAGCTCGCTGCGGTGGGGGTTGCTCTGGGACACAGCCAGGATCCATCTCCTGTCCTCCCTGTCTGGCACAGCCACCCAGGGGGGCTCTGATGGGCTCCCACACAGCTCCCACCTCTGCCAGGGCATCCTTCCACACAAAATACCCTGTTGGCTTTAGGGAAAATGCAGTGTGGAGGATTTTCCTCCACACCGCCCCCTCTCCTTCTCCTTTCCACCTTTCCTAAAACCAAGCAAAACAGGGGAAAATAAGTCCTGAGAGAGAAATGAGGAGAAAAACAGGTACGAGAGGCAGGAGCATGAGATATTTTTATATTGCTGCCTGGATGTGGAGTGGTTGGCTCTGTCTTTTGAAGGCTGTTATGGTGGGATGCTGGTGCTCATTAATTTATGGCCAGAGGTCTCCAGCCCGAGCTGGGTGTGGCACTGCCAGGGTTTAGGCATCCAAATAGATGCCGCTTGTGCTGAGATTCTCTGGCTGGGCCACAGTGTGCACAGCTCTGCAGGTGCTGGGACCGATGGATGGGAGTTTAAAAAGTGCAGAGGGGATCAGCCCGAGGGTTTGGGGGAAAGGCTGCCTGGGATGGGGGCTGGCTGTGTCTCCCTGGGTGTCCCGCTCAGCCCTCACTACCCTCTCCCTTCTCTTTCAGAACAAGGTGCTGACGGTGGATGGGGTGAAGGTGAAGCTGCAGGTATGTCCCCATGGCCTCCCTCGCCCCCCTGGGTGTTCAGAGCTGGACAAAGCCCCTCGGCAGAGGAGCACCCCCAAAACAGGGCCCCATCTCCACCCTTTGCGGTCGTGTCTCCCACCCTGGGACAGCCCTATGGACCCTTCTGGCTGCTGTGTCCCCTCAGCAGGAGCCTGCTTGGGGCTGGGGGCTCTTCTGGCCACGGTGATTCCCATCCCAGCCCCGCTGCCTCCCTGCTGCTCCACGACTGCAGCTGGACCCAGTGAAACCGGAGCAGCACCTGTGGGGTTTGCCTGGTGCTTCCAGGCAGCTCCTGCTTTGGGAGAGCCAAAGGATGGTGAGAGGGCTGGAGCTCCTGGAAGGGATCCACATTCCCTGGCTCAGCCTGCCTCCAGCCCATGGGACATGAAGATTTCATGTGCCCCTGCAGCCAGAGCTGCTCCAGCCCCCTGAGACCCCACGGTTTCTCCGAGCCCCTTGCCCGGAGCTCGGTAACACCATTAACACAGATCCTCCTGGCAGCAGCGTGGCACTCTGCAAACCTCCTGCTGCATTAGGACTGATAAATCACATTAGCGAGTCCCCATGCATCCATCTGCTCCATGGATTTTCTGATTAAGGGCCGTGTCGGGAGCCCTTGGCCACGTTGTGTCCCCATGCTGAGGACTGGGGAGGTGCTGCTTCCATATTTATCACTCTTGTCATTTTTCCCATCAATGTCCCTGCAAACAAAAGCTGGAGAAGCTGCCTGGGGTTGCGCCATGCCGACTGGGCTGGGTTTGGTGTTGGTTTTGGCGTGTCCTGGTCAGCTCTGATCCCTCTGCTCCCGTGTGCCTTCCAGATCTGGGACACGGCCGGGCAGGAGCGGTTCCGCAGCGTCACCCACGCCTACTACCGGGATGCCCACGGTAAGCACGGCCACCTCTGCTGCTGGGGGAGCCCCCTCCCTGCAGGGCCCCGAGCCAACACTCCAGGCCAGGTGAGCCAGGAATCTCCAGTGGTTTCCCAGGGAAGCAGCCACTGCGGATGGAGGGGGCTCTGCACATTGAGGTGCACGCACCGGCAGTGGGAGGTGTTGCTGTGCTGGATCTTTGGGTGTTTTATCTTTCACAGCAGCGACCTCACGTCCCCAGGCGTGCTCCGAGCTGTGGGCTCAGCCTGGCACCAGCACTAATGCCCCATCCCTCTCTCCACAGCCCTGCTCCTGCTCTACGATGTCACCAACAAAGCGTCCTTCGACAACATCCAGGTACAGCAGCACCCCGGCCCCTCACGTGTGACGGGCTGGGTTGTGGTTGTGGGTCTGTGCGGGAGGCGGGGTGTGATTGCAGAAGGGCTGTGGTTAATGCCGAGCACCCGCAAGGACAGGCAGGGGACAGGCAGAGAAGGTTTTCCCTTTCACAGCAAATAAAAGGGTGATGGATTCAGTGCTCCGGCCAATTAATGCT
The DNA here is from genome assembly GCA_013400975.1 of Atrichornis clamosus. Lineage (NCBI taxonomy): Eukaryota > Metazoa > Chordata > Aves > Passeriformes > Menuridae > Atrichornis > Atrichornis clamosus. The sequence goes on from WBMZ01007242.1 coordinate 22,761, forward strand.
GTGTAATTACAGAGAGCTTGCTGTGGTAGCTGAGCAGGGGAGCTTTCCCCAGTGAGCTGCTCCCTCATCCTGCTCCGCTCCTTCAGGTTGGGATTGGGCACCTCATTGCCCGCCACGTTATGCAAACCCAGCAGGGAGAGGGTCTCATCCTGTGGCCCCTCCCCAGCCCACTGCCCTTCCTGACAGCTTTTGGGGGGTCCCTTGTGCTGCCCAGCTTTGCCCCCTCCCCACCACGGGTCCTTCAGGGCTGCTGGGGAGTGGTGTTGGGGCAGAGGGCTCTCAAACCTGGCAGAGGGGGAGAGCAGATGCTTCCCACATCGCAGTGGGGGGGCCAGGGACACGCAGGTCCCCAGTGCCCCCTCTCCTGGCCCCATGTGTGGCTGCTGGGGGCCCCCTGTGCCAGCGCTGGCAGAGTGTGTCCCGACCTGGGGAGCAATTATCCCTGCCTGAACTGGGTGTAATGGCTCGTGTCCCAGCCACGAGAACACCGTGTGCATCCACGGGGAGCAGCTGTGCCTGCACAAACACCCTGTGCCGCGGTGGCGTCAACACCTGTGATCTGTCACACCAGCTCCTGGGGTCCTGCACCCCCTGACCCCCTGGGAGCCTGAGCTCTCCCTGCTCCGGAGCATCCTCCCCTCGGCAGCTCCACACCTGGCACCCCTCCGTGCCTGCAGTCCCTGGTGGGGGACAGGGCGTGTCCTGCCACCCTGCTCCCGTGTCACGGGCACTGGGAACGTTTCCCACAACTGGGACTGGCCAGTGGTGGCATTTTCCAGCCTGAGTATGGCTCAAGAAGGGTGAGTGCTGGGTTAACCAGGCTCTGAGTCTGCACGGGGTTGGTGACCCTGTGACAAGACAGAAAATCCCTTGAAGATTTCACACTGCTGGATAACACAGCCCCGTCTGCAGCACCTGCAGTCCTGGGGACATGGGAGGGATGTCCCTGGGGGGACACAGCCCCAGTGGGGAGGTATGAGCACCAGGGGTGACTGCCGGGCACTGGGAAGAGGGATGGAGCCAGAGTGGACTCAGAAGGGAGTGAAAGGGAGTTGGGAGAGACTGAGTCTCTTGGACCAACCCATCCATGAAGCAGAGCCCCCTGAGCCCAGCCGGCGTGTGGTGGGGTCCCAGGGCTGCATCCACCTGTCTCGGGCTCCTGCTGGGCTCAGGGATGGCCAGGGATCACCAGGAATTGCCGTGAGCCTGGTGACAGTGCTGGATACAGTGAGAGGCTGCTCACACCACGGGGCCAGGGATTACAGGCAATTAGGGCAGGTTTGATTAGATTAGGCTGGATTAGAGGGCAGGGGAGCCACCCCACGGCTCAGGGAGGCAGGTTCAGGTGCCTGCTGGGATGAGTGTGCTGGGCACAGGGCAGCACGTGCAGGACACAGGGCACATCCCAGAGCCAAACCCCAGCCTTGTCCTCCAAAAGGAGGTGCAGTCTGAACATCCCAGTGGAGGGGAATTGGGGTTGGAAGGCTGCTGTCACCCTGGGAAATGAGGATCCAGTAGCAGCCACAGTGGGGTCCTGGGCTTGCTTGGCAAAGTGGGTTCCCTGGGGCTCGGGGGCACACCAGGGTAGCTGCTTGTCCACCGGGAGCATCCATGGAACATCGCTGACACTGCTGGGGATGGCAGCATTGCCTGCAGAGGGTGTCCGTGCCCAGGACAGCTCCCCATCACTCCTGTTCTCCTCCTGGAGCCATTGCCAAGCCCTCTCTTTGTTTGTCTCCCTCCAGGCTTGGCTGACAGAGATCCATGAATATGCACAGCAGGACGTGGTCCTCATGTTACTGGGAAACAAGGTGAGCCTGGCCCCGTGGCTCTGCCAGGGCCTCCTCTTCCTCCCACGCTGGAGCAGGGGAGCCTGGCAGGGCATAAGGGGACATGGAGGTACCTACTGGTGACCTTCCAAATCACCACAAATTCCTCTTTGCCATTCCCGTTGCAGGTGGATTCAGCCCAGGACAGAGTGGTGAAAAGGGAAGATGGAGAGAAACTTGCCAAGGTAGGTGAGGTACCTGAGGATGTCCCCGAGGATGTGCACCAGGAAATGCTCACCCGGAGACCAGTCTGACCCAAAATACACCTGGGAGGACTTTGCTTTTCTTCCCTGGTCATGCTCTCCCCTTCCTCCTCATCTGTTCTTCTTCCTCTAAGCTTCCACTAACATTTCTTGTTCCTTTGTCCTCAAAACTTATTCCCAGTTACCTGAGCTGTGATCTCTGGCTCAGCCTTCCCTGTCCACCGTGGCACAGCTCTGCTCCCAGGGCAGGCACCAACACCAGCCAGGTCCTGGGAGCCCCCAGAAACATCCCAGGTGACATTCCTGACACTGCTGTGTCTCATCCCACAGGAGTACGGAGTGCCCTTCATGGAGACCAGCGCAAAAAGCGGCCTCAACGTGGAACTGGCGTTCACAGCCATCGCAAAGTAAGTGACCGGGGCAGTGGCCGTGCCAGGCACCTCTCCTGCAGGACACAGCAGCCTTTGGGACCAGAGCTGGCCCTGTCACCCACCTCTTCCTGCCCTGGGCTCTTCCCTTCAGCTCTTGTGCTGGCAAGAACTTGTCCTCTGACGTGAGATATGAAATGTCTCATCAGGGGGAGCTTTAGCAAAATGTCCAGCCTACATCGTGTTCAACTGAGCTGGGCCAGACAGCTTGGAATCACAGAATCCTGGAATGGTTTGGGTTGGAAGGGACCTTAAAGCCCATCCAGTCCCACCCTGCCATGGGCAGGGACACCTTCCATGAGAGCAGGTGGCTTCAAGCCCCGTCCAGCCTGGCCTTGGACACTTCCAAGGATGGGGCAGCCACAGCTTCTTTGGGCACCCTGTGCCAGGGCCTCCCCACCCTCACAGGGAACAATTCCTTCCCAATATCCCAGTTAACCCTGCCCTGTCAGTGTGAAGCCATTCCCTTTTGTCCTGTCACTCCAGGCCCTTGTCCAAACTCCCTCCCTGGCTTCCCCCAGACAAAACCCTGTCCCTGCCAGAAGCAGCAGTGTAGGAGTAACCCCTTTCCCGTTCCGCAGGGAGCTGAAGCACAGGTCCATGAAGCTGCCCAACGAGCCCAAATTCAAGCTGCACGACTACGTGAAGAAGGAGGTGCGAGGCTCGGGCTGCTGCAGGTCCTAACGCGTGTTGGACAGAGACTCAGGCCCGTGGCCGTGCACTCTCCGTGGGCAGTGTGTGCATGTCTGTCTGTCGTGTCTGTGTCCGCCCCCAAGGTGAGCCCAGCCCAGGGCAGCAGGAGCAGCAGCAGGAAAAGCTCTCTGGGATGCTGCAGCCCCATCGCATCCATCGGCTCCGGCTCCCCTCAGCGGCCTTCCCGCCCGGCTCGCAGGGGGAGATGGGGCTTTGGGAGGGGGCTGGGGGTCTCCTGTGCCCCCTGTGAGGCTGCTGTAACCTCAGTGAGAGCCATGGTGTGACGCAGGGGAACCAACACCTTCTCCCCAGCCGGGAGGAAAAACGTCCTCAATTTTTTCTGGGTAGGAAAAAAGTCCCGAATTCCCTTTTCCTCTCCCCGCGTACCTGGAATTCAGCTGTGAGAGCCCTGGCTTAGGGTGTGTTTTAAGGCAACCATTTTTGTAGTTGCTTTGTCCTGTCTGCCCATCCCTGTGAGGTGGGACACACTTCCACGATGAGGGGTTCTCCTGGTCCCTGCAAGGACAGAGCTTGGCTGTCTGTCCCAGTGAGCTCCTGCACACCTGGCTGTGTACAGAGATTAATGGATGTTTATCCCTTTGGGAAAGGCTTTGGTTCTCCTCCTCCTGCCGTTTCTAGTACTTTGAGAAGAAATCTAATGTATTGCAGCTTACTCTAAATACCTTCCTGTAAGTGTGGTGGTGTTTTCAGACTGCGACAACGCTTTGATATCTTCAAAGTTCTCTTGGGCAGCTCTTTCTTTTCACCGCAGAGAGCTGGGGGGAAGCTGCAGGCAGTGATTTTACAGGCTGCAGACTCCTGCCAGCTCTCTTCAAGGGCCTCCTCACCCCTTTGGTCTGTGTCAGGCTTTTGGCTGTTTTTTTGTCAAGCTGCACTTCTAAGTACAAATTTGAATCTGGATGAAGTGTTTGGCCTTTGGCAGTTTTTCCCTTTGAAAACTCCATGCTCACATCAGCAGGTGCCAGTTGTGCTGAGCCTCTTCAAATGAAATAAAATAACCCATCCTTTGCCCTCCAGCCACCACCAGCTCCCCCAGAGCTGAGTCAGACACCCCTGCCCCTAGTTTTGCTCGGGATTTTGGCTCCAGCACCGCTTTCCTGACGGGCACAAGGAGCCTCTGCAGCTCCTGCATGCTCCAAGCTCCACTCCTCAGGGAGCTACAGCAACATGAGCAGCTACAGCTTCACAGGGCAAAAAAGAATCCTAAAAGGAACCTATTTTTTTTCCTAAGCAGTATTTTAGGGAGAGACAAGTCTTAAAATTTAAATTTTAAAAATCTGATTTAAATTTTAAAATCACTTGTAGAAAACCCACTGCTGCAGGAGTGTTTGCATTCCTGGCAAACCTTGCTGCTGCCAGTCCCGCGGGAACAGGCAGGTGAGCTCTGTGAAGGGGGGGCTGCCAGGGCCCCCAATCCCAGTGATTTGGGTTTGTGTGGGGCAGGACCAGCCTGGCAGAGGCAGGGAACAGGCTCCCTCGGAGCAGCAGCAGGAGCCCCATCCCAAGGTGATAGAGAATCTCCCTAAAGGCAAAAATTAGCAGGATTCCTAATGGATTAAGATTCCTAATGTCAGGCTGCTGCCTCCCCTGTTACAGACTGGCATCTGTCTGGGAGGCAGAGGTGGCAACTGATCACTTCCTGCTCAGTGTGGGACCAAAACCAGCAAGATCTCCTTTAAATGAGTAAGATGTAAATGTTTCCCTTTGGAGCACTTCCAACCTGCCCGTGGGGAGCAGGCTCAGCCCCTCTCTCCCAGTCACCAGTTCCCAGTGTGGGACTGCTTTCCCAGTGCCTGCACGCTGGCCTGGCCCCCAAGCTCCTCCTCATGGTCATTTGGGATTTTTCCATGGGCCTCTGCTGCCACCACACGATGCTGCAGGAATTGAATTGCTCGGTGCAGTGTTAATTATTCCAGTTAATTGCTCAGTGCATCCAGCCATGTGCGAGGACTCGGCCTCACCTGCAATTTCCCATTTCTGCTGGCTCTTGTTTACAGCTTTTAGTTCATTCCTGTTAATAAATTTTTTTAATAATCTCCATGGCTACAGTGGTGTTTTGATTGTCTAAACACACAGCACTGTCAGTCACTCAGGTAGTTCATCTGAGCCTATCTGAATCTACATGGCAGAACCAGGGAATGACCCAGTTTGTGCAGGATATTGGCAAGTTTTCTCCCCAAAAAGCGTTGTCCAGCCCTGGCACAGGCTGCTAGAGGCAGTGTTGGAGTCCCCATCCCTGGAGGGATGGAACAGCCATGAGGATGTGGCACTTGGGGACATGGGTTAGGGCTGAGGGAACTGCTGGACTTGGGTCTTAAAGGCCTTTTCCAACCTAAGTGACTCAAGATTCCAAAGGGAGCTGGGCTGAGCCAAGTGCAGCACATGTCAATACACTCCAGTTCCACTTGGCACCCAGAGGAAGTTTTAAGTCAGTCTGTGGTGTTACAGGTCACCCACAGGAATTGTGAAGAATAGAAGCAAACCCCAGTCTTTTGAAAACTTTATTCACCTGTAAGCTACAAAATCTGCCTTACACAGAAGCCGAAGTGGAGATACAGCATTAAAGTTTATAAATGACAAAGCTGGACAAAGAACATTGGTAGAGTAACTTGTTACTATTCCACAGAGCTAAAGATTTAAATTCTCCATCTACACACTGTAGCACTGAGTTAGGAGTGTAAATCCCGTCACCTACCCACACTACTGCACCCACCACCTTGCCAGGACGTTCACCTTGAACTAACCCATGAGGGAGAGCAAAAATGGAGATTTCTTTACTCCAGCCCCTTCTGCAGCTGCTTCTTTGTGCTTTAAGAGCCGCCTTGTCCCGCTCGTTGTAGAGCAGGAGCAGCTGCCTTTCCCCGCGGGGCTCAGCTCCACTCACCGCCAACACCGGAACAGGCTACACCGCGTTCTACCGGACAGAACCCCGGCAACAGCTGCGGTTCGGACACGGAGGCGCCGGGACGCCGCCACCGCCAGGTCCCACATCGCGGCCGGTTCCCACCGAGCCCTGAGGGGAGAAAGCAACGCGTGAGGAGGGGCCCGATCGACCGCCCAGCCGGGCCGCGGCTCCCGCGGACCTCAGCCGTGGCTGCTCAGCAGGGGCCGCGGCCGCCCGCCGCCCTCAGACGAGGTGTCAGAAAGGTAAATGTGGATCATCACCGGCCCGCCCTCCATAATAGCTCCGTTACCAGCCCCGCTCCCGCCCCGCACAACCTGCCCCGTCCCCTCCCGCACCTCTCGCTGGAAAGAACGCACGTGTGCCGCCTCACACCCTTTATAGCCTCTGTGACGCCGCTATTGGTCAGGCTGCTGTTGGTACAGCCAATCGTCAGCGGTTGGCGTGACCGCCGCCCCGCCCTTCCCAGCGCTCATTGGCCGCCGCTCTCCTCCGCGCCAATGGCGGTGCGCGGCGCAGCGTGGCCCGAGGCGGAGGTTGCCGCCGCCTGATTGGTCGCTGCAGGAGGCCGGGCCGAGCCAGTAGCAACAGGAGTTGTAGCATGGAGTGACTGTTCCGCGGGGCTGCTGGGAGTTGTAGTCCAAGCGGCGCGGTGTCGCGGGCAGGAAGCGGCGCACGGGACTACAAGTCCCGAGGAGCGCCGGGCGCGGCTCTTCCGGGCCGGGCGGCAGCGGGGAGCAGGCCCGGGCGCGATGTGCCGGGACCGGGCACCGGCGCTGCGGCCGCCGCCGCCGCTGGGAG
>WBMZ01007243.1:0-148327 GCA_013400975.1 Atrichornis clamosus
AACACAAACCCACCACAGAGTGTTTCCTCCATTCTTTATTCTTTTTCTTAAATGTATTTTGATTAACTTCAAACTGCAAGACACTTTGACCTTTGTGCTTCTTAAAATCAAGGATAAGAAATAATTTCCTAACACCTTTTGCTGAGAATCAGATACACTGTATCAGCTTGCAATTGTGGTTCCCCAGAACCTCTTTATTTAGTTTCCTTCATTGCTGCCACTAGATTTTTTTAATATCTGAACAAACCTGAGTATCTGCAGCCAGTCTTTTCTCTCTACAGAACTGACAGACTCATGGAATATTCTTTCAAATCTGCTTTTTTTTTAAACTGTATCTACACCACTAAACATGTTCAGGTCAGAGGGACACATATAATGTGTGGGTGAGGGAAACAAAGCCCTGTGCTCCTCTGTGAGATCTGCTGACTAATACATGGAAATTTTCCTGGACTTCTCTTTTTAATATTAACAACAATACTACAGATCAAGCTCTTCATAAAGCCATATGCCATTATACGTATATACTGTGTTTGTGTGGCAAGGGTTTGTAGTTTTGGGGAATTTTTTGTGGTGGGGAGGGGGTGGACACTAGACGAGTGACTTCTGTGAGAACCTGCTAGAAACTTCCACCATGCCTGACAGAACCAACGCCAGCTGGGTCCGAGATGGACCTGCTGCTGTCCAAGGCTGAGCCCATAAGCAGCAGGGGCAGCAACAGCAGATGTAAGAAGGTGGAAAAGTTACTGTGTAAGGGCAGTTGCAGCTGGAGAAAGGAGTGAGAAACAATGCTGCAGACTCCCAGGTCAATGAAGAAGGCAGGGAGAGGATGTGGTCCAGATACTGGAGCAGAGATTCCCCTGCAGCCTGTGATAAAGACCATGGTGAGGCAGGATGTTCCCCTGCCACAAACCACTGAGCTATATAGAATCCACGTTGCTTTGGATAGTGTCAAATGAAACCAAACAAAAAAAAAAGACACTTTACACACACACACATACATCCATGCTATGACTTAGGGTCCTAGGGTCAGACCAAGGGAATGCATATATACTATGTTGTGTGAATGTGTACAATTTTTTGAGAAAGGGACAGCACTGAACAGTATGAACATGAACATTTACCTAGTATCCAGGAATTACCTCCTCATTCTGCTCTATTTTTGTTTGTTTTTAAGAATTCTTGTAGAACTTTAGTACGAAAACTTTCATTGGTCTCTCAGAATATTCAAGACACATTGAGATTCCTGGGTCTTGGTTTAATTTTTATAAAAAAATTATTACAAATATTGCACCGAATAGCACTTTTGAATACTAAAATATAGTCTCAATATTATGTATTTAACACAATTTTTCACTCTGCAAAGAGAAGGACTATATAACCTGAGATAGCAGTAGTTGCCATCCATCCTATTATATAGCATCTTCTTTGGTAGGTAGGAAGTGAACATCTGGAATGCTAATAGTCTAAAAGAAAACTTCTTGGTAACTTTTTTTCTGAGATAGACAATTTAATTATGACACTTATCCTTTTGAACAACAGGCTCTTTCTCGAAAACATCTTTTACACTGTGCAAAATTATTCCTGTCAGAATAGATAGCTTAACCCAGAGCCATTATCACATGGTTTCAGGAACAGAGACTAGAGATTATATTGTTTGCCATAGGCTTTGATATTACTGTTTACTCAGTGTTTTTGCTGATGATTGAAATTAGGGAAGTCAGCATTGAATTACCAAATATTTTACCACTTTGTTTGTGTGTGCACAAAACCATTATTTTCCTGCAGAATTTCTTCTAAATCTTAAAACCAGAGTATTTCCCTGATTCTGTCATGGCAGTATCATTACTAAGCTATTCCAGTGCAATGTATTTTCTTTCAATCATCTTATCTTCTTAATAGCCTCCCTCTCTGTGTATGCATATAGTATAACTTAATAAATTAAATAAAAAAAAATATTACTGCCTTTAATTACAATGTATGTTCCACTTAAAGGTCTGGAAAAGAACCAATACTTGTGAGTTGTTTCAACTTGAAAAGATATCTAGTAACTCAGCTTGAGAGTACAATATATGAATCCAATTGTTTAGACGTAATATCAATAGTCAGTTTACACGGAAACATTGTCTGGTTTATAAAGAGCAGAACAGAAATAGGCTAAAATATGTGTATGTTTCTTGTGTTTAAACTCAGTTTCTCCAAAGACACCTGCACATGTAAACAATGACATAGTAACTGAAGACAATAGTTTTTACAGATTGGGTGCATTTTGCCTAGATCTTACCTTAGTTGGTATATTGTATGTATGATACTACAGTGTCTGATGACAGTCTGGTTTTAGTGGTTTATGTCTTTCCTCCCTCCTCTATACCACTTCTCACCACCATAATTTTACCAAGATTGCAACCTAAAATTACATAAAATTATTTGTTTAATCTGAATAATTTACTAACATTTTATTTCCAGAGTTGAGATGATGATGAACTGAAGCAATAAAATTTAGAAATCTCTTTAACCTGGAATGTTGAAAATAACCTCTGACATTCAGAACTAAGAGAGTGGTTCACACCTTAAGCAGCAATTCAGTTTTCTGAGTTATAAACACCACCTGGGATAAGAGGTGCCACTCAAATCTGCCTAAAATTATCCTTGGTGCTTATCTTTATTTGTCTGTACACTGGAGAGGTGTCTGTTATGAGGCAACCAGTACCTACCTGTCTTTAAGTTTTCATTGCAATTCAGGGTTAGCCAACATTTTTTATGGGTTCAGATAGATAACAAGTGAAGACTGACTCTAATAAATGGTTAAGGTAAAAGAGATTAAAAGAGAAAATAATATCTCCATGATAGGAGAACAGATTTAATTTTGACATTTTATCCAGTTTTCTCTAATAGAAAAAAGAGTAGCAAAAATGTACTTACATTTCAAGGAAATAACTATGAATTCACAGGTTTGGTCATCACAATAAAAATTCTATAAATTCTTAGCTCAAAATGATGTTTTGAGGTTGGGGTGTTTTAGTTAGTTAAATATACATGTGTATACATATCTATGATTGTATGCATCATCTCTGGAATTTATGCCCACAAATGGCTCACATGAAGGTAAATGAAATTTATGGCCTGAGTGTCAGACTATGTCACACTGTGCTGAGATATGGATTTCACCACTGCAGGGTAAGGTAAGCAGAACAATCTTCTGACTGACAGACTGTTACACTTGTAATATCAGATGCTATGGCATCTGAAGTTGAGTAGAATGTGGAGTTCATGTTACTGATCTGTTTTATCATTCATTTTTATTTAGTGGAAAGAAGTATTCAGATATGTCAGTAACATCCCTCTTCCATTCTCTAGCATATTTTTATGGTGACCTTGAATTTTTGTATTCCTTTCTGCTTAGGGTCCATTTCAACTGGAGAGCTAAAAAGCGTATTCATCCCTGATAATCCACATCCTGGTAGTTAAAGTCAGCCTGAGGATAGTGCTCGTTCAAGTTACTTACTCTGAATCTTGTGTAAAGCCTAGGTATTGGACTCCTGGAGTAAATATTAATGATTAAAATCAGTCAGCAACAATGCTTTTAATGTAATTATGTGTGATCTCAGTGAGAGTAGTTCTGTTCATCAATGACAGTAGTTCTGTTTTTAGGTACAGGAATACTGTTCTCTGCAAACCAAGAGGTACAAGTGAGAGCAGTCAGTGCAGACTACCTAGAGAACTTTCAGGGAGTCAGTAGAGGAAGAGCTACATGTTCAGTAACATAACTTCCTGTGTCCTGGACAACTTCATCAGAAAATTTAAGCCACAAGGCAGCAGAATAGTTTTAGAGATAAAAGCTAGGTTCTTCTGAACTTGTGTGCTGAACTCAGTTTCGAACTGACTTCATCTGGGTTAGGTTTTCAAAGGCTAGGTTAAATTTCTTATGTAACATTTTTTATCTGGTGCTTTTCAAAACCCAATACTATAACATAAAATGTCTTTCATTCTCTAATCAAGAAAGAATGGTGAGAGTTTATTTCATTGTAGAAAAATATTCACATCATGTGTAAATTAGAAAAAAGTCATTGATTCATTTGAGAATACTCCTTTGTGTTTCTAATATCTGGTTAGGCAGTCTACTCTGGTGTTTCACTGTCCTTGTTACAGTCTTCTCCAATGCTTCTTCTAAAACTTTCTGCAGTTTAAACCGATTGCAGATTCTTCTATATAAAATGGACATAGAATTAAAATATTCCTTTCATTTTGTTCTCAAGGTTGTTTCTAGATAAAATCTCTTATCACCTAATCTGTTTACTCTTGAAAGCTAAATGACATCAGTTCATTCAGTGCTTTCAGTAGGCTGAGTTTTTGGCTCTTGGGGTATTTTTGAGGAAGAGTTGAGAGGTTTCCATCTATTTGGATCCAAGTATTTGGAGAGAAATGCAGTGGGCAGAGGTAGACTATACTCAGGAGAATAAAGTAGAATTACGCCTTATGCATTACAAGTTTAAATATATTCATTAAATTCTCTTGCCTTTCACAGTGACAGGGAACTGTGTTTCATTTTCAGATTCTTTTTTATGGAATTGTTGATTAGTTGTGGTTTCTCTTACATTTGTTCACTTGATTACTATCATTGAACTCTAGAATCTTGGAATTTCTCTTAGTAAGTGATTTCATTTCTAAGCATGGTTGTTTTGTTGCTTGTTTTTTTTAATTTATTGCAATAATTGATATTTCTGATCTTGTTTATGAGTATATTGGTAGCTTTTAATATATTTTATCATCTGTAAGTTTAGTAAGTATGTATCTATGAAAATGTGGAAGATTTCTTGACTAAAGTAAGGTTTTCACAGAACTCAGTAAAACAACTGGGAAATGTGAACATGCCTGAGAAGAATCAGTGTTCTACTGAAGTTTCCCTTAAAAAGCTGATTCAGCTGGTTATATCATATGAATGAAGTGAGAGAAGCAATGCAGAAATCAGATATTTATTTGTTTGTTTTTGAAGCAAAATAAGTTTTTATTTATTTGCTCTATTAGATCAGTGTAGATGTATTTCAGGTTCTGTACAGAAGCTCTAGAATATTCCTGATTTTGGATTGCATTAATTACATCCAAGTCTGATATACTTCTATTACATCATCTGCAGAGAAATCAGCAATTTATATAAAAATATCAATAAAGAATTTCAATGGAAAATTTAGAAGTTTTTATTCTGTGCTGTTATAAAGCTACTTCCTATCTCCCTATTTCTAAATGGGAATGAGACATGTGAGTGCTAAAAATATTTCTTTCTAAATTTCCAGTGTTTTAACAGTAGCATGCTACTGTTGATATTTACAAGAAAGTAATTCAATTTCCCCAAATATCTGCTTTTACATCTTGGTACAATTGATTAGGTTTTTGTTCTGTCTACAGTAGGCGTTCTAAAAGGTACTTCTGAGTTTCTGTCACTAGAGAGCAAAAGGTAGACTTGGTGATTAACCTTTCTCCACCCCGAGCGAGGGTGATTCTCTTTTTTCACATTGTAATAGTTTTCTTGGGTACTGTTCATTAGCTATGACCAAAGAATGATGTTCAGATGCTATATAGTGATATTGTTACAGGATAGTTCTGCATGCAAAAATCAAAATCAATGATAACAGCCTGAAGCTCCCTGTATGTGCTGTTGTCTGCTATTTTCCTATCTTGGTTTTACTCATTTCTTTTCTTAGAGAAACAAAATATCTTCCTGTAACTCTTTGCGAACAAACCTCATGGAAAGCACGCTCCATGTACCTATTCACATACACAGTAGGTTATTAACTCTCACTAAGGGAGAAGTGGGATGCTTACCATAGCTTAGTCTAAGAAGATAATAAGAAAACCTGCAGGAATATGTATGTTACTGTGAGAAGCTACAAGAAAAAAGTTTTGATTCTGTGTTAAACTGTGTTTGCATTAATGTCTGCATTCTAAGTGGCTCCTCATCTTAGTGAACTGGCTTGAACATTTGCACTATTCTGCTGACCAAAGGCAAAATATCAGAAAAAATCTAGAACAGTAGTGTTGAAACTGAAACTTAAGACTGAAGTAGTTTAGAGTAAATAGCTATCCCAGAGCTCAACATTTTTGATAACAACAGTATGCATGGATTTATACAGATGGAACCATGAATAAATGGTTTCCATATTATTTTATTAAATAACCCACACACACTTCTATAAAGTGGTATCTCCCATCAAGTATTAATGCACATGAATAAGATCTCACAGAGCCTTCTCTTCTCCAGGCTGAGCTGTTCCACCTCACTCAACATCTTCTCATCCAAAAGATGCTCCAGACCCTTAACCATCTTCAGATGCTGGACTTGCTCTCCAGTAAGTCCATGTCTCTCTTGTACTGTTAAACCTAAAACTGGTTCACCTCCCTGCCATCAACATTCCTACCAGTGTAACCAAGGAGGCTGTTGATCTTGGCAATGTGGGCATGTTGCTGGATCCTGGTCAGCTTGCTATCCACCAGAACCTTCATATCCCCTCTACACAGCTGATTTACAGCCAGGTGGGCTCTCAGGTGAGTTTGGTACAGGAATAGGTGTATTCCTTCATGAGGTTCCCATCCACCCAATTATTGAGGTTTGTCTGAATGGCAGCATCCCCATCTGTTGTATCAACTGTTCCTCCCAGGTTTGTATCATCTCTGGACTTGTTGAGGATGCTCTCTTGACCCATTTTTGACCCCTAGGTCTGGTGATTGGGCTCCACCTGGGATTTGTGCCCAACCTTTCAGCTACTTTTCAGTTCAAATCAATATCCATTTATGTAATCCAACGTATTTATCTAACTCAACTCACTTACTAACCCATTTGGACAATTGCCATAAGATTCCTAATAAATATAATAATAAATTTTGATTATCAGAGGAAGTTGTCTGTGAAGACATAATATGAAAGTATCTGATATTATTATGCAGTAAAAATCTGAGGACTAAAAAGGAGATATAAGGGAATAAAATAACTTTTGAGTAAGAAAAAGCCTTTCTGAACTACATTAAGGTATTTTAGGAAAAAGCAGTTTAAAAAGGTAGAAAATCATAGTCCCAAATTACAGTAGTAGAACATCAGTTATATAATTGATAAAAGGTAAATGTCAGTGAATTAGAGGTAGACAAGTGCAAGGAACATAAGGCCCAAAAATTTATTGGGCATTATTTGGTTAGCAAAATATGGTACTGAATTTTTTGTCTAATACAGTCATGTCTCTCTTCTTTTAAGAACTCTTTTTTCCTGGAGTTCCAAGAAAAGCCCTACTGTGCACAGTAAATTATACCTGCACAGTATATTTGTCACTAGTTATCCTGTAAATGCAGAGAGAAATTCTTAACTGAATACACAGGGTGTGATTTTGTGCATATTTTTTCTTCTCTCAGCCAGCAAAGCCCTTAAACCAAACCTAAAGCTGAGAGAAATTTGAAGATGCTTCATGGATATTTGGGATTTCAAGCCTGTGAAAAAAATAGAATAAAAATAAATTTGAAGAGACAGACATCAGTAACCCTGAGCAGCAGAGGAATGAGCAAGTTGTTTAGGTGTGTAGGAATGCAGCAATATGACGGGATCGATGTAACAACTTCATTTCACTTTAAATAATATCATTACTGCCTATGAATTTATTGGTCAAAGATAGGGAAAGAGAAACTGTGATGTGAAGATAGCATGGTTGAAACACAGCTTCAAATAGTAAAGCCTAAAGTATCATAGAATCATAGTATATGCTGAGTTGGAAGGGACTCATCAATCTTAAATATTGTTGTCAACATATGAATTACCAGTAAGCTGAATAGCTCTCCAGACCCTTCTAACTATGCTGACCAGGCATTCACTGATTACACTGACAGTTTAGAATTCTGAGGTTTTTACTCCACATTTGTTCTATGCACAAAAACACAATCAAGAAAATATGTGTCTGCTCAGATCAGGAGCTAAATGGTCAGTCGAAGAATGACTGAAAGAGATTTGAAACCTCTGTGGTGTCATAACAGCTGGATTGTAAAAAAAAATAGAAGCAAGTTTTGCCAACCGTATGAGGTCAATCATTTGCTTAATTCCCTTCCACTAAGAGTTTTGTTTGTTTTGTTTAAAGAGCTGGCTTTTTTCTCTGATACATGCATGGATAGAGTCTGCAAATGCAGCTCTGCCTTTAGCAGTTGAACAGCTTTTCAAGCCGTCCAGCGTCAGGCTGATGTGAACTGACAGTACTTACACCCAGGTGTCATTGTCTAACATGCCTCTTGACAAAAAAATACGGCTTGACAGACCTTATTTTTCTGTTTCACCTCTCCATGAAGTGTTCCTTTTCTTAACAGGAAATGTTAAAGGACTATCGTTTTAGTATGCAGAAAAAGTTCATGTTCATGAAGTCCTCCTGCGTGCCTGTAGGTCCTCATGACACTTCCCATTCCTTCTATAACTTTATCTATGAGGTTCTTCACCTCTTCTTCTACAGCATTTAAAAAATATTGGATTTTTTTTTTTTGTCTAATACAGCTTCTAGATGATGGAACAAAGAGTTCACAAACACCTGATTAACTGATAATTCTGGCAAGAATTTATGATATGACTAAAAAATTGCAAAATATTTAACTGTCAATAAATATAAATCCAAGGCCAGCAAAATTTTATTTCTTATGATAGCCATAAATTATATGTAGGGCTTGAATAGTTCAGATGTTTTTCTTTGTTGCTTAATTTAAAATTTACCAATTCAAACTATATGTGCTGTGTCAACACTTGATCAAGAGTAACAAATACTGCATAAGATGCTGCTAATATTAAAAAAAGTAACTCATTCTGCTTCTTCTGGTGAACAAATTAGGAATGTAAAAAATAACAAAAGATGTATTTTTATATATGAGCAATGAAGTGCATAGCAGTAAAGCACAATAGTTTTTTTACAATGCAGAAGAGAAAGAAACAGTTTAATAGAAGAATGGTTTCCTGGGTGGAGTATCAATTTAGTGTTTGGGTGACCAGTCTTTAAATCTGTACTCTCTTTATTTAATACATTGCATTAAATTGTCCTGAAAAATACCCTAATCTGGGGAAAAATTAAAAAAAAAACTAAAAAAAAAAGGAAAAAGAAAAAGTGTTTCATACTCATATGAAAACAGTATGAAAATCTACAAACAGCAGTTGAACATATGGAGGTGATGTACGGCCATCAAGGGAGGCATGAGACAGCACTGACATAAAAATGCTACAAAATAATCCAGTTAATGCCTAAGGTCCTTTTATTCTCTGAGCATGCAGAGCATAATCAAAAGAGCAACATACCCTATGTGCACTTTAGACGTTAAAGGAACATGAGATCCAGGTTGTGGTGAGTCAGTGAAGAAGAGCAGAAATGGACTGCATTCATGCAGCTGATGGCTTGACAATAATGTGACAAGGACCAGTGGAGAGGTAGAAAGACCTGAACTGTCAGTGACAATAACTTTGCAAAGCTGAAATTCCTAAATATTTTGTGACATGTTAACAGCAACATAACAAAGTGTAGCAGACAAGTACACTCTATCAGAGACCATCAGAGACCTAATAGTTGAGACCATAATAGAATAATTCAGTGATGCACATTGTAGTCACAGCAAGTGTAGCCAAAGCAGAGATCTGTGACACCTAGAACCACACTTGTCAGTGATAATCACATGGCATCAATTTCATGTTGCTCTGTACTCACAGCTACGCTACAATATAAATGATAGAAATTTTTAATGTGAAGCACAGTGATGACAGGATGGCATAAAGAAGATGGAGTCAGATTTGACAGTAGGTCAAGGGGCATAAAATAAACATAAATTCTGATTAAAAATGGGGGGAAAACATTACCATGAATATCAGCAAAAACTGCAACAGATTACCCAGAGAGGTTTTTCTCTGTCTGTCCTTGGAAGTAATCAAGACTTGACTGGAAACAGCTTTGGACATCCTCATCCAATTTGATCTATTTTGAACAGGATTTGAAGTATATATTCTCTGGGTAGCCCTCCCAAAATAAATTGTTCTATTGCTGTAATATGAAATATTTTAAATTTCTCTATTGTAGTGTACTTGTGGCTGTGATGAACCAGGAACTTAGTAAAACAAGCATTGTAGAAACAGATAACATCTCTTGGCAGGAGGGGAAGTATACTAGATTTGGAGAAGGCAAAGTACTTTCTTAAAATTTCAGTTTAACACGTATTTTGGATGATTCATCAGTATTTTATTTAGTTTTAGTGATTAGATATTCATGTTGCATGTCTATCAACTCTTCATTGTCCAATGGTACATCACCAAGGTGGTAAATTAAGTGGAAGAATTTCATGGCATAACTTTAATGTTTCTTTTCTCAGGTCTTGCTCTTCATGTTGGACAATGTTCATAAAAATGAATGCATTATATATTTGGTTCAGAATTTACATACCTAATCTTTTTGGCTTTGCCAGTGTTGTCTCTTTCTGTCCTTATCCCTCCCTTTTAACCCACAAAATCAGGAGTTGCCTGTAGAAGGTAAAACACTATATATAAAAAAAATATGTGCATTGAAAGTAACAAGAAATCACACAGTCAAAAAAAAAGAATTTTCTACAAATAACCATTCTAAGATTTTCTTCCCTTTTATACTAGTGGGGATAGAAAGAGAGAAAGCAGAAGAGAGTGACAACAGTGATTATTAAAATAAACACATACCTCTATAAGATGCACTTTACTTTGATTACTATGAAGGAATAATCATTTTCCTGCCTTCTTTTTCATGACCTTTGAACTCCTGTTAGATATCATCCTGCCAAGCTTGGACAAATCTTTCAAATAAAAACCATGTATTGCTTACAATTTTACTGATTCATAGAATGAATGAGTAATCCAGGTTTTTCTCTAGTGTTATATCAGGATATTCCTTCCAATAGTGTCATAGTTGAATACGTAGTTTACTCTGTCTATACATGAATGGTCCTCGATTCTGCTACCTGTTCAATACAAGATAGTTTCGTTATTTTATTAAAAAGAAAAATAAAATTATGCTGATGTTCCTAAATTAACTATGAAAATTAAAAAAACACTTGTTGTTACAGTCTTCAATTAAATGCTTGAATATCAGTCAATTATGTGTCAACAAAGTGCTGATGTAAGGGAACTTCTTACCAAAGGCCTAGCTCCATGTTCCAATAATTGAGATTCTAGATTTGCTTAATTAAACTCTTCTATTTGGAGAAACTAGCAAAATTTTCATAATTATTTGTGGAATAATCTCAGAAAAGGGGAAAAAAACCCCACAAACACCAAAATGTTGTATTGTTTATGATAATCAAAGACTTCTAATTGAAAGACAACCTTAACCATGGGCAACACATCAAGTTAATTATAGGCGGTGCTAACTGTAGTGACTCTTTCTATAAAACACAAATACAGATCTATGTGTGTTGTATGCCTTCTTTTTTTTTTATTTGACCTTAAAAGAGGAGACAAGTCATTATGCCAAATTAGTATCACATTTAAATAAAGTAGATCACATACGTTGAAAGGCTTGTATAGTTAACATGGTAAATCTGTCCTATAGCTAAAGTATAGCACCTTAAAACTGATCAACTCTGCAGGTGCTTTAATTACACAAGATACAAAATTTAAACCTGCTAGCAGCAGGCACTTTTTATATGCAAATATTGCAGAACATAATTCTCACCTGTTCTAATAAAATTTAGTATGTTCTCCTTCCTGTTTCTGCTCAGAATGTTAGCTCAGGCACTTGCCAGTTACCATAAGTTCATGCAATGGATGGGTGTCTGGTATTTGAAAGTCTCATGGCTAGAAGGCTGAATTCAGTGGCTCAAACTGGTGGATCTAGGTATGGTTTCAGAGCTCTTAGGATATTTTATCTGGCTCTCCACTTATTAGTTCAGAAGAATAGAGGTCCCCCAGCTGTGTCATATGTTCCAGTTTTGTTCTTAGACACCTGAGGACAACTTACAGTCCAGTAGAAATTTATACTTAACTAAATCAAGGCCAGTGAGTTTTCTTCAAGAGCTGGCACCCACTATACTTTTTTGCTGGCTGCTTCATGTCTTGTGAGACACCTTCTTTCTAAACTTGATGAAATTGCCTAAAATGCAAACCAGTTGTGCTGGTTTTGGCTGGGCTACATTAAATTTTTGCTTTTCTGGAGATAGTTGAACATCTGCATACTGATGCAAAGTACTGAATCAATTCCTTATTTCTCTTTGCTTGTCCACACAGTTTTTGCTTAACCTATAAAATTCTCTTCCTCTCAACTCAAAAATTGGCTCACATTTACCCTTCTGATTCTCTACCCCACTTCACTGAGAGAGTGTGAGTGCCTGTGTGGGGCTTAGTTGCGAGCTGGGGTTAAACACCACCACCACTGCATCTGAAGTGCTATGGGGTATCTGAGAAATCCACATGAGGCTGGACATTCACCTGAAGAGTTATAGAAGACCATATGGAGCAGCAACAGAGGAAACGTGGGGCATCCCACACACACAATGAAGACTTAATTTATGCAGTCTTATTAACTCCTAACTGTATAGCTTTTGTTCCCATGGTAGTAATGTAGCCTGGGCTTCAATTCTGTTGCCTAAACACTGGATTCCAGTGTCATTTGAAGTAAGTTCAGATAGTCTACACATTTTCAGCTACTCCTCTAGAAAGGCAGAGTTATCTTGTAAATCAAATATTATATGTCAGTCTCAGAGATATCTCAGATACCCTAGGGCCTTTCAAATAATACTAGAAGGGGGAGGGGAATAGGAGTAAATGAACTGAGCCATTAGGGACTGGGCTTTGAATTCCTTTAGAGAATAGTTATATTAAAGTTAGGCACTAAAATCTCAATTCTAAAGCCTCTATTTCAGCATGTAGTTAAACTTTTTATCATATTAAGTAATAATGGTAAGATTTATGCTTGCTGTACACAACCCCACTCCAAGTAAAGCATTATATGTTTTCTGTCTGTAATTCTTACCTAGTCACATGAACACCAATATTGATACGGAATATTTATTTTAGGGATATTAAAAACTGAAACTGCACAAATCCTTTAAATAATTTCAATAAAATAAATATATGAAAAGAACATGGATCTTGTGAAGCATTTCTTAAAGTATAGAAAGCAACTTTGGAATATAACCTTTCTTTTAAGTTGTCATTTTCTATGTCAGATAATCTTATTAAGATACATATTTTAATTTTCATGTTAAAAGATTATTCATGGGCATCTTGCGCAATCTTTAAAATAGTCTATGATTTACAGCTAGTAGATTTTACATCACAGATATATTTCTTTGCACTGTAACCAGGAGGTCAATACCAAAAATATGATATGTTTTTGAGGCAGAATGAAGCAAAGTGTGAAAAGTACTCTCACAATGATAAGGCAGAAGATGTGGGGTTTAACTGTTAGTAAGTAGTATCTTTTCCCTTTATCAGTTTTCTTTTCTAAATTCATAGCTGTGGACCAAGAGCCTAGGTATGATAGAGAAGGATATAGATGTTATGCATTTAAAAAAGCCCCTCTGGTTTCTGCATTTTAGCTGTAGGGGCGTGGCACAGACATATCTAGTTTTGAGGCATTTTAATGTATTTTGAATACATACTAAGCTGGGGGATATAAAATTGTGACTGGCATGTTGGGTGCACTGAGAGAATCTGTTCACATTAGGCATAAGCATATTGTGAGTTACATCACTGACTGCATCTTCAATGTATAGCAAAAACCTCCCATGAGGTTTGTTTAAACAGCCATCTTTCTAAAGCACTTAGGAAGATGCTTCACAAAAGCTCTTGTATCTAGGTGTGCATTTTAATATTACAAACTACTTCACAAAAAAAAGTAATTAAATTAATTTTTTGGTGTTCCTAAAATATTACCAGTCGCACAGATACTGTTTTGTTTAAACAGTGATATAAAACCACATCTCAATTTTAGATTAAATGTTGACCTTCTAAATTGCTAATGAATCTTATTTATTCTGCAGTCCCTGCATCATCTACTTTGAATTTGATCCTTGAAGTTTATAAGATGTACACTTTAGGAAAGCGCTAACATTTTGGGTAAGCCTGTGCTTTTGAGTGGAACGATAATAAAGCATAGAGATCTCAGCAATGGTGGTTTCAGATAAGATATCAAAATTGTCACTCAAGAAGTGTAACTCATCTGATCTATGTACTTTGCCATCTCAAGAGATTTTCCCTATAACCCAAAAGTTCACAGTAAATGACAGGTGACGGTGTAGCTCAGCCAAGAGTACCTCCCAGCCCTTTCTTTGTGCATCTCATTTACTGAAGATCCAACTATAAAGATGTCAAAGGAGGAAGGTGTCACAGAACTTTGGCCTCTACTCCCAGGACTCTAGAATGACTTTGCGCTATAGTCTAGGAAAGAGATCTTCTCTCTCTATGGGGTGTTGAGTTCCCAGCCTTTCATCACTTAAGTGGACTACTTGTTCACAGATGGTGCATAAGTTCCCTAAACAGTTAATAAAGAGAGAGAGTAGTCAAGATAGCTTTCTGAACTTTAAGGCAGGACTGTAGATTTCTCTTTCACTTTGCAGGAAAACAGAGCATATCTGAAAATATACATGCAAGAGCAAAAAATCACAGAATCACAGAAGAGTTGAGGATGGAAGATACCTCTTGAGATTGCCTAGTTGTGCTGGTTTTGGCTGGGGTAGAATTAATTGTTTTCACAGTGGCTGTGTTTTGGATTTGTGCTGAACACAGTGTTGATAACACAGAGTTGTTTTTGTTATTGCTGAGCAGGGCTTACACAGAGCCAAGGCCTTTTCTGCTTTTTGTACTGTCACACTGGCGAGGGGTTGGGGGTGCATGGGAGGTTAGGAGGAGACACAGCCAGGACAAGTGACCCAAACTGACCAAAGGAATATTCCAGACCATATGACTTCATGCTCAGTATATAAAGCTGGGAAAAAGAAGGAAGAAGAAGGGATGTTTGGAGTGATGGCGTTTGTCTTCCCGAGTAAGTGTTGATGGATCCCTGCTCTCCTGGAGATGACTGAACACCTGCCTGACCTTGAGAAGCAGTGAATTAATTCTTTATTTTCCTTTACTTGTGTGCAAGGCTTCTCCTATGAAACTGCCTTGATCTCAACCCACAAATTTTCTGCCTTTTACCCTTCCCATTCTCTCCCCAATCCTGCTGGTGGGGTAGGGAGTGAGTGGCTGCATGGGGCTTGGTTACTGGCTGAGGTGAATTCATTACACTAGTCCAAAATACCTGCTCAAACACTGTTAACTTAAGCCAGTCACTTGTCGTACTTTGCAGTCACATTTTCAGTATCTTGCCCAGTGGAGACTTCAAAATTTCTCTGGGCAACCTGTTCCAGTGTGCAACCACTTGCACTCTCAAAAAACTGTTTCCTTGTGTTCATGCAAAAATTAATGTGTTTTAGTTTGGGCCCATTGCCTCTTGTCCTGTCACCGGACACCTCTGAAAAGACTATGGCTCCATCTTCTTTATGCTTTCATATCAAGCATTAATGCATATGAATAAGAACCCACTGAGCTTTGTCTTATTGAATGTGAATTCTGCCTCGCTCAGCATCACCTCATATGCAAGATGCTCCAGACCCTTAGCCATCTTTCTGTGAACCAACTATGGCCTGTGGTAGACGTGGTTATGGCCCAGTGTGTCCATGTCCCTCTTGTGCTTTGGAACCTTAATGCTGAGCCCAGTACTCCAGATGTGCCCTCCCCAGGAAAGAGAAAAGAGCAAGGATCAACTCCCTGTTGGCAGCATTCCTCTTAATGCAGATCAGGAGGCTGTTGATCTTTGTGGCAACAAGGACATGTTGCTGGATCCTGGTCAACATGCAGTCCACCAGGAGTTCCAAATCCTTAAATGCAAAGCTGCTTTTTAACTGATATGAATTAGTGCACGGGATTATTTCTACCAGGATATGAATCTTCTACTTGTCTTTTAGTGAATTTTGTGAGTTTCCTGTCTACAAAGTTCTCCATTTTTTTGTGGTCCCTCTGAATGCCATCACACTTATTTGGTGTATCAACTATTTCTGTCAGGTTTGCTTCATTTGTAAATGTGGTGATTTGACCCTGAGTTACTGCCACATGCCCACTCAGATGTTCTATCACTCTCCCTCCTCAACAGGAGAAGGGGCAAGGATATGACAAAAAGCTCACAGGTAGAGATAAAGAGGGGGAGATCACTCTCTGATTACTGTCATGGGCATGATTTGACTTGGGGAAACTAGTTTAATTTACTGCCAATCAAAGAGAGAACCATAATAAGAAATTAGAACCAATCTAAACCCACCTTCTTCTCCCTAGCCCTCAACATCACTTCTGACTTCATTGTAGTCAGTTGAAAATGCTTTGTCTCTGTTGCTCCTTCTTTTATTCAGCTGTTATGTAGTTTGAACAATAATTAAAAATATGTTGCATAAGACACTATCAACTAAACTCATGTTTTTGTTTCCTGTTTCTTCATTTGTTTTCTGACAGGTAAACTTTCATTCTTTCCCCAGTTCTTACTTAACCCGTCAAATTCTACTGTATTGAACCACTTTCCATGAAGTTAATGTTCCATAAATATCTTAAGTATCTTTCTCAAGACCATAACCATGAGCAGTGAACAAAGAAAGAAGCCTAAATCTAACACTGAAGAGAAAATGTCAAGTTATGCATATAGAAAGGATGACAGATGATAACTTGATAATGGTCTTTGTAAAATTCACTTTCTGAAAAAAAATAGATCAGGAGCTCAGTCATCTTGCATATAAAATATTAACCATTCATTTGAGAAGAAAAACATGTCTAAACACAGCATGAATTTTGTTAGTGTTTTCAGAAGAATAAAAAATTGTTCGGTCTGACTAGGCAGCATGAAACCTCTGAAGCCAAATGACAAATAAATGTAATTTTTTTAATAGCCAAAAATTAATTAACTAATGATACCTTTGGCTTATTTATTTGTTTTCAGACTTAAATCTGTCTTTACAGACATTTTACTATATGTTGCTCTGTGTAATTTTCTAAGGCAAAGAAAGGAGATAAGCAGCAGTTTTATTTCGAGAATTTATGTCAGTCAGCAGGAAATCATGCTTTTTAATAAACGATCATGTGAGTTGTTGAAGGGTGGTACTTTGTTAAAATGATTCAGTGGGATGTGCTGTGTTTAGAAAACCAAAGTTTAAATTAACCTCTTGGACCATCAGAACCAATCGTGATGACAAAGCCTTGATTCTGTGAAGGAGTTCACTAAGCTAATCCAGTTTTATTTAGGCACACCTCCCACTGCCTTTGGAGTCAAAATTTTAATACTCTTTTGAGAAAGGAATGGAGGAAAACACAAAGGGAGTTCAATTTCATTTAAGCATAATATGGATTCACTAGTTCTTCAACTATAAACTGATTATTTATATGGGGTTACTCATGCAATATTTATTTCTGAGTGATGATTTATTGTGTCCCCAGAGAACACTCAGTGAATAGAGAAATGTTACAGAAGTAACGTTAATGCTTGCCTGCCTAGGACTATGTTGATTTATTAAAAAAAAAAAAGCCAAAAAAAAAAGCAAAAGTGCGAACCACAGGGAAGGAAGCTACTAAGCTGTATAACTTGATTAGGTAAAAAGAGCATTAAATGTGAAAATCCTAAACTCTTTAGCTTTGCTCTTCTGCATATAAATTAGAGATTAGGTAGGAGCAATATGAGTAGTCCCTTTGTAATACATAGGTCTAATTACAATAAATTTAGAAAAGTTTAAGTGTGTAATATGCACAAAGTAGATTAAGAGTGCACGGGAATTATTAAATGTCTAGGCTTCCTTAAAGCTCCTGATGTGACGGATAAAGGTACTTTTTGTTTCTTATTTATTTTCCCCCATGGGAGACCTATGAATATTCTTGGAGTTTATTCTTTCATACTTTTTTAGTAAGTGTATGAAGTTTAATTAGTAAGAACAAAGTGAAAATGGAAAAAGAAAGGAATAGGAAAAGGGCAAAGACTAAGTCAAATCCATACAGTAATTTTGCCCTAGCATCCAAACAAAAGTTAAAAAAAAAGCAGTCTAACTTTACTTTTTTACTATCAGCACTGACTGATCTCAAATTAATTGAGTACAAAACATAATTTCTTCTTTTTCCAATGAGAACTATGCTTTCATCCTAAATATGTATTATTCTGTAAGTAATGAGACAGGACTTTACGGTGACATTAAGATGAGCAAACATAACTTTGAAAATATTGATAAAAAACTGACATCAGTATTTAATGCAAACAAAAGACAAAAAAGATCTGAAAAATTAGGCTGCCATACATTGAGAAGTCAACATATTTCTACCAAGTTCAAGGAGTAACTGGTAACAGGAAAAATGAGCAAATGTTCCTTAGCAGAAGTTACACATGATAATCCATGCAATGATTTTTATCTATTAATAGAAAAAACTTAAAAGGTAAAAAAACTCCTTTGAAAATATCCCATGCGTGCCTAATAACAATAACTAGAAAGTAGCTGATATTGTTAAAATGACAGTAATGTCCCATGTGAAATACTGATTAAAGACTAGATCCAGCCAAGTATGTAAATTACTATCTAGGACTTAGTTGGAATTGAGGTTCCTCAAAAAAATGCAGTTGAAAAATCCTTTTTCATTACTAGCCATGAAGAAAACTGACCTCAGGGATGTGGTTCCTAACCACACATGCCTAGTACAGTTTGATGCCCTAGAAACTGTTGGATAGAGTGAGAAAAGCAGGTCCCAGCACTCATAAGAAACTGGCAGAACAGTGCAGCATCCCACACTAAAGTGTCTAATACCGTTTGAGATGCCATTCTCTTGCTACTTTAAAAGCATGATCACCTTCTGAGGTCCCTTCTTAAATATGCAGACCCTATGAAGATGTCTCAAAAACTATGAGCTACGTCTCATACAGCAGTACTTAAGTACCTATATGGGTAACTGAATGGATCCCTGAGGAATCCAGAGACCTATTTTGCTGAACAAAGGCTGCAATCTTTATTAGGGAAAGAGGACAAGTTCCTCTGACTAATGTCTGGAGCTAATGCCTGGACTTCTAGATGAAATCCCTGAATGATGTTAGTTTTAGAAAGAATGATCCAATCTAGGAGACTTAATAATAAATTATATTTAGGATTCAAACCCCCTGTATTTAGGATTCAAAAATTCTTCAGGGTTTTTTTCAATTTTTTTCAAATCATGACATCAGGTGTCACTCAAATTTCAATCATAGTGATTTATTTAATATAACAATGTAAATATTTGATTAAAGATCTGGCTAAGTAAGAGCTGCTGTCTACTCCTCTTTGTGCAGATGTGCCTCTATATTTCTGTATGAGCCATGAATGCTCTAAACTTAAAAAGGATCATTACTGAATCATTAATGATCAGGGAACTCACACTGATGTAAAGAGATGATTCATATTTCAGGATTCATACGTGTTTTTTGTTGGTTTGTAGTTTTTTAAAATCTATTGACTATTTAAGGCAGTATACAAATAATACTAGGAATAGCAGGCAGAAATACACTCTAAAATTAAGAAAAGGTTGAGCCCTGGGACTTTAGTGTGAACCTTATTTATCAATATCTGTTTTATCAGAGTGCTCAAACCTTAAGTTGATTTTGTATGAGAAAGACAAAACTACTGAGAAAAAATATATTTAACTAATTAAATATTGCTGAATATTAGGTTATTTTTGGCACTCATTTGGTACTATACATTTCTTAACACATATTTCTCAGCTGCTACCTTTGTGTTATTTCTCCACCAGTAAGATGGAGAATAGAGTCTTTGCAAATCAAGGTGTGGTGGCAAGTTTTCCATTAACTGGATCATATAGGCCAAAGATGCAGAGTGCGTATCTTATAATTAGTAAATATATGGGAGTTCTTACCCCTTTTAAAATAAGTTTCCCTTAGTTCTGCATGCTGAGTTAAAAACCTCAAGGTTGTAAGTGAAAGAAAGAGTATAAAATAAATTAAAACTGCAGCACTATATCAGGAACAACAGAACCAAACGAGTGCAATTTGCATGATCATTGAAAGATTAATAAAGCTATGGGTTAATTAATGAACAGTAAAGAAATAATGCAAAATAGGGGACATAGTAAGAAAAGTTAAAAAAAAAGATAATGGAATCACACATAGTAAATAGAACTCATGACACAGAACACTCGTTTAAAGGATTCTGAACTTAACATCCTATGAATAACCAGTCAAGGAATTTGTGGTGAGTGCCCAAGTATAATTTCTTTACCTTTAGAATGACAAGGAAAGAAATTAGTAAAATAAAATTGTACAATATCTTAAAGAAAATTCAGAGATTGAAATTAGTGAAATATTATACCCTGCTGAAAAAAACCCAAGGTCTTATGATTTGATGTTGCTTTTCATTCAAGCAAATCACAATGTATTTAATAATACATGAAAGAATATCTTTATTTAATGCTAAGATCCATTTTTTCTGTTTCTTCTAAAATATATTCTTTAAAATTTAGTGCTGCATTTAAATTGGTGAATATTTATAAAACATAGGAAATTAGAACATATATATTTAATCTGGAAATTGCTCTTATTTTTGTTTGTGTCTGGTATGAAATTAGTCCAGTGTCAGCACTTAACAAATCATGTTGATTACTTTCACAGGAAGCGCTGGGAGATTTTTAATGACTACGGCTGATTAGAGTCTGAAATGACAGATCATGAAAAGAGCAGTCTTTAAATTAGGTGGTTAGCATTTTGAGTCAGAAAAAAAACCCCCAAACCCAAAGAAAAACATGCACATATTTTACTGAAACTAACTTAGCTCAGCTCTGAAGTGAATGCATTGGGAGAATAAAAATCTTCTGTGTGATTCTGGTACCCTTTCCTATAATATGCAATAAGTTATTTTTCACATAAACTGTCATAGGCTGTCTTTTAACGCTAACAACAGATGAATTTTTATATCACATTTTATAATTTGCGTGTTTTGCCCAGGTGTCACAGGAAAAAAAAAAGAACACCAAGTTCGTAAAATAAACATGGTTTGTATTTTTTAATGTCATTGTTTTGTGGGCAAATACACATACCAGTCATGTACAGTCAACAGTGAATAACATACAACACCAAAAGCTTATTTATAGTTTAAAAAAAAAAGAAACCAGCAAGCGAGTAGTAATTTTGTCCAAATAGAACCTCAATATCTGGTTAAACACCCATATCTTCCTCTGTATATGTTTAATTTCTAGAAAGCATTACAAAATATTTTTGAGTAATGAGTACACAGTATAAATTATACTATTGGCCAGGAATTAAGTCTACATTGTTTATTTTATCTTGGTTTGCAGTATAACTATTTGTAAAGCAAGCACTTAGAATATTTAGGAAGTATTTAAAATAAGAGAATAAAAATATTTATGAGCTTTTCTGTTAAAATACTTCACAAAAAAACCCAAACAATCAAACAACACTAACCCCCTGCAAAATCCCAAAAGGTTTGAAAACAGGTGTTTCTTAAAGAAGTTGTAAAGATTGGCCTAAAATAATCTCAGAATGGGTAAATAGGGAAATTTATATCAGCCTTGGGAAACAAAGAAAAAAATAACTCCCTTTCTTTTAATTATTTTGGTATTGAGGCATTGCATCTACTCACTGTGGCTCTGCTGCCACTGCTAGGCTGACTGTCTCTGTCCTAAGGCTGTGTAACATTTTGATTACTACATTGACAAGGGAATGCAGTTAAAAAGGTGTGCTCAGATTGTACCTACCACTCAAGTTGGAATGAATGTTATTATAAACATTGCCATCCAACAAAAACAAGAGAGTGAATATCTAAAAGAAAAATTGAGTTTTTGACACAATACTTTTCTTTTGGAAAGCATATTACTGAAACCTTGAAAGAAGTACCACAGAGGAAAATATGCTGCAATCACACCATTGTTCCTGCTGCTTCATATTGTCTGTTTCGTGATCCAGGACTTAGTATGTTGGCTGTGTCAGTGCTTGCCTGATAAGGTGTTTACTTGTATTGTATGTCCAGGTTTCTTTTTGGAACTCCATTTTTATAGCCAGGTAACAGAACAGGACTTTGGACTCGCCCATCATTCTCAGAATAACCTGTTCTCTGTTAGTACTAGAAATGCTAAGACAATTTTTTTCCGTGGAACCTAAACTGACCTTAGCCTATTTTCATCTGGAGCAATATCCCTTGTGATTCACCACCCATCAATTGTAGAACTACCTATCATAATAAATCTAACAATTTTTCCAAAAATGCTCAATTCTTCTCATTAGAGAATTCCATTTTCTGGAGCCTGATAAAGAAGTAACTTCTTGTGAAACAGAGATTCAACAAATCTCAGAGAGATTTGTCCGTGCTGCATGCTTATCACTAAAGGAAAATCATATGGTAACTAGAATGTTCTTTTCCTTTTATGGTAAAACATTTGTTCTCCTACATGACATATGGCTAACATGCTGGTAATGGATCTGAGGATTAAATAGTAATGTATATGTACACTGGTAGTACTTACACCTTTATAGCAAAATATGCAACAAGTGCAAAGTACATATCTGGTACAAAAAATGTTTGCCACCTCTGTTGGTACAGATTTTGGAATATACTGCTATTTTGACAAAGTGATTTAAATA
Source organism: Atrichornis clamosus (assembly GCA_013400975.1). Taxonomy (NCBI): domain Eukaryota; kingdom Metazoa; phylum Chordata; class Aves; order Passeriformes; family Menuridae; genus Atrichornis; species Atrichornis clamosus. The sequence goes on from WBMZ01007243.1 coordinate 22,644, forward strand.
AAAGATACCAAAGAGAAATATATTTATTAACTGCAATAGGATTTTTACTTTTTTTCCCTTTCGAATTTATCATCAATAGCTATTTTACTCCTGTATAAATACAACATGTTTTTCACGTGATTTAACTGAAATACTCAATGACTCTTCAACTCTTGTTGATCTAGAGGCAGAAGATGAAAATAGTCTCTTACGAGATATTACTATTCCTTTAGTCTCCCAAACAAACTTGTGAAACAATAATCTATCTGTGGCAGTGGTTGAAACTGCCACTGCGGTTGCTCCAAGCCCGAGGAGTCCCAGGGGACTGAGTCCATTGATGGGATGGTTTCAAAGCTTAATATTTCCCCCCTTCGGAGTTTGAAGAAATGGTTTCTCCCCAAATGGTTGTCACCCCTTTATGTTAATCTCCCTTTTCCGTAATGTTACTTGCCCTGCCCCTGTTCTGGAAAGTCCCTTCTCCTATCCTGGAAAGTCCCCTCTCCCTCGATGCTCCATAGGCTCTGGCCGCCTTTCCCCTCCCCGCATCTTTCCTCGTTGGCTGTACTCGAGTCACTCCACTTATGCACCACCCCTGGACTGTCTCCTGATTGGACCCTGTTGTTTTCCCCACCCCATTTTCCCACCGGTTAAAAGGCTGTGTAAGTCTGATGCTCCCCGGATCTCTGTCCCTGGAACCCTTCGGGAGAGACACCACATTAAACTCTCAGAACTCCACACGGAGATCCCTTCCCACCTCTTTGCCTCCGACTCTGATTCTTCGCTATCTGGATCGCGTGTTGTCTTGGCTGCCTGCGGACACCTCGCAGGGGGTTACCCGGGGTGCACAGGGATTTGCGAATCCCGCTGAGGCGACTCTCAGGGGACACTCTCAGGAACAGTCACAGCGCCTGAGTTTCCCACCTCGCACTGACCAGCCCCTATCCTAAGGCGCACAGCGACATCTATCAAGAAATATTTATGGAGTAAAATTCATAATAGCAAAAATCCTGTGACCTTAGTTCCATGTTGACCCTTTTAGCTTTAACTGTGGAAAAAGTTCAGAGAAATTGTTTCTGTGGAATCAATGGCTACTCAGGATAAGAATGGTAAACATTCAGCAGGAGTAGGAACTACAGGCAAAGAATTCTCTCATCTTCAACATAATCAACTTTTGATAAATATTCATTGCATGTTCAGTGCACTTAGCCCATAGTGGGGAACTCTCTTCTGGGAAACATCAATGCATTCAGCCCTTTATCTACCTTCCAGACCTACCTTTCATCATTCTAGGGCCCATTAGGAGAATAGAGGCCTGGAGATTTGCTAAGAAGATGCCAGCACATTGCGGGATAACAGTTCCAGAAACCTCAACAAGCATATCTACAAATTATGTTACATCTGGTTCCAGTTTTTCAGTTTCAATGATATCATAGTGGGAGACTCACATGGCTGGATTTCTACCATGAATAAGAAAAGACAGAACAGGAAGACAAAGAGGGAGAGTCATCCTGTATGTGAGACTGTAGCAGGAATGAATGGAAATCCTCCTAGAGATGGATGATGAACTAGCAGGGTTGGGATTAGTGTCTGTTGGGATGATTAAACAGGCCAAGACGGAAAACATTATGGTGAATGTTCACTATAGATCACCTGATGAAGAAGAAGTAGATGAGGTCTTTTGCAGATAGTTGGAATAAATTCCACATTGACAGGTACAGGTTCTCGTGGGGGGCTTTTACTGTGGCAGTATCTGCTGGATGGATAGCACAGCACTGCACAAGTAATCCAGGAGGTTTCAGTAGAACTTCACCAAAACTTTCCAAAACTGGTGACTGAGAACCAATGAGGACATGTGCTCTGCTATTTTCTTTCTCCAAAGTATTTCTAGTCTTTTTACAACATGATATCAAAATAAATAGCAATTTCTCTTTCTCCTCTTATTACTCTTTTCTTAATTCATGTACTTTTACCACAGACAGTATGTCTATCAATTATGCTGGTATTTCTGGTTGCATGGCTTGATATCAGTGCCAAAGAAACGTCACAAGATTTTGCCTGTGGGATTAATATTTTTTTTTTTAAATGGTTGGATTGATGGAGCAGAGTGTAGGGGAAGACAATATGATCCAGATCTGAAGTTCATAAACTGAGTGACCTATGGTAAAGCACCAAAAGGAAATTTAAGAATTTGTCTACTGAACATAAAATCTCATGAGGATATGGAGCAACTCATGTCAAGCTTCTACTTCCCGACTGTGTTAAGAATACCATACAGAAAGGTGCAACAAACCCAGATTTTTGGAATTTTCTGGAGACAGTTCTTTGCAGATGCTGGAGAGGCTAAGGGAGACACTTTGTTGGACCTACTGCTTACAAAAAAGAAAAAGTACTGGTGGATGGGAAGGCTGATAAAAACTGTACTTTAACTGTGATATAACAAAATTTAAGAAGGGAAATGAAGAAAGTATACTTAAGTATATAAAAATGGTTCTAGTGAATGCAGACTTCAGCTTGCTCAGGGAACTGCTAGGCTGGACTTTGTGACATACTGCTCTGCAGGGGCCCAAAAGACCTGGATGATCTTCCAGGAGAACCTCATTAAAGCATTAGAGCACTTTGTCCAATATGCGTAAAATTAAGTAGGCATAGCAGGGTGCCACCCTGACTAAATTAAATGCCAAAAGAAAGCATGTGGAAGAAAAAAAGTGGAGAAAACATACTCAAGAGGAATATATAGAAAATGTCATGTAATACAGGGATGCAATTTAGAAAGACAAAGTTCAGCAGAATTTCCAAGTAGTGAGTGATGTGAAAGGCAACAAGAAAGGCTTCTATAAATACATGGCAGCAAAAAAGATCAGGGAATTGTTACCAACAGATGAAGGACATGGGAAAACCCATTGAGGTAATCCATGTCTTTTTTTAACTAAGTCTTTACTAGTAGAGTCTACCAACAGGTCTCAGACTTCTATGCTTGATGAGAAAATTCAGAGAGAAGTCCTGCTAATGATAGAAAAGGTTCAAGTTAGGGACAATTTTGACAAACAGAATATACACAGCTCAATGGTATCACATGGGATAGATCTGAGGATGTTACTGCATCCAAATTTAACTGCCAGTCTAAAGCCTAAAGCCAACTCTGCTTCTGGCTTATCATAGTTCAACCCCAGCCATCAACTAAGACCCACACAGCTGGTAGGATGAAGGAGAGAACTGGAAGAGCAAAAAAGAAAGAAATTTCATGCATTGAGATAAATACATTGTAATAAGTAAAGCAAAAGCCTCATGAACAAGCAAAGTAAAACAAAGAGTTCATTCATCACTTCCCACAGGCAGGCAGGCATTTGACCATCCCCAGGGAAGCAGCACTCCATCACATGTAACAGTGACTTGGGAAGACAAAAGGCCATCACTCCAAGTGATGGCACTTTCTCCTTCTTCTCTCAGCCGTATATGCCGTATATGATGCCATGTGGTATGAAATTTTACCAGTTGGGGTCAGATGTCCTGGCCATGTCGCTTCCCAGTTCTTATGCACCCCCAGTGTCCTCACTGATGGAGTGGTGTAAGAAGCAGAAAAGGCCTTGTCATTGTGTAAGCATTGTTAAGCATTAGATAAAACAACCCTTTATTATCAACACTGTTTTCAGCACAAATCCAAAACATAGCCTCAGAAGAGCTACTATGGAAAAAAATTAACTCTGTCCTAGTCAAAACTAGTACACTGTATTTGTATACAGTTATAGGTACAGTCTTTGTAAAGGATTTAATGGAGGGTCCTGTTTTTTCCTACCTTACTTCAAGACACTTGGTTCCTCTAATGGAGGATTCCTTCTATATCTCTCTGGCAGCATCACTTCATCTACCCAACTAAATCATACACATTGCTTTTGTTATGATCTAAAACTAGTTTCTCTCCAGGTTGAATTCAAATTTATCAGCAAATGGTCATCAGTTTTATAGCTCAAGGGTCTGTCTTCTGCTTGTGTATTTACTTTCAGCCTCAGCCGTCATCCTGTGATTGTGAATTTTACATCCTTACGGGAGATAAACTCTCACTGAAGTTTTTGGGAACGTGGTTTTCTCACAACTTCAGGACATTTTAATTGAATCTGGCACACACTCTTGCTATGGTGTTTCCAGGTTTATCAGGATTCATGGCAAATCACATTATACATGCACTGTAATATATACCATGGCAGTGGTAAAAGAACTTCTGTAAAATATCTTTCTAACTGCTTATTATTAACAACTGTCTAATTACTGGTGTGAATTTAAATTTTATTCTCATGTCTAACACTTCTGAGAAAGTTGTTTGATGTTATTAAAAGCCACTGTCATCATTTTGAAGGTGGTGATTACCAGGACAAGCTCTGATCTCTGCAAAAAGACAAAAGTCATGCTGAGCATCAAAAAGCAAGAAGGAGATTCCCAGAATCTGCAGAATTAGAAGCCATGTTCAGGTTTTAAATGACTGGAAACAACTGGCATGGATTTACCATGACTAGACTGTGCTTAACCAGTCTGATTTTCTTCTGTGATGAAGCTTCTGGCTAGGTGGATGAGGCATTGCATATCATTTGCTTTGACTTTAGCAAGGTCTTATATCCTTATAGCCAAATTAATGAGAGATGGTTTGGATAGTCTATAGATGGGAATGAACAAAATTGTTGGGACCATCAAATTTCAAGTGTTAGCATTTCAAAAGCTGTCAGTGTGTTATATTCTTCAGGAATCAGTACTACATTAACAATCTGGGTGATGTGGTAGAACTGAGTAGTATTGACTTATGCAGAACAGGCCCCTTTTATCCTCCTCTTTATTCTTCTACTGTTTTTTTTCCCTCCTTATTCTTGTTTTTCCCTGACCCAATCCTTCACCTACACTCCTTAATAAGCTTTGCATAGTACCACAGTCCCTCCTCAAAATTCATACTATTCATGGTTCTATAATTTTCCCCTCTTATCTGTTGCAAAGGTCAGGTTGGCTCTCCTTATAGCTGTGCCTGATGTTTCTTAACAGTCCATCATTTAGCAGATGTAGTGTTTTGGTCTTTGTTATTGTCTTGTTTATCACTAGCTTATCGGATTTGTGCATCTGTGTGTTTTGTTTATCTCTTTCCCTGTTACTTTACCTTATGAAAGGTCCTTGACCTAATAAGCTTAATGAACAAGATGTGTTCCAATTCCACACACTAGCCACTACCCACTGGGGAAAAACATTTTAGAAAAGGATTTGAGTACGGTAGTGAATGAGAATTTGAGCATGAATCAGCAGCACAACTTTGTGACATATTAGCCAACTAAATATTGGGTTACATAAGCAGGAGTGTAGCCTGCAGGTTGAAAGTGAAGATTATTACACTCTGTGTGGCACGTGCGTGACCCAAGTCTGTCATATTGCCTCAGGTTCTGGGCTTGCCAGTATTAGAAAGACACTGAGAGTCCAGAATACTTACGGAGAGGGTCAGGAGGCTCAGGCGTATGACATGCAGGAGTCACTGAGAGAACTGGTGAAACTGAAGAGGGATGTCTTTCAAGACTGCTGTCTTTGAGTACTTAATGGGAGGTCATAAAGGAGACAGACCTATTGGTGTTCATAGTGAAAGGACAGGAGGTCAAGGTCAGAAGTTGAAGCAAGGGAAAAATTATTACTTTGTATCAGAGAAAAATTCTCCACAGGAAATATTTAAGCACTGGAACAGGTTGTTCAGAGAGTCAACTGAACAAGACACTTAACAGTGGGATCTAACTTTGAAGTTAGCCTTGCTTTGCGAAGGGGAATAAACTAGATGACCTCTAGGGGTTCTATCCAACCTAAATTATTCTATCAATCTCATTTAAAGGTCAGTACTGGCCCAGAATAAAATAGTTTAGAGAAAGGAGAGGGGCATTCAGCTTCATTTGTAAGATGTTAAATGTAAATTTTGAATCTGGGTGAAAAATAGTACTCAGATTTATTTTAGTTTTTGCAAGAGTTCTGCAGGATTTATATTAGCCTGTTACAATATGCATACATGGAATGCTCCTTAAATTTACTTGATCTACGACTGATTGCAAGTGACCGGATAATAAAAAACCATTCCTCATCCAAGTATATGTGAATTTATAAACTATCCTTAGAAACTCTTAAGTACCCAAGCTGTCTAGTATGTTCTTCTCTGAACCCAAATTATGGAAGTATTCTTTCTGAGTTCTTTCAGCTGTCTGGCCCTGAGGGAGCAGACAGCTGGCATCAGAGGGCTCAAGGAGGTAGAAGCACTTTTCAACAACTGTTAGCAACCTTGGAGTCTTTCTGGAATGCAGTGATGGGGTAAAGTCTTCAACCATAAGATTGAATACCACCCACACATTTTTAAATCTTCTTTTGTAAAACTAAGGGTATCAGCCATAAGTCAGACTTTCAACTTATTTCTATTTCCTGAAATTTGCCCTACAAAATGCATTTTGTTTCAAAATATATTACGAATTTTTTTTCCACCTCAGCTTGCAGCAGGAATTCTCCATCTATGATTCTTCTGCGTGCAGCTTGTTGTCAGCTCAAATAAGGTGTCTTTAGCTGGGCTGCATCACAGGCTTTGAAGCAGGGAAGTATTGGCATAGAAGCTGCTGCAGAATTTCTTCCTCTATAGGAAGTGGTTCAACAGATTGAGCCATGGTTCACCAGAGTGAGAATATGGCTGAGGTTGGCCCTGGTTGATCTTAGCTACGTCCTCAGCCCTTGTCCAAAATGAAAAGAGCTTTGAGGTCTTGGGGAGTAGCTGTTTGCTCCCATAGATAAAGACTTTTAGAACTCCTCTCCTTCTTAGTTCTCTGAGGTTTACAGAATTTACCTTCCAGAACTAAGCCTTCTGAAGGTTTAAAAGACGTTTCAAAAAGCCAAAAAGGTTGGACATACCACTGGGAAGTTTACTTAGGGAAACTTTGTCATCAAAGTAATCATAAAACCTTACTGAAAATTCTCTATGAATACACAGACTTGAAAAGTAAGTATCTCTTAATTTCCAGCTTTTGGACATTATTACATATTTGCCTTCTTACTTCATGTTTTAATCTATCACTGAATCTCCTATGTCTGCATCAAAGAATGCATATTTTTAAGGTTTGGAAACACCTTATTCTGATAGGGGAAATTCCTCACATTACTTTACAGATACCTTCTTTTAAAACATATGTGAATGATTTTAGTCTTAGGCACGTACAGTATCACCAGATATAATGCTTCAATACTTATAGTATCTAGTTGGAACATCTGAAACATCTAAGAACATAGCCTTTGAGAAAATGTAATAACTGAGAAAATGTGGAAGAACCAAATGAGGCTCCTAGTGGGGTATATATATCTGGAGGGCAAAAAAGCTTACAATTCCTATATTATTTTAATAAAAGCTGCAATACATATAGTTTAGGTGTATAAAAGTGAGCATAGCAACTAGATTAACTTGAAAATAGGTATTTTTATCAAAGGATGTCTAAATTACTCATTTCAATATTACATTGATTTTTAAGCATCTACATATCAATAAAAATGCTAAAGAATGAATGGAAAGTTGAACCAGGATTAAAGTTCAGTGTAAAGTGTCCTGACCCTTTGGACTATACTCACCCTTGCTTTTTCACAGCAGACCACTTCTAGTTCCGCAATGACTTCTAGCATTACATTACGAGCTGTTAATTTCATCTGCAAAGCCAAACATCTCTAACTGCCTTAACACAACTCAGATTCATTCCTTCATGTCTCTCAAGTCAATCCTATGTTCATGCATATTATTATACAAACAGTTCATTTACATGCAGCAATCTACATACACATAAATAAAAAAACAGTTTATACAATTAACTGAAGTGCAGTTTCCCAGTAAATAAATCATATGCTGTCTTTAACCCTCAATAGTAGTATAAATTAGTATATTTTTTATTTAAATAATCATTGTAAGTATTATAAATTTCTACCCCAGTACATTAAGAATACCTGCTCCAGAAATTTGATGCAAATATATTAGCTGTGGAGTCAACCTCTATAGGACAATTTATTACCTTTTCCATAGTTCTCAGCTAAATGCTACACTGATGTTGTAAATTTAACATCAGACACATTAGTTTCTGAGAAAAAAATTGCACTATAACTGCTTCTAATTAAGTAAAATTATCTTTGAATTAATAGAGAGGAAAATTATCAACCAACCAACCAAAACAAAATAAAAACATTTTAGGAGACAGGATTTAAGACGATGTATTGATAATATTTACATATGCTAGTACATTAAAAAAATTAATATCTATTTTTGAAATATACTGCTCTAGCAAAAGCCATGTGTGTTGGTTATTTTTGTATGAGCAACAAAATAAAGGTCTGTATCCTTACTGAGATTTATTTTACTGCATTATAGCATATCTAATACGCATTTACTTGGTGATAAATTTCTGCATAAACAGGGTCAGAGGCTTGATGCTACTACGTCTTTAATTATTATATGTTATGTTATACAATGTTTGTAATATTATGTTATGCTACATTATGTTAATATTCCTTTCTAGTTAAAAGCATCACATTGAACTCCACTCTGGAGCTGAGGCCAGTGCTTCAGATTTTCATAATGCAAGTATCCCAAACCCAAAGAATGTCTGCGTATAATGTACTTTTCTTATGGGAATGGTTAGTTAGAATAGGCACTTGTAGATGCTAAAAAAAGTTCATACATTTTTTTCTTCTGCTGCAAAGATAAATGCAAAGTACAAACCTATAATCTTGCCTTGGGCTGTATAAGCCTATGGAAAGATAGGTAAATTTTTGAACAAAGACACCCTCCCTGTGTAGTCTTCCAGGACAGAAGTTATGAAAATTGGAACTAGAGATGGCATTTTGAAAGTCTGAGCTATTTTTGAAAAGCGAACAGAAACAATGATGATGAAGTGACAGAAAAACTTACATAGCATCAATTTGTTCAAACCATTATGAAATTTAGAATTTCTTTAGGCTATTTATTAATAGAAAACTACCCAGAATGACATTGTATGTCAATTAAATTTATAAGCCATTAATAGAAATCAATCTTTATGGTTTTAATCAAAACAGAGAAGAGACTAATCAAATCTTCAGTGGCAGGTGGTAAATGATCACTGCACTAAGAGAAGCAATTCTCAGCCGTGTCACTGCAGTGCTCCTAAGATAAGTGTCACAATAGATATGCTCCATTTTTCCTATATTTTCAGGTATTGGTTTAATCCTGAAAATCTGATATATGGATGGTCTGATCTGGTCTAAAAAATCCTGTATATTTTCTTTTAGTGAATCAGAATATGTCCCCTTAAATGAGTGGTTTATATATATTATAAAAAAAAATTATTATATTACTTTTGAGAGTGCCACATGCCTTTCACTTCCTGAACATCTGGCCCAATGCTTATATGTACTGTGTTGAAATTAGATTAATTTTCTTCATCTCTGACTCTTCCTTTTAACATTAATTGTATTGTAAACTACTGACAAATCAAGTACATTGGCTTAAGAATTATTTCATTGAATATTGGCAATATTTTAAAAACTATATGTATTTTATCATATTGTAATTTTTATAGAGCCAATTGAAAATGCTTCATCTGTGCTATGTAAGTACTTTAGCTAGTCTGAATGAAAAAATTTTGCTTTTTCTATCACCATAAATATCTTTCACCTCAGTGTCCCTTTGTGAAAAAACTCAATAAGTAAAAATGCTTTGAAGGCAGGTTTCCTAATCAGATTTTTATAAAGAGATATCATTCATTGCTCAGCTTAACAGGGCAATTGAATGCCAACTGGTAATTGAAGCCTGTCTGGAGAAAAATAAAATATCAATCACACTTGTCATTAAAAAAGAAGTAAAAAGATATAAAAATGAATGTGGTTTTCTTTTGAGCCAAGGATTTTTTTTTACTTTTAAACAGAAATACTGATTTATGCAACCATCAAGTTTGAATGCATGCAACACAACTTTCTCAGATTGAATTCCATTGATTTTCTATAACAATGTCAAGTATTCAATGCATCACAGAAACCGTAAGACTGAAATAAATAATCCCTTATGAAAGAAAGTGATTCCTTCCTTCTTAAACCCATAAGTGAACATCTTGTTTTCCTCGTCCCTTGCTCTGCTGTAGCTTAAGCTGTAAGACTTTAGAACTTCCGAGTTCCCTGTCTTCATTTTCATTTAGGATAACATGCTTTGTTTTTCTTATGACCTTCTTTATGCTCTTGCCTCTGGGACAAGTTGTTAAAACTGTATGCCTTTCTGTTTATGAAATGTGAATAGATGTAAAGAGCAAAATAAATGCCAGTAAATTAAACTTTGAATGTAGTTATATGTGATATTGACAGAATCTGAGTAGCAAAAAAATAGCTTTGAAAAATGCTGTTTCACAAGGAAGATTCATATTTGAAAGGTGCAACAGACTTGTAACACATACTGCATATGCAAATTATTCTTTCTAATGACATCCACAGTGTTTCTGATCACACTGTCAGTCATAATCACTTCTCTGATATTGTTAGTTCTGGCTATTTGAGTTTAATATTTATAGCTCAGGATACTCATTTACAAATTTGAGTTTGATGGGTTTTGTACTCCACACTAAATTTAACACTTGCTTTGTTATTGATTTGTTAGTTATTTACTCTTCTTTTTCATACGTATGATTTAAACTTGGTAAATACTTTAAATTACATTATGACATTCACTTCAGGCACCTTCAGATGTTATTTTGAAATTCCTACCTTGAACATAACACCACACTATTGCTTATAAGGAATGACATACAGTTTCCATGCAAAAAACTACTACAATTCCCAAATGTACAATTCAGTTGATCACAAATACATAATGCATGGTTTTCAGGTGACACTAAATAAAATTTAAAATCCAACTCTTTTGCAAGAAGTAAGAAATATAATGTAGAGGACTGGACTATCTTCTCACCCTTATTTGATAAAAAGATACGAGTCTGTTCTTAATTTTTGCATGGTGTGGTTCCCTGTGTCTCGAGTTCCAATGACTATTCAGCAATTTCTTCAACTGCAAGTAGGCCTTTTGTTTTAATTGGCAATAGCAGGTCAATACTGGTACTCATTTGTGATTATAATGGGTCTATATTTGTACCTAATATTGATAATATAAATAAATATAACTAGAAAGCCCTATTTGAAAGGGATGACTGGTGAAAATGTAGTGTAAGAGTGATTGCTAACTTATTAACATTATCTACTTTAGGTATCTTGTTTATGATATTTTAATTTGCTCAATGTCTCTATTTTTCTTACACACAGGAAAGAATGACAGATATCTTCAGTGGGATATTTGAGCAGAGACACTGTTTTGATTGATTTCCTACCACCCTTGACTCCATTGTTTATAAAGGAAGCCCATGGCAACTATAATCCTTGATAATAACAATTTGGCAATTTGAACCCTGTCATTTTAACATCTTCCTCTGACTCTTAGAGTGGCGTATAGTAAGGAAGTTTACTAGATTGCAATAACTTATACAACTTAAACCAGCATGTCAACAACAATGAGTTTCACTGAATATAGAAATCAGCTTTTCAGAAATTATCTCTGCTCTCTCAGCATCCTCATAGTCAAACTTAAGAAGTGTGGGTCAGATGAGTGGACAGAGAGTGGATTGAGATCTACCTGAATGGCAGATCCTAGAGTGTCATAATCAGTGGCACAGGGTCCATTTGGAGGCCTGTCACTGGTGGTGTCTCCCGAGGGTCAATACTTGGCCCAGTATAGTTTAACTTATCCGTCAATGACTGGGATGAAGGTACAGACTGCATCAGCAAGATTTCTGATGACACAAAGCTGGGAGGAGTGGCTGATACACCAGAGGGCTGTGCAGCCCTTCAGAAGGACCTTAACAAGTTGGAGAGATGGGCAGAGTAGAGCCATCTGAAGTTCAACAATGGCAAAGGCAGAGTCCTGCACCTGGGGAAGAATAACCCCAGGCACCAGCACAGGCTGGGGGCTGATCTGCTGAAAAGCATCTCTGTGGAGGAGTACCTGGGGATCCTGGTGGACAACAAGCTGTGCATGAGCCAGCAGTGTGTCCTTGTAGCCAAGAAGACCAACAGAATCCTGGAATGTATTAGAAAGAGCATTGCCAGCAGGTCGAGGGAGGTTATCCTGGCCCTCTACTCAGCCCTGGTGAGGCCACATCTGGAGTGTTGTGTCCAGTTTTGGGCTTCTCAGTCAAGAGAGACTTGGAGATCCTGGAGCGGGTCCAGTGGAGGGCAACAAGGATGATTAGGTGAAAGGAGCATCTCTCTTACGAGGAAAGGCTGAGGGAGCTGGACCTGTTCAGTCGTGAGGAGAGACAATTGAGAGGGGACCTCATCAATGTCTTTAAGTATCTGAAGGGAGGGTGCCCAGAGGATGAAGCCAGGTTCTTCTCAAGGGTGCCAAGCAATAAGATAAGATGCAATGGGCAGAAACTGATGGCCAGAAGTTCCACCTGAACATGAGGAAGAACTCAATTACTGTGCAGATGACAGAACACTGGAACAGACTGTACAGAGAGGTTGTGAAATCTCTGGTTATTGGATCAGATGATCCACTGTGGTCTCTTCCAACATGCCCTAATTCTGTGATTCTGTGAGAAAAAAGCAGGAATGCAATATAGCACTAGGTATGGTCAACTGGTAGAGCTTTAGATGTAGTGACTCTTTCTAGGCCCTGTTCTTTCAGAAAATTTATGAGATCTAATTTTCATAATTATGTAATACCTAACTGGACAATGAATTACTGACTGCTATGTAGATTGTCATCTGGGATTACATACTGCTGCAGGACAGAGAAGGGCATGGAATATAACTCATTTGTATGTATGTTTATTTTACTTCTGTGTGTCTTTCTTCATGTGCTATAGGTAAGGAAACATTGGTTGGCTCTGAAATCTTTTACTGGTAAATTATGTTTCCTTGTCCTTGATGGGAGAAAAGATGGTCTTTGTCAGCACAACAGCTTCTGTTGATAAAAACAGAACACTTTGGAGATAAATTAACATATGTTAGTGGAAAATAACTAAGAGCATTCAACAGGGGAATAAGGTGGTGAAAAGTTATATTTAGTACTTCATTATTAAAATGGAACTTCATCAAAGACATGAAAGAGATCTGGATATCTTTATAACCTCACTACAATCTCCTTTCAGGTAGTTGTAAAGAGTGATAAGGTCCTCCCTGAGCTTCCTTTTCTCAGGATTAAACAGCCCCAGTTCCCTCAACTGCTCCTCATAAAACCTGTGCTCCAGACCCTTCAGTAGCTTTGTCATCCTTGTCTGGACATGCTCCAGCACCTCTTTTTTGTACTGAGGGCCCCAAAATTGAACACAGGAGTTGAGGTGCAGCCTCACCAATGCCACATACAGAGGGATGGTCACAGCCCTGGTCCCGCTGGCCACAATATTTCTGATAAAAGCCAGGATGCCATTGGCCTTCTTGGCCAACTGGGCACAGGGTTGGCTCATGTTCAGCTGGCTGTCGATTGACACCCACAAGTCCTTTTCTTCCAGGCAGCTTTCCAGCTGCTATTCATCAGACCTGTGGCATTGCATGAGATTTCTGTGACTCAAGTGCAGAACCCAGCCCTTGGCCTTGTTGAACCTCATACAGTTGGCCTCAGTCCATTGATGCAGCCTGTCCAGATCTGTCCCTTCATAACTTGGTGTGAATTGACCAAAGGTGCGTTCAATCCCCTTGTCTACATCACTGATAAATATATTAAAGAGAACTGGCCCCAACACTCAGTCTGGGGAACCCCACTAGTGACTGACCCCCAGCTGGATGCAGCATCTTTCATCACCACACTTTGGGCCAGGCCATCCACGTAGTTTGTAACTCGGCGAAGAATGCACCTGTCCAAGCCATGAGCAGCCATGTATAGCCTTGCATGGTTGTCACCAGACTGTTGGCTGAACCTGGTTTCCATCACCAGACCTGCTCTTCTTTCCAAGTTACTGGTTTTGTCAGTATTCTGCCTGTTTTGCTGTCACTCTCACCTTCCAACTTGCATTGCCTTGCAGAGCAACTCACTTCTGCTGCTCCCTGGCACAAGTAACATCACCTCTTTCACTTTCAGATGTCCTCTTGTTCCTGCCAGATGGATAGGAGGTTGCTTTGGCTTCATGTCCCCAGGTTCAGCCAGTAATGAGTCTGAGCACACATTCCTGATTCACAAACAAATACATCTGGTCACACAGATAAAAACAGCGGTCGCATAAACATGAAGAGCACACCCACTTCTGTTCCATCTTTTCAGCTGATTGGGTTTAAATCTACTTATAGAATATGCACAAGCACAATGTGCTTTTCTTCAGTAGCTTGGCCCAGAGCCTGGTCTCCTCCACTTCCTTAAATCTGAACCTATTGGGTACCAGACCCAAGGCCTGCCTCTCTGGATAAGGTCTCTCACACCCCTTACTCTACCCGTTGGCTGGTCCAACTTCTAGTGGCTTGTGTACTTATGAGCATAGAGGACAGAGAGACACACCTGGAAAAAAGGAACAGAGCGTCATAAGAAGAAAGGACAGGTTCCAGTCTTCAGTCAGAGAGCTTCATACAAGTACACTGACCAACAGTTTACTTACACACAGCCAGTGACTTTGAGCCCCTTTCCCCTCTTCCCCGGCCCAACTTCCAATCCAGCTTAGTCCCTGCCTTGACCCTTTCCCTAAACATCCCATAATAAATTTCACACATTTTCATAATTTTCTTAGAACACTCCATACTAAGTTTTATACAAACCCAGGTCTTCTTTTTTTTTCCCCAAATTCTCTTGTCCCTATATCCTATAGGAAGTCTTATTTTCCTTTAAGCAATAACCCCATCTAATTTGCATGATTCTCTGGGGAATTTATTTTGCTGACTCATTTTGGTGAGCTTCCCACCAGGGAAAATGACCTAATAATTGTCCTTTAATAGTGTTAGGAATAGCTGAGCCAGTATACTCTTTCATTGACTATGATGCCAGGATTCCTTCACCTGTCGTTGCTTCTCTGATCCATTCCATGGTTTTGTTCAATGTGATTAACCATTAGTGAGATAACTTAATTTTGGTAATGAAAGATATGAAATATAGGTCTTTATAAAATATCCAGTATATGTCATACAACCCTTTTTGTACCCTCTTTATTATAAAATAGGTAAATATTTTATTTGAATATTTATTTGATTTCTATCTTTAGATACTTACATAAGACTGCAGTCTTCAGGTTCCGGAGCTGCTTTAACTCCGTACTAATCCTATATCAGAGCAAGATAACTCTAAATGAGGCACATGCCAGCTCTTTTTCCCTGGTTTCCATACTAAGAAAACCCACTTGCATGTTCCAATAGCAGGTGCCCTGATAAATACTAGGTGCCAATCTGCAAAGCAGGACACTGTAGTAGATTATACAATCGTGAAAAAGAATGTCTAGACAGAGCCCGAAAACCTTTTGCATTTGGAAAAAAGCAGTTGCTCTTCTTCAGTTTGCATTCAGAATTTGGGAAGTATGGGAACAAAAGGCAGAAACAGCTTCCTCATTTTCCCTGGTTTAAGCAAGAAATCAAGTAAAAGTTAGAGTGAAGAACTTAGACATTATTGTTTGTGTTACGCATAAGAGCTATACTCCAATAGCATAGGTAATAGCTATTCAGACTTTTTTTTTTTACCATGAAAATAAACATTTAAATAAAATAAACTTATTTCCTACGATTAGCAGAATTAGTGAAATCTCTTTTTCAAAAGATCTGTGTCATTTTTTCTCAATTCATTTTCATCCATTATATCACCTGCAGAATTTGCATGTTTACTTATGTGTCCAGCCTGAGGGCTAGACTGTCTGTATGTATGCTGGTGTTTTTTCAGTATTCGTACACTTACTGTTCTGCCAGCTTTTCAAAGGAGACATTAAAATCTAGATTTTTCTTATGATCACTGATTTTCATGAAACTAATTTTTGGTATCCTAATATTTGTCTCATGTTTAGCAGAACCCAGATGAGAAGTTATAGAAGTAGATGGATTTAGACAGAGAAGAAAAATAACTCATATGTCTTCTATCTTCAGAAGACCAGGATGAAAGCAGAAAATTTGAGGAAGAGAGTTCATTGTTATTATTATCTGTCTATTTACAAACTTCAAAAATTATAGATATGAAAGGCAGTAGAGAGCTAATTAGTTTATTTACTTCCCTTGAATGCTTGGTATGTCTAAAGTAAATGCTCAGGAGAATGGATATCATGTGAAATCCTACAGACGTTAAACAGAGTGCTGGATTTGGCTGTCTGGCTCCTTAGGTAAGTGGATAATGGATACATTTTGTCCCGGAAATTTGTTCTAAGTTCTTTTCAGCAAAAGAAAAATACCAAATCAGACCAAATCCAGTTTGTAATATTTGATGACAAGTATATTTTATTTCTGATGGCAGAAAAGCCCACTGTTTTCTCAGTCTTCTTTCTGTGCAGTGACACAGCCATGTACAACCTCCTTTCCCTCCCTTTTTGCTTTTCTTCATGAGAGTAGTCTTTAGGATCACTGTCATCAGCCTCTGGTCAGATGATCAGTAATTGATGTTAGAAGCATAGAAGTTATATCAGAAAGCCTTAGCATCTGAGATGGGTGGAGTTTATAGAAAGGAAATTAAACTGAAAACTGAAGCAATGCAAACAGAGGAAATTTAATGTAAAGATATGCATAGATCCTGAGAGCCACAGGAAAAAGCTATTTTTGCCTAACTTCTTCATAAACAGATCCCTTTTAACACAAGGAGATAGCTAATGGCATAAGTCAAGCAGGTTTCCATTATATAAGGAATAATGACAAGTTACCAAGTTTGCGTGGTTCATATGGGGTCAGGGTGAATGCTAGAAGTTTCAAATGATTGTCTAAGACTGGAACTCTGCCCAAGATTCTCAGTGCAATTTACAGTGCAATATGGAGACACGGAAGGTTATCAGGAAATGCCATATGTGTGCAAACCATGAATAGACACAAAAAACTTCCAGCTAGGCCATCCTCATTGGAATGACCCTCAGTAGCATCTGACCATTCAGCTGAACTACAGATACAAACCATGGAGTCCCTTGAAAAATATAAGAAAAGAATAAAACTTTTACCTCCATAATTTCTTCTCACATCCAAAGGTTCTTCAAACAAACTGAAGCAAAACATAAATCAGCCAGTATTTTGAGAAAGTCAGGACTTTTCGTTGTTTCTATATTTTACCAAAATGACTTTGATCACTGGTACTTAGGACTCTTTTTCAGTTTCTAGTTAATCAGATATAGTTCAAAAGAGTAACAGATAGAAAAAAAAAACCCCACCAATAAAGAAAAACACCATCCAATGTCTGGTTTGGCTAATTAACTTTGCCAATATTGTATTACAAATACCTAATTTTTATCACTAAATAAAGAAATAATTATTATGGTAAAAAATAACCTTTAAACCATACAATGGTAGAAAGAAGAAAAAAGAATTAACTCAGCTTTTTCACTCTCTTATGTAATCCTTACTCAAGAATGCCTGATTGCTCATGGTCTCCAGTTAGGTGTGCAGAGATCCATCAGAAAAAGCTATCATGACCAAATATGATCTTTGTTCAGTTTTATTGCACTTGTATCTTTAATACATCCTTTGTCTATAATAACAACTGCACCATTTGTAGTATCATTAAAATTGGAAGAGGTTTGTGTAAAACTGCATAAGAAATGTCATTCTATATATTTAGTGAATTTAATTTCTTTACTAGAAGAAACAGTTGTAGCAATCAGTTAGGGCACTTATTTTTAATAGCTGAAGAACAGGTTTCAGAAAAATTTAGGAACTGCTAAATTATTTCAGGAGAATGCAGATGATTTATCCTTGACTAAAGACACTGAAGAAATAGCTTTTAAAAATAGGTCCTTATTTATGCAATGATGCTCAGCTATAGACATGAATATGTTTTATGGAAGAGTACAAATGCTTTCAAAATCTGAGACTGTCTTATAGTAAAGATACAGAAACGTCACTTTAAATTCTTAGTGTCTTTAACACAATATAGCTGAGATGAAGAGTGATATGCTTTTGGGTCTTTGCTCCAAGGGTTATTTTTTTCTTAAAGGATCACTGTATAAAAAAGAAAAATAAATCAAAGAGCACTCTCAGCTCCCAGACTGTTGTGATCACTGGGCTACAAAATCAGAGTTTCCTTTTGTTCCCTAGTCTCTGAATCCAGTGTTCCAGTACTAGAAGATGAAGTATTTTCAAACTCCTGAATTCCCATACTCAAACAATTAGACATTCTTCTTGAATACACACCACTATCATCACTAAAATTTCTTTCCTGGATTCTGTTTACAAGGAAGAACAAAAAATAGACATTTACAGAGCAAAGTTTTTGATATTTATCTTACCACAAGAAGAATAGCACAGAAAAATAAACAACTTTTCACTAGCTATAAATATTTCAGATTAGCAGAGATTAATTTCATTACAGCTTCAAATTCGCATGAAAACAAGTAAGGCAAAATGCTGAAATACTGTATTTTGTTCAAGCAGAAAGCAAACTTTAATATGGTTCCTGTAGCCAAGTCAGTTGAAAATACTGACCATGCTGTAAATTCTTCTACATTCAGTACTAATGTTCTAAGAATGATTGTTGGATTCACTGCAAAAAAAGAAAATTGTTGGAATGCCTGATTTGTTGTCCTTAATGGGGCTTAATCGTGAGCTAGGGCCCCTTGTTCATCAGTATCCAAGACTTATATGGCTCCCAGTATGCCTAGAAGGACAACTCCAGATAATGATGGAATACTGAGCTGACTACAGTTAAATAGAGTAAGATATTTTGAATTATGCAGATAGGCAACCAGGGATCTTTGCCAGTATAGCTTTTCACTGACTATCCTACTCTATTCTTCATTCTATTGAAATTCATCTACAGCATCTCACAGCTTTATGTTTTCTTATTCATAAAAATAATTAACACCAGGTAGGAGCATCACAAATCAATTGCCAGCAGGCAAAGACACTCTTGTAACACTGTTTCTTTCCAGAGCAGAGTTATGAGGACAGCTATCTAACAAAAAGACAAGGAAGATATGAGGTGAAATTATTAGAGAACACCTCTTTACATTCATGAAAGTGCATACATATAAAATACATGTGCAACTGAGACATCATCCTGATTTCAAGTACTTATTGCTTGAGAAGTGGACATATGTGCCTGGGCTTCTTTTCACTTTTTACTCTGCTGGTAATACAGAGCAGCTGTGACCCTAAATTTAAGCTAGAATTATGACTGTTATCTCTTGACAAATTTGTTCGCCATTCTTCAGACATTTTTGCTGATTCAACACTACTTAAGATTGGCATATATCCAGATTTCTCCAGAAACTGCAGTTATGCTGAGCTTGTGAAATGTCTTTATTTTGTATGAAGAAGGGATCTGGGTATTACAGAAAACCTCTATTTCATATAAAATTAAGTCAGGGTTTGAATTACAAAGGTGAGGTCTGATCCTTCACCACCATACATCTAAAGTAATTGCATAGATTTGATGGCAATTTAAGCCAGAAATACACCACGGCAAATCCACCAACCTGACTGAAATCATGTAGAAGGGCCTTATTCTGATTATATGTATATATTTATACATACATATATATATGTGTGTGTGGGTGTGTGTCCTGGGGTGCATCAGGCTTGGCATCCACAGCCGGGCAAGGGAGGGGGTTGTCTCGCTCTGCTCTGCACTGGGGCAGCCTCACCTCGAGTGCTGTGTAGAGTTTTGGGTGCCACAATGTAAGAGACATTGAGCCATTAGAGAACATCCAAAGGAGGGTAGCAAAGATGGTGAAGGGCCTTGAGGTGAAGCCGTATGAGGAGTGGCTGAGGTCACTCGGTCTGTTCAGCCAGGAGAAGAGAAGACTGAGGGAAACCTCATTGCAGTTACAACATCCTTGTGAGGGGAAGAGGAGGATCAAACACTGATCTCTTGTCTGTGGTGACCAGAGATAGGACCCGAGGGAATGGGCTGAAGTTGTGTCAGGGGATATTTAGGTCAGATATTAGGAACAGATTCTTCACCCAGAGACTGGTTGGGCACTGGAACAGGCTCCGCAGGGAAGTGGTCACAGCACCAAGCCTGCCAGAGTTCAAGGAGCATTTGGACAATGCTCTCAGGTACAAGGTATCATTCTTGTGGCTGTCCTGTGTACAGCCAGGAGTTGGACTCAAATGATCTTTACAGGTCCCTTCCAGCCCAGAATATTCTGTGATTCTGTCATATATGTATATGTAAAATTATTACAGAACTGATCCTGTATATTTGAATGAGTTTTAAAGAGTTAGAAAATTGGAATGAAATTTTTCTTTACTCAGTTGCATTACCTGTAATCCTATATTTGCAAAAAACATATTTCACTTCAAAAAAGAAGCTAAAGAAGTCAAGAATTTAGATTTCTATTACATGGCTTTAGCAAACATTGACTAAAATATCTCATGTTGTAGATGCTGAAGTTTTGATACTTTTTACCTTTAGAAGTGAAAAAATTTCAGTATGCAGAACACAAATTAAAAATGAAATAACATAATTTTCCTTTAATTTTTGCACTAGCATTTTATGACTTGTTAATGAAGTCAAAGTAATTTGAACAACAAACAAATTCTGTCCTTGCTTGCATCTGTATAAGCCAGATTTAATTCTTAAGAAATATTCCTTGATGGGTTCTACATAGATCTACAGGATCAAACACAATTATGCCTTTCAGATGTACTTCTAGTAATTTTAAAGTTTGTTGCTTTTTAAATCACTGGCTATTGGAACAACAAAATGAGATTCAATGGCAACTTAGCAGCTCAGCACGTGCAGTATGATATTTTCCTTGGTGCCGCAGGATACCTATGAACATTTGAAAATGTGTTTTGAAATGTGCCAAATAGTTTTATTTAATATGGACACTTCAGAAAAAGAAGAACTGATCAGCATGTGGGCATTTTGGGCACTGCATTGCTGTGGCATATTCTAGCAGCATGAGACTTGAAAGAGTTCTTTTATTAAATTTCTGATTAAATGTCTGAATGCTTGTGGAGAATGAAAAGAAGGACTGCCATAAATAATAGTGGAGCTAACTGAATATATTTAATTCACAAAATTATTTGGTTATCTCTTCTCATCCAGTACTACTCATAGGGATTTTTTTTAAAGACCTTAGGTGCATTTGCTTGAGAAAAATGTTTATAGAAATTAAAAGCAATGAACATCTTTGTGATGATGTGTGAGCAGAAAAAGGGGTCAGTTTGATCATTTTAAAGAAATACAATGTCCCCAGTATACATTTTGTACTGAAAAATGTGGAATGCACCATGCTATAAACACTGCATTTCAGCTTGCTTTTGGGGCTGATAGTAGGTACCACTAGGCATATAACTGTACTATATTAATCCACTTTAATTCTCTAGAAGATTACCTTTAACAAAAGCAGAAAGGGAAAGATGACTGGCCAGCCAGTCTAACCAGTTAATAAATGAAAAAGCACAGTTTTGTGGTTTAACCCCAGGAAGGAGCAGAGCCCCACAGAGCCACTTGCTCACTCTTCCATGGTGGGATGGCGAGAGAATCAGTAAGATAAAAGCAGGGAAACTCATGGGTTGAGATAAAGACAGTTAGGTCTTTACAATAGGTAAATTAAAAGTCCTGAATGCAGGCAAAAGAAAACAAGACATTCATTAACTGTGCCCCATTGGCAGGCAAGTGTTCATCCATTCCCAGTCTAACACGGCCCCATCATGCATAATGGTGGCTTGGGAAGACAAATGCCATCACTCTGAACATTCATCCTCTTCCTTCACCCTCTTCCCCCAGCTTTATATGCTGAGCATGATGCCATATGGTATGGAATATCGTGTTGATCAGTTGGGGTCAGCTGTCCAAGCCTTGATGCTCTGTAAGCACTGCTAAGCAAAAGCTGAAATATTGTTATGCTATCAACACCATGCTCATCACAAATAAAAAATATAGCATCATAGGGGCTGTTGCGATGAAAATTAAATGTATTCCAGGCAGAACCAGCACTAAGAGTGACAGAACTCCTAAATCTGAGTGGTTAGACTCAAAGGACAAACATCTTTGATCATTGAGAGAAACAAGCAAAGCATTTAACAAGCACTCCTTCTCAGAGGGAATGATGTCCAGACAAGTACAAAATTCTGATAAAGAAACTGATGAGACATCTGAACATTTTGAAATTCCTAATCTTTCCTTGTGTGATAACAGACCAGCAGGTAAAAATTACCTGGTTTTCATTGGTTTGAAACATTTTCTCACTTTCACTCTAATGTCTAGCATTGAAGAAAGTGTGACGACATCAACAAGAGGATTGAGGAACCTTGTGAGAAATTTCAGGTGGGACTTAGAAATCTGACATCCAGACCTTAGATTCTAAAAATAGTTGCTTAATTGTAACTAATTTTAAATAATCTGAGTGATCCAGACACATCTTTTTTTTTAATTAAAATTCCCCTATATCCTAGTTTTCCACTTCTGTGACTACCTACGTCGTGACTTTTTTTTTGTCTAGAATGTGTGCTGTGTTCTGTAAGATTACCTTAACTTGTCCAATTTGCTACTTTACACTGCATCTAGTATCTGCATAGAGAATAAATACTTTCTATGTGGACCAAGTTACTTGCAAAATGTAACACTACTAATCACTTTATATGCAATGCAAACTGATAAAAAAAAATTAATTCAGAGTTAAATCGCTACCTTGGAATGCAGGAGAAAACTGAGGTATCCAGATGGTAATTTTCTGCCCTTTAGTTAAATTTAAGCTGGCAGATTCTCCTTGTAATGGCCTTCAAAGGACTTTGCTTTCTTCTTGAGCATAAATACTTACATTATGCAGACAGTTTTACTAAGTCTGATTTTATCAATCTCATTTAATTTTGGTATACTGGTTCTTATTCCAAATCTCATATTTCAAAGGATAATTCTTAAGACTGAGAGTAAAAGTTATTCTGAAGTCCTGGTGTGCCAACCCCTCTTGCTGAAGTAGTTCCCTTATTATGGCATTATTTAAAAAGTTATTTAGGTCAAAGAGTGAGAGACACAGTCTCACACTGAAAATGTTTCTCTAGCTTAGCATGGACTCCTAAAGCAAGGACTTTAAACTGTGAAGGAAAAGTAACAGTTTTTATTCCAACTCAAAAAAATGTTTGATGCATATTATTATAGACATATTATATATTTATTATATTATGTTATATTTATTTTATTATTATATTATCTTAAATATAAGTTTATAAAAGACATTTGGAAAAAAGCCCAGAAACTCCCCTTTTTAATGACCTCCTTATCTATGCCAAGACAAAGTTGCATTTAATAGGACACATATGAGCTCTATTTGACCATAATTATGCAACCTATTATTCACCTAATAAATTGTCATCACCAGCAAATGTCTGGTAATTCCTAACATGACAGGAGATAAGAGGCTCCTTTCTTGCAGAGTCCTTCTTGCTGCAGTGCAAATGCATATATAGGTGATTGCTTGCACTTTTTTCTTCGTAATGCTCTTGCTGTGCTGATTTTTTTCCCTGATGTTTTATTGATTTGCTTTATTAAGTCTGCCAAATATATGATCTTGCCCAGTCTGTAGCCTTGTAATCCCAAAAGTCATACCACTTAAGATACTAATTTTCCCCTATCATACAAAAGTGTAATCTTAATTTTCCAACTATAGATGTATTTTTCCTGAAATTGTTTGCATAATAAATTGAAACAAGACAATAAAACATCTATTCTGTCTACAATGGGTGGTTTTATGATCCATATTTCTGTGGTAAGTTGTCATGGTTAAAATCCAGCTGGCAACTGAGCTCCACACAGCTGTTCATTCAATAACCCCACCACCAGTGGAGTAGGGGAGAGAACTGGAAGAACAAAAAATTAGAAAACTTGACTTGAGGCAAAGACAGTTTAACAAGTAAAACAAAAGCCATGTGCACAAGCAAAGCAACAAGGAATTAATTCACCACTTCCCATAAGTAGGTGTTCAACCATCTCCAGGAAAACAGGGCCCCAACATGTGTAACAGTGACTTGGGAATTAAAAACAGAACATGTGCATCCCCTTCCTCCTTCTTCCCACGGTTTTACGTGGAGAGCATGATGCCATAAGGTATGGAATGTCCCTTTAGTCATCTGGGGACAGCTGTATTGGCTGTGTGGCCCTCCCAACCTCCCATGCATGCCCAGCCTCCCGTGTAACCCCCATTCTCCTCACTGGTGGTGGCAGAAGAGGCAGAAAATGCCTTGAGGCTGTGTCAGCACAGCTCAGCAATAATGAAAATATCCCTGTGTTATCAACACCCTTTTCAGCACCAATACAAAATATAGCCCCATACTAGCTACTAGGGAGAAAATTAACTATCCCAGACAAAACCAGCACATCACTGTAAGGGTATGTGGATGATGAGAGGTCTGCTTCATTCAGATTATCTTATCAAGGACCTTTACAATGTAAAAGGAGATGGTAAGTAAAAGGGGAAGCAGGAACAGAGAGACAAAAAACTGATACACAAGGGATACAGGGACAAAGACCAAAAGTCTAGAGTTACTAACTGAAAGGCCATCAAGAACTTAAGGCACAGCTTTGGAGAGAGACAACCTGAACTATAGTGGTAAGAAGGAGTAAACAAGAGGACCATGAAGTTATGTATATTCAAAGGTGACATTTTGGACTGTGCAAAATTTAATAATTTATGGGGCAGACATGTCAGAGAGGAAAAATGAGGTGAATAGATGGAAAGGGGTGTAAGAGAGTCTGGTTACATCACTGCCCCAGTGTGCCCACATTCCAGCTGCTTGAGAAGGTCTTGTATATCCATGCATTGCATTGCCGAGGGTCTCCCGTAGTCCTTTGAATCCTCACCCTTTCCTATCCTTGCTCATTCCCCAATCTCCATGTAGATAATTTTTGGGTTGAGTTTGGTTTTAAATTGATTGATTTTGGATTTTGGTTTGCTTTTTCTCTGCATGCTTTCACCATCTGTTAACCAGTAGTCTGAACCTTACCAACCTTGTTGTGCTTTCACTTTTATATGAACACTGCTTTTGCAGATACTTTTTCTGGCAAGTCCTTGCGTGACCTAAACCGTTCATTTGCGGCACATGGCTATCAACATGGTGCACCTCACCAGCCACTTTATATCTACATGTTGTGTGTCTCTGACTTTGTTTCTCTCAGTAGAGTAAAAAAAAAAAAGACTTTGCTTGGAGTAATTTTCTAAGAAGAGCTACTAACAGAATGGGAACAGCCTAGCAAAGCCTATCCTGCTGCTAGACCACCACTCACTGCAGAAAATCTTGTGCTGTAGCTGAGTGGGACAAGAGGATCACTAGATGCCCCTCTTAACCCGAATGCTTCTGTGCTTTCGTGAAGCCCTGACTAAAGCATTTCAGATGAAATCAGCTGCTTACTCAAATGCTTTCCAGTGTTGTTCCCAGTGGGATGAAGCAGTCGAGAGCAGAGACCCCTCTCACAGAGTTATGAAAAATAGGTTTGAAAGGGACCTCTGGAGATCCTCCAGACCAACCCCACTGCCAAGGCAGGGTCACCTAGAGCAGATGACACAGGAACGTGTCCAGGTGGGTTTTAAGTATCTCTGGAGAGGGAGACCCCATCACCACCCTGGGCAGCCTGTTCCAGTGCTCTGCTGTCCTCACACACCCTCACACCCTTGGTATGTTATGGAATTGCCCTCATGGCAATGCCTGGCCAGCCCTCCAGGGAGGCCCCTGTGCCTGGCTGTCTTTGTGGTAGCCCCTCCCTGTGAGGGACTCCTGGTCCAGGGTCTGGCAGCAGAGGAAAAACATCTGGTTCTTGGAAGAGCAGCACCCATGGCCTTGCAAGGCACTGCACTGCACTGCACCACCGCACCATAAGCACCTGCTGCTTCAAATTTTAAAGTCTTTCCTCCCTTATCGAATTTCTCCAGCAGGCAGTAGGTTACATTCAACATGAAACATGAATTTCCTGGGATTATTCACCGTCAGCCACCTCCTGCCATGGCTTTTTAGATTTAGTTAGTGGTCATGTTTCATATCTGCCGTGTGAGGTGGACTCTGGCCTTGTGAAAACCTGTGGTTCTCTACACTGAAGCCTTCTTCAGCTGTCAGAAGCATTTTGTCATCCAGTAAAGAAATATCAGTCTATTACTGAAACTCAGATTGAATCAGGTCACTGGAAGTAGTTGCATTTTCTTCAGGTTTTGGTATAATTAGTTCTGTAAGAATATTATTCATCCTTATACATAAAGTGCATGAAATACCTGATATGTTTCTTTCTTTAGTTCTTTCTACTGTGAATATTATGGAAAGAAAAATACCATCTAATTAGATATAGATGACTCACGTATTTTCTTTCTTCTTTTCACTTCAGGAACATATCTGTGAATATATTACTGAGAGGTCTTTGCATATTCACTAAAGATTTCACTGCCTAACACTTGTAGATTCAGAAGACTTAAGGTTATCTATTTGAAATTTTTATAGCTGTTAATAATAGGTGTTGCAGGAATTCCTGGAAGTCTTAATAATTATACAAGATAATAATGAGTTGGTTGCATTTCCCTTAACTTTAGATACTACATCAATAGCTAAACTAGTGACTCTAGGCTCCTCTTACTGTTGATGGAGACTAACAGGTTTCTTCAGGATATACTGTATTGAAGGGTTTATAATTGTATGGACAGCCTTTGAAAATAATGTATTTCTCTCCACTGACTACAAAGCAGTACTGGGATAACTAGTTTAAATACAGATGTTGACATGGCAGATATCTACATTAATCAGTTGAAGATCAGTTACAGAAAACCTTGCCCCAATTAATTTACTATCTAAATAATAAAGGGGGAAATGGAAATTTAAATAAATTAAATAGCTTGCTCAAATTCAGAACCTAAAGTATCTCCTGAGTCCAGTGAAAATGTTTTAAGCAGAAGGCTATATCTGCTTCAATTTTCAGTACACAGTTGTTCTTTCAAATCTTCTTTAGCACCCTGGAAAAGTTCTCATGCTACACAGCTCTGTTGATGACAGTTTTTCTATGTTTATTTTGTAACTTATTTCCATTGTACTAAAAATGCTGTTTGATTCACTTCTACATAGAGACCTCATAAAAAATTGAAAGGCTTCAATAATTTTAAATCATTCTACACTGCATATAGAGATTTAAATTTCAGTGCTATTTTTTTTATTAGCACTTTAATTTGGAAGGTACTAGGCTTCTACAAGATTTAAAATTATTGGAGCATTTCAAATTTTTATAAGCTTTCCAGTAAAGATGTGACTATGGTTCTGGGCTTATAAAGTGTAACACAATTTAAATTTAATCTAAATTATTTAAGTGCTTCAGACTTCAGGGAGATTTTCAATCTCTCAAACTGGGATCCATGTTCAGAGACTAGAGCAATCTTATAATGTAAAGTGCTTTCATCATTTTAAAGACCTGCGGGCAGCATTCTGAACCGGCCTTTTTTATTGTCAGTTTGTTAATTTAAATTATTTGTTTTCATCTACAGTGTATGGCAAGAAAAAAAATTTGTAAAAAGAACATAAAGGGAAGTCTATTTCCTCTAGATAGTTTAAGGTAACAATGACTTTTCCTGCTTAGATAGATGGTGAGGTAATGTGAAGAACACTATTTTGTAACATACATTTTGCAACTTGCCATAAGATGTTACATGTTCTAAAGTCTCAGTCATGCCCTTCAGTTTTAGGTGTACTCAATATCTTAAAAGATCAAAGACATATAACTTCCATTTTCACTCTTTTGAAAATGGAAGTTAGGTGTACTCAATATCTTAAAAGATCAAAGACATATAACTTCCATTTTCACTCTTTTGAAAATGGAAGTTAGGTGTACTCAATATCTTAAAAGATCAAAGACATATAACTTCCATTTTCACTCTTTTGAAGACTTTGTTTCACCTGGAACGGAACCAAAATACATTTACTTGTACTTTGTTTAGCTTTTGTCTAAGGTGAAAAGGTTAACTTCCTGTAAAATCAAAAAGGCATATGCCATTTCTAGAGCCATCTCTGCCATACAATCAACAAAATATTACGGCATTGAAAACATATGGATTTCTGATTCATACAGTCTTTTGAAGCAAAATTTCAAAGACCATTTTTGGGTGCCGGGGGAAGAATTCTGCTAGCATCACCAGTAATTTTGGAACTGAAATGTCTCCATCCACGTAACACATGAACATAGCTAATTCCCTTGGCTTTTTCCATCACTCAGTTATTTTCTGATACTGGAATATCATTTGTTATTCAGATTGCTTAGTTGAAGTAATCTCATTTATTTATTGTGGCACTATAAAGCTTCTAAAGGCACAGAGTGATTGTAAAGCGTCGTGGTTGCAGAGAGGAGAGAGGAGCTTGGCAAGATGTGGATGTGTCCAACTTGCTATTCTATACCACCCAAACATTACTGAGAGGTGTGATTTCACGATAAAAACAAACACAACCCCTCTCCAGCAGAGAGAGTGTCAGGATCAGTCCCTGCAGACCCCAGTTCTTCTGCTGCACCTCCAGTCCCCTTCCCGTTTTCCCCGGAACGATGTTATGGAATGTGGTGCTGAAAGGAAAGCATCAAAAATGTGAATCAACAGTAGTGCTGAACTGACAGCGCTGGTGTGTAAACAGCCACGGGGAAAGGACTGGCAGGGGCAATCCCATCCCAGCTGAGCCCGTCAAGATGAGTGGAAGGGAGTCTATCCAAGCCCAGCCGAACCAGGTCGAAAGGAGGCAGCTGGACAGTTGCAACAGTAGCAGGAACCCATGGGAACAACCTCTAGAGCAGCAGAGCAGTGGAAGCCACAGCACAGGCACCCATGCGGAACTGAGCCCCGGTGGAGCAGCGGCACGTTCTGACTCGGACGATCCAGCTTTTGGGGGTTTTGTTAGTTATTAGTTTCATCATTGTTTTTGGGCTAGAGTGGGGTGTGAAACATTAGCTGCGGGAGCTCCCCTGCCATCTTGCCTTTGTTCCTGGTGGCCATTATGTGTGACCTGTGGGAGCGGTCATCATATTGCCTTTGTCTGGGGAAGCCACAAGGACGTGACCTATGCGGAGCATTCACAATCTTGTTTTTGTTCCTGTTTGGAACACCTTCTCTTTCTGTATAGCTTTGCTATTAATAGTGCTGCTTTTATTGCACGTGTTGTATTCCATTGCTTTATACTTTCAGTAAATTGGGGTGAGGGAAGGGAAGTGACTTATCTGGCATTTAATTTCTGGATAGTGTTAAAATCAGCACGTAAAGGTAATGTTGAAAGATGTAGAATTGCTAATTTTCTGGGAATGAGCTTCCAGATTCAGTTGGAGCAAAAGATACCTTAAATCTTTTGGACATAATGCACCAAGAGCTGTTGAGGAGAGGTCAATCGTGATAGTGAAGCAGGCAGTAGAAACTCTTGAGCTAGATCAAGCAGGTGGGAAAATGCCCTCTTTAATCCCCTGGTTTCATTGGTCAGATCCAACAAACAAGTGGACCACCATGTAATTTGTACCACCCTAATCCAGAAAGAGATTTATAAATATATTATTTGAGTCACTAAAGGATTGGAAGATCTAAGATAATTCTTTTGAGATTAATAGCAATTGATAAAGCCGATGTCTACCCCTTTCATAAAAGAGCAGTAATCTTCTTTTTGGATAGTAGGATTTTACTGTACAATCCCAGCTAAAGCCCGTTTATCACTCACCTGGCTCAGATGTATGTAGGACACACAGAAAATATCTATACTAAAGAAGCTCTTCGCCATGTAGAGTGGAAGTTGATAATTAGCAACAGGCATTGGAATCCTGATCCCTCTCCATTAATGATACAAATGAAAAAAGAAAGAACCAAAATATATTGACTTTTGGAGGAGTGTGGTGGGCTCTTGTTTTTGGAAGTTGGAGGATCAGATTCACTGATTTACTGTGAGTACTTCGGTTGCTTTTCTGTACAAAGTAGTCATGAATTTGGTTGAATGGCAAACATTAAACTGAGTTTACAGCTGTGTTCTGTTCTTAGAGTAGTATAAACCATCTGGAGAATAGTACTAAATGTCACCCACAGAATCAAGTCCAAGTTCTCAGCTGACTTAATTCAAATTATTTCTAGTAATGCCAGTTCATACCACTGTCAGTATGTATAAGAGTCTTCATTAAGCCATTTCTTGGATCAAATTTTTTCTTAAATGAAAACATGAGGACAAACTGCAATAATTATTCGGTTCTAATTGTTGTATGAAATATGTAACAAACAAACAAAGACCAAAACCAAATCATGCCTACAAATCTGTATAACAGGGAACAATCCTCCTCTCAGGGTTACTGCACTGATGAGGTCTGATGGATCATTAATAATGTTATAGAATTGTACAGTCATATAATATCCTTGGATTTCTGTAGCCAAAGTGAACTAAAGGGGTCTTATTAAGGATCAAGAATGTATCTGTGGAGGAGGTCTAACATTCTTGTATAATACTGAAACAATGAAAATTTAAGAATAAAAGTTTAATATAAAAGGCAGAGAGGATCAGACAGAAGTTGGGAATAAAAGTTATGGTAATATATACATGTTCACAAAACCAGATGGAATTTATGCTACATGTTCACCTTAGAGATGGAATAAAGATATTATCAAGATTCTAAAATTGCCATTGAATTCATAATAAGCTGAAAAAAACTCCAACAAATAAATTAAAATCAAGTCTCTGTTCCCCAGCATGTTCTTTATTCACAGAAAGGAAACAAGGAATAGGAGGTAGGAGAAGATCTTGTTCCAACACTCTATCAATCCTATTGCCAAAGGGTGCTGTTTGATGCAATGTTGTTCCTACTAACAGGAACTTTTTCCGTTTTCCATCTTTGGCTTTTCCATGCTAGCCAGAGGACAAAGTTTACAACTATCATAGCTGTGCCAGGAATTGATAAAACAGTGCATATTGCCTATATATATATGTAAAAAAGTATTTGTATATGCATAAAATGTTCCAAATTCCTACATTTATTAATAAAATTTGTCCATTATAGTTTAAAGGATTAGATATTTTTAATTCAAATTTGCAAATTCTTTTTTTTTTCTCCTTCATTTCTATTCATAATCACATTTACTGTTTTCCTTGCAACTGTAGCTTTTAGTTGTTGTTTTGGTACAAATCTCTATTTGATTGCATGTGTGATGAAAAATTCCACTTTGACTAAAGAGAAATTGTAATCAACAAATTAATTCAGTTTATAAAGCTTCCATTGAACAGATTTTTCCCATATTATTATCCAGCAGATGAAATATTTGGTGATTGATTGGTTCTCACTATTAAATTAAATGGGTACTTCAGAAGACTCTGGGGATTTTTAGGGAGAAAAACAACAGAAAAAAGAGGTCAAATAAGAAATATAGAGAAGTATTTGTTTGACTTTTCACAAAAGCAGAAACCAGCACCCATTTTCACCTGATTTATCTTTTATTAAAAGAAAAATATCTACTACATCAAGGAAAGAAAATAACAGGCAAATATTTCTGAGATATTTTCATTAGACAACTTTGTATTGCTATGCAAAATGTTCTTCCTGAAGTCTAATTATCTATTACTCCATCAAGCAAAATGGCAAACACAGTCAAGGTTCATTGTAGTAACCAAATTTTTCAATCGAAAACTCAGGTTGGTAAATACAGCACCTATAAAATCTTGAAATGCACACTGTAAAAATGTTTGTGTATTGTTATAGTGCCACTCTTTTACACATTTTAAATTCCTTATATGTATTAATTCACCTTTGCTCATAATTTAGTTACTTTTTTTCCCTGAATTTCCAGTAATATTGTTAAACCTAAAATGTAGTATAATAAACTGACAGCAGATTTTTTATGAGATAAAGTTCTGCTGCATAGACTGTGACAGCATCTCAAGTTTTTCCTTATAAATCTTCTTGTATAAAATATTAGCCAAGCAATCTATATTTTGATTAACCCTTACTTGCATTACCTTTTCACTCGTTAGATATTTGCACTGTTAGATCTTGCACTGCTTTTACCTCTATAGCATTTTTCTATTTTCAGTAATGACCATTTGCAATCTATTAAAACTTGAAAAATTTGCTTTTCTGTATTTATAGCATTATTTAAACTTCTAATGCCATATCTGCCGTAGCACTGTCCCTCTATAACACCGTAAATACAGCCACAATCCTAGTTTTCCACTTGGATATTTAATATGAGATTAAAATTACTGTAGTTTCCTGTGCTACAATTCTGCTTTAGACAATCTATCCAGCTGTTTGTCTCCCTGCAATCTGCTTGACTAGGTGGGAGATCTTAAGCAGGAAACTGTAAAACTGTAGTCCATGTGGTCTTCAATAAAGAAATAATCCCTTTACAACAGTGATTATACCATTCTGTTATACCATAGTTACTATGACTCTTAGTCCCAGTAATTCAAATTTAGAAGTCACTCCTTCCAAACATCCTGTATCCCCAAATTTATTTTCCTGATGTGGCATCTGATATATCAAGGATTATAAAAGTTTGCATTCTGTTTCTCTGTAAAAGCAATAGTTTTCTGGAATATTGTGTGGTCTCCACTAAAGAGTATGAAGAGCACCCCTGAGCACCGTAACCCTATTGCTTATGTACACATATTGAAAATGCCTTAAATTGCTTTAATTATTTACTAGCATGGTTTTGTTTTTTGGACTCCAGCCATCTCCCAGACAATATATATTAAGTTCTTGAGAGTTAGGATGGGTCATGGACCACTCCCAATAGACAAATTCTTGGAGTCCATGCTTTCTCTGGAGTGTATAAAAATTTAATAGTACAGATACTAGCTGTTCGGAGTTAGCTGATGTGACTCAGAGAAAGGGCCCTGATGCTTTTAGCACATTCATTTATTCTTTGAGATGTGGTTTTCAATTTATGTGTTACCAAGGATTATGCATAAATCTTCTCTATGAAACTGAAGGATTTAATTTGTTGGGAAAATTTTTAGTCAGGATTATTGCTCAACAATTTGCCCAACCATTGCTTTCACCCTTCATATGTTTACTAGCTTCCAGTTGAGAAAAGGACCTAGTAATACCCACAAATCATCAGCATTTCTGATATGCCTTATCAGGTACCTATTCTCTGAGAGAAGCCAGTACTGTGATTATCTAGCAAACTCATGGATTACAGAAAATCTGTTGGAGGAAGGTGTGTGTATGACTGTTGCCTCAAGAGAAAAGAAGTATATAATAATAAACCTGTCCTTTGACCAGCATATACTTCTCAGAAGGCAAGACTGAGGACAGTTCTTATTTTGGGATTGCATCCTAGACAAAAGAGCAATGCCAAAATAAGACACACTCTATCTAGTAAGATTTTAAGCTGAACTAAATAGAAAAAGGTGCTTGGATCAGAAGTAAAATAAAGGCCATCAGGCACATTCAATT
The DNA here is from genome assembly GCA_013400975.1 of Atrichornis clamosus. NCBI lineage: Eukaryota > Metazoa > Chordata > Aves > Passeriformes > Menuridae > Atrichornis > Atrichornis clamosus. Next base: position 56,113 of record WBMZ01007243.1, read on the forward strand.
TCCCCCTCTGCACACATACGCTATAGTTTTGTTTTTGGACATAATAACCCCATTAAATTTGAAAAGTAGTAAAGTAGTAAATATTAGGAAGTCTCCATGAATGTTGTCGGTCTAATGGTTAACAATGGTGTCCTGGGTGGTGGGATGTAGTAAAGCAATGTATTCTCCCCCACCTGCATCAGCCCTGATGAGAGCTGTTAACGACAGGTTGTTTGCAACAACTGCCCGGTGCATGTTCGGCCCCTGGGACTGCAAGTTGGGTATTAGATAAGATAAGGGGAATCCTGTGGTGAGGTGGGGCCTCTTTTGGCTTCACAAAAGGCACAGCTGGGAGAGCTTCCCCCTGAAAGCACCAACACTAATCACACCCATCCTGAGGAGGCCATCTCTGTTAATGGGCCATCATGGACAGTGGGCAGCTGTAACGAACCGCCCAGAACCTCCCAAACTATCTTATCTCATCATTCCATTGGGAAATGCTCCGCCCTGGGGGAGGGACATGGACATTCCTGCGGGAATATAATGAAGCCTGACTGAACCTTGGGACACCCTCTCTAGCACCAACTCCAGAAGCTGCAGAGGACCACTGCTCTCAGCTGGCTGCATTCACCACTTCCACTAGACTGCATTCACCACTTCTACTAGACTGCATTCACCATTTCCACTGGACTGCGACCACCACCTCCACGGGACTGCAGCCTCCCTGCCTCACCAGCGCCCCTACCCAGGTGTGGCCCGAGCTACCCCACAGGGGAAACCGGGTGACGGGTGGGGGGAGTCTGTTACTGGTGTTTGTTGTTGTTGTTGCTGTTTGTTCTGTTGGGTTATATCTATCTATCTATCTATATTTTTTAGTAAAGAGCTGTTATTCCTTTTCCCATATTTGATCTCAAAAACCTGATAATTTTTAAAACTACAATAATTCAGGGGAGGGGGAGATTCCTTCCACTCCAGGAGGGTTCCTGTTTTTTTTTTCCTTGGCAGATATCTGCCTTTCAAGCTAAGACAAATGGTCTCAAAACTCATGGTTCTAAGCAGGAGTATTACCCAATTCTGTAGAGTCCAGACTCGCTAGTCCAGATTCATGATACTAGAGAGCCTGAGAAGTGCTATAATGCTAAACTTACAGATTTTACCTCATCAGTGCAAACCATTATTCTGGAAAAGGTGTATGCAATGGGCTGTTGTTTTTATTATTGTTGTTACCGTTATTCATATTTATATGATCTTATTAACAATAAGATCAATATCAATATTATTTTGGCTTGGAAAACTCAATTCTTTAAATGAGTTTAAATTCTGTAATTCTAGGTTTACTATTTCTTTCTGCTGCCCTCTGGACTGTTAGGCATACATTTTTAGATGCATGTTTATGGATGAACTCTGGATATGCTGTTCTAACGAAACATTTGGCATTAGTACCTATGTGATTCTGCTACACAGATATATGGGAGGGATACAGAATATGAAGAAGAGCTAAGAAGGAAAAGGAACAGTGGGACCATGGACACTGAGAACTTCATAAAATCATGCAGATCAGCTACAGAAGTTTCTCACTTACTGGCCCCAATGACTTAGTGTGAAAACTCCTGGGAAGCTTCTCTCATGCTCTCTGTCCTGGGGACCTGCCTGGAAATTTGCCTGGCTCCTGAATTGTTGTGGATTTGAGTCTAATTTTATTTCTTAAAATTCAGTACTGTTGTACTATTGTGCTATGTAAACTTGTTAATTATTTTTCTATATTCAAGTAGTTCCTTGTGACTGTTTCACATTTCAGTCTTTCTCAAATTTTCAATCAATTCCTCTCTATTTGCAAGTAGGTCAAGGATGGCTTCTCCTCTACTTGGTACATGGTTGGCTGTCTTCGGTTACTAGGAGATAATTCCTCTATAAATGGTGTCTTGTGATTCTGAGTACCTTGAGATTTTGTCCAGGAAATTTTCATTCCTGCAGGTCTCTACTCATATACCATCTGTCATTCCTTCTTTGTTTTTAATTCCTTGCAACTTTACCTAAAAACTGAATAATTACATTTATTAATAAGGATTTGTGGAGTTCTCTCACATGTAGGCCTGAGATTTCAAATGTCTTAAATAAATTATGGACTTATTTATCCTTGGGTTTGTTTGGGTTGTTTTTGTTTGGTTGGGTTTTCTTTTTTTTATTATAGAGTATATTAGATCTGATCAATAATGCTGGGCTATTTGAAATTCTAATAAGAATTCTGTTTCCAGCTAACTTTCCTTTAAATACAGTTTTCTCCATAATGTACTGGAATTCTAGTTGTGAGAACTATGTTTTGTAGGCATACTTTCAATAAAGCACACTATGTTATTGTAATACCAGCATTTAATATTATTTCTGTGTCTTCCTGTTATCTTCTCTGTTCTGTTTTGCAATTATCAAAGTATGTAGTTCATTACTTACTCTTTTTTTGCCCAGTTTTTTTTCATCAAGTACTCTCTATAAGATTCAATATTTTATTAGCAACATTTTGGATTCTCAGTACCAGATGGAGATAAAAGGAAGCTATTTTTCCCCTCTTCTAACTGTTAACAGTAGTTTAACACTTTTCTGAAGAAATGTACTAATTCTGAACTTAGGTTAACTAGTCATATGTCAAAATATGGTAAGTCTCAGCTCAGACTACTACAACATGTACAACTTGCAGCTGTTATCATTAATAATACAGAACATGGAGACAATTGTAATATCTGTTGAAATCCTCAGTATCGTAGAAATTATGATAAGCGAATCTTTGACATGATTATTTCATCAGTCTATAGTTTGTGAATACTAATAAGATGTACTTTGACACAGGCATCATGTCTGAACTAAAAAGCCATTACCGAAATTATAATATAAATAAAATGTGGAATGAAAGGCTAATAACGAGTGTGCCAGATGTTATGCTCTGAATGTTTAGAATATTTATGGACTGTTCCAGTCAGGTGGTGGATGCTCTGGACACATGGAACATTTGAGAAATACAACATTGGAATATACTGAATAATACAGTATGATACAGATGTTTTCTAGGGGATGGAAGTTACTGCATTCCTGACGAAGCACTGGAAAGAAAACTGGAATTACAGTCATATGGAAAAAGGGACTTGGTGCAAATTCTACTACTGGTTAAATAGCTTTCATCTTTTTACTGATGACTAGAAAAGACTACTATTTTCATCTGATTCAAAAACAGAAAAAGGACAAAAACAATGTAGACAACCAAGTGCTTTCAAGAACCTATTAACTGAATTGTGGAATTAATCTGCCAATATTCTACAGGTTAAATAATATTCTTAAATATATGCAAAATCTATTTATTGCTTTAGTGTATACTTCTTTTTGCTTTTGTTTTGTCCCAAACAATGTCTGTGATATTTGGGAAGTTGTCTGGTCTTTGATTGACTCTGAGAAACAAACAGTATATCTGTGTGTTATTACAAAGAGTAGGCTATAAGAAGTGAGAAGTGCAGCTGTAAGAAGACTGAAGTTTTGTGTCTAGATGAAAAACACTTGTTTCATCCGGAAAAGTCATGACCAAAGACTGAGATCTAACTCTAGATACCCCAGTGAGATCATGAAGAAATGAGAGAGACATTGATATTTATCAATGTTTCATTATTTTTCCTCAAACCCTGGAACTCATTAGTCTAAACTCAACACTATTGGCCACCTTTAAGTTTTGCACTGCTTCTTGTTGGACTTAATGATGTTCCCATCAGCCCATTCTCCAGACTGTTGTGATGCCTGTGGATGGTTGTGTGACCATCAGTGTCTCCTCCCACTTTGGTGTAACTAGCGAAGTTGCTGCGGGTGAACTCTGCTCCATCACCCAGATCATTAAGGATGTTAAGCAGGACTCGACCCAGTACTGACCTCTGGGGTACACCGCCAGTCACTGCTCTCCAACTAGCCTCTGTGCCTCTGGGTCTGTCCATTCATCCCATTTTCAATGTACCTCACTGTCTACATATACAGCCCACACTTCATCACTGTGTCTATGAGTATCTTAAAGGAGACAGTGTGAAAGATCTTGCTGAAATTGAAATAGATGATCTCTACTGCCATCTGCCAGGACAGTCACTTCACCATGGAGTTCATCAAGTCTGCCAAGTATGTGTTTCCCTTGGTAAATCCTTGCTGACTACTCCTGATGACTGTCCTGTTTACATGCCTGAAAATGTGGTTTAGGTTTACTTTAGCTCCTTAAAGACCTTCAGAGGGACTGAGGTGAGGCTGACCAGCCTGTACCTCCTTGGGTCGTCCTCCTTGCCCATTCTGAAAATAGGAATAACATTTATTTTCCTTTCACTTCCATCAGCTAACTCTTTCAGCACTTGTGAGTGTATCTCATGTGCGAAGGATTTATGTATGTCCAGACTGCTTAAGTATTTCCTGACATGATCCTTTTACACCAAGTGTGCACCTTCTTTTCTGCAGATTACTCCCCTGGTTTCTGGTACCTGGGATTCCCAAAGGCTGGTTTAGTAATAGATACTGAATCAAAGAAGAGATTCAGCACTTCGACATTTTCTGTGTCTCGTGTAACCAGATCTCTTCTCTCATTCAGCAGTGGTAATCCTTGTGTGTTTGTATTATCTGCCTTCGTATAAGCAAATTGAGAGAAAATGTAAACTTCAGTGGTGTTTTCAGCCAAAAAATCTCATGCTGGAACACATAAAAATGAGGAGGCAAATGCCAAAGGGAGGCAGCTTTCTGAAATACCCTGTGTCAGCCACTAAAATACAAAAGAACTTCCAGCCTATTAAAGATGTTTAAGGGGAAAAAAGCATGGAACATTATTTTAATTAAGAAGAATGTCCACGTGATATTACTGCATCAGTTATAAAGGTTAGATAGACCAAGTTTGGAGTCAAAGATTAATTTTTTTCTGAATCCTTTTTCTGAATTTGGTGTGGGATGAAGGGTTGTCTGGAAGAAACAATATCCTCCACTATTAGGGAGTTATAGAGTGCTCTCAGAATGTGAGAAATAGCTGAGATTTCCCCAGGAATTATGCTCCAAAGGGGAGTTCTTACAGGTAATTCTCTGATACAGACGAACAAACACCGCTCTATCTAGAAAACAGGGCTGTCCGCCATCCAATAATAGTTTGGAGTGAATGCTTAAACCCCAAGTGTTCCAATGGGGTGTATCACAGTCATTAAATGAACACTTGAGGGAAACTAATCTCAGAGCTGGTCATTAGCTAACAGTCCTGAGAAGTAGACTGCAGTTTCCCAAAGTCATTGAGGAAACTAAGTCTCATTCAACAGAGAGAAAAAAATAATCCAAAATCCTGAATGTCTTTGTGAAGCTTGGCCTGAGGCAAAATTGGTTTAAACTATCTCTTTTATTCAGGCTGTGAAAGGTTTTGAAATGGACTTATACTACCCTGGAGACAGGTGCCAACCATCCATTTATATTCTAGTATGAGGCTTTTTTCAAGCCCATTTCTCACAGATCTTTCACTATGCATGAAACTATAAAATGTTATTTCATACTAAGAGAAGTAATGACAATTTTCTAGCAGGGGCAATTGGGTTGAGGGTTCAGACAAGCACCTGAGAGGTGAAATATCTAGTTTACAGACTTCAATTTATTGTTTTCTAAATACAAGATAGAATATGCATTACAAAAAAGGTTAAATTGAAAAGGCATAGTAAGGTTGTGTTTTGGATGCTTTTCTTTAAAGAAAATGTCTCATAGTCCCAGGAAGAAATCAGGAGAAATAAGAACCAAAACTCTAGTGTCTTTAGATATACTCAATAAACATCCTAGCTATATAACTCTTAAAAATGGGAGTGTAAATGGAAGTTTAGTATCTTCATTTATGTTCACCATAATAGTTTTTAAACTTACCAGATATTTGGAATAATTACAACTGTATTCTTCAGCAAATAAATAGCTTGCCAAAATGCAAAGTTTTAGCTCTTTTTCATCCATTGAAACTATATAGCTGGTGAAGTAACAGTGTTGGTTTTAAGAAGACAGGAAAGCCACTGCCTATCTGGTAAGACTTGCAATTAAGATTTTACTTGATACAAACCTGATGAGTTTGAGGTCCATTAGCATTTCTTTTGAATTGCCAAGTCATTTGGTGTAGATCATTCCAGAGCCAGCAGATGATACAACACAGTTTCGTCATTATTAGTCTGAGCTTGAAACAGTGACGTAGAGGTAAAAAGTGTCCACATTGTGTTTCCAATCCCCTGAACAAAATAGTTCCTGTAGGGTTTATACTTAGCAATAACAACTGTTATACTGAGCAGAAAAACTAGAGGTGTTTTTTTTTTTTGGTTTTTTTTTTTTTTTGCCTCTCTCTTAGGTAAATTTGTTGCCACCAGCTTTCATATTCAGATCTTAGATCTTACAGGCCTCTGGGTAATAGGGCTTGTATCAGAAAGTCATATTCAGCAAAACTAATAAGTTTCTGGGGATATTTTTTTTTAACTTCATATTAAGGAACTTTTGATGGCAAAAACAGATTTTAAGGCATTACACCAAAGCTAAAAATTATGTCCAAAATCATGAAGTAATTGGGAAAAAAGTGGTGTGCTAACAGTTGAAATGCTTCAAGGCTTGAGATTTGTGGAATGTAAATCTCAATATATTTTCCTTCCATAACAATTTACTCTAGAGGTCATTCTTCTATAGCATTAACACATTTTTTAAAATCTAAAAGCAGGCAAAGCAGCTGTAAACAGCTGTAAACCAGCTCTGCAGTGACACAGTCACTTTGTAATTTAGGTTTATGAATGGATTTTACTTTATGAGGAGATGATGTGGAGGGTACCCATGTTGCCTGCTGTGAGAGCCTTCTTTTAGACTACATATGGATGAATATTAAGAGGAACAAAGAATGTCATCCATGTAGCTTAGACCTGCTTGAATTCTGGGGATCAGGTACATTTTGCATTAACATGAACATCTAGCCTACACTTACATAAATACTTTGTATATCATAAAAGCTTATGATGTTTAGTAGAATACTTGGCAGAGTACTCCATTTCTGAACACCATATAGAGGCATCCACACTATGAACAGGTGCCTTGGCTTTTATGTTAATTCAAACTCCAAACAGGTTTATTAATGAAGAAAAAATCCAAAGTCCACATCAAACAGAAATTCATCAACAAAGCTCAGATGTACGGTATACATCAGGGCACTGAGAACTGAGTACCAGCTTGGATATTCCTGTACTGAGAAACGTGCAGCAGTGTACACTAGGCCTGGCTCTTCTGCCAGTTTTAATACTTGTGTAACAAATATACTATGATTTTTGATATTCATTTTATTTTGTCCCTGTCTTTTCCATAGTTCTTTAAATATCCTGGTGGATATTTATTAATAACACCTACACGTATACCTTTGTTAATGGTTTGTGGTCTTTCCCTATTCATTTGTGACTAAAAAATTGTCCTGAGGATATAAGCCTTTAAAAGAAACTATAGAAAAAACAGGTTTTTAAGAATGGAGATGAAAAAAATCCAAGTATTTCAGCTATTTTAAGGCTGATCACTAAAGGAAGTTAACAGCAATTAAGAATTGATATCTAGATGTTTTCATTTACATTACACAAATGTCATGGGCACTTATAAGTACAAAGTTGTGCTCTAAGATCTCCTGCAGTTTGTATTAGTCTAGGGTATTTTTATTGCTACTCTGAGAAGAGATTGTAATGGGCAATTTAGTAGTTTAGGTAAAAATCAGAACACATATATTAAGGATGTAATTGTTTAAATATAATTTTGGTACTGTTTGGTAGAGTGTTTGAAATATTTATGTGGGGAAAGCAGGTATGAGACAATATTTATAGAAATTCATGTCTGCCTTTCTGCTTCTAGAGACCCTGCTAGAGGACAGCTGACAATCCAAGACCATCAGTGAAATGGTCCTAAATTTAAGTGACTTAATAGGCCACTAATAAACATTACATTTAATCTTTCTTTTAAGCCTAATATAAATATTCAGAAATTGAATCCTCTTTCTAGTTTAATTGAATTGTTTGTTTATGTTTGAGTGACGTTCTCTTGCTGCAAAGCAAATACTCTGAATTTGGGATTTTTCCATATTTTTGTCATAACGAGTTTGACTTTTTCTAATTATATTTTCCTTGCTGTTTGTGTATGCCATTTTGCAAACAAACAATGAGAAACCCCATGCAGCTTTGCATTCAGCTCACAGAGGTATAATCTGTTCCCTTTGCTGGAGGAAATCCTCAGTGATGTGTTGCCAATATTTTAACAAGAGACTCTCACAAATCATTCTCCCCTTAAGCCTATGTTAAATCCATGCATCAGGAGTATGTGTACTCCAGAGAGAAATGGCAAAAGACTAATTTGTTTCCAATTTAACATGAAAATGCATTCTCATAAACATAACCAAGAAAGATAGGATCTTATTTGCCAAACAGATTGGTAAGAAGCTTCTGGAAATATCTAGACTATGTTCTTTAGTAAAAACATATTGATGAAAAACATGTGTGCAGATAGATTTGTTAAGATAGCACTGTGCTTTGAAGCAGCAGGTTATTCATTATCTATTGGGATGTAATACATGGTGAGGTGTTTGTTTTCCTCACTAGGGTGTCTTTAATTTGATAAAGTCCTAAGAGTCCCCAAATTAAATATGTTGCAGGTACAGTACACACATAGAAAAAAGCCCAACTACAAAATTTTGAATATTCTGAAAAAAGTTTCCTCTATCTCAAATTTCATTATGACACCCTTATAACACCATGTACGTGTGTGTTTCAGTATTTCCCAGGGTAATTACAAGGGCTTAGGAAAGCACTAATATATGAGGATTATCCTTCAGAGTTTTCAGAGAATGTGGCTAACATACTGCTATATTCCTAAAGATCTTCACACGAATAAGTGAGACAGGGAGAATGCGGACACTCTGCGTAGGTCTTCTTCTGACAGTGGCTGAGAAACTCTCATGAGAGCCATAACCTTTAGGCTACTTTAAATTTGAGGAAAGAATTGCTTTTCTAACTGTTTTGCATTACATGGATAAATGAATTATTTATTGGCTGGAAAAAAGAGAAAAAGAGAGATGCAACAGAAGGAAGTATGACACATTCTGTTCTCATGTGCACTAGCAGCAGTGTTGTGTGAGGGTAGGAAAACACATGTGAATAGTCCACCTTTTTTGTTATTTACTCTGTCATTAGTATTTCGCAGCTACTGTTCACTCTCTTATTTCTTTGTTGTTTCCAAGAAACTGTTCTTATCTCAACCCATGATCTTTACCTTTTGTGCCTCCAGTTCTTTCCATCCCATCTCACGGGGAGGGGGAAAGAGAAGTAAGGGAGTATCATGTGGTTTGGAGTGGTTTAGTGGGAACACTAAATTGGAAACTATCATTCCTAAACAACAACAGCCTTATTTGGCACCCAATGTGAAGCAGGTTGGAAAGATGATATTTGATCTAAGCATTTGCTGTTTAGGTACAAAGCCATGGGTCACAATATTTCTTGTCTGTTCATGTATGTGTGGTACCTAACTCTTCATATATTCCTGTATATACAATATGTGCTCCTTGTGATGATATTTTTCAGATCAGGGAGAGGAATCACGATTGCTTTGTTGCTCTATTGTGTGATATCAGCTTATGATATGATAACATCAAAGGCAATGAGGATCATTTGGGATGTGTGTTCAGTGTTGCTCTCCTACCCTTGCCTCAGGTGCTACCTTTGGGAGTCCATTAACAATCATACCCAGTTTGTGGGCGTAACAGGGAAGGATGATTTTACCCATCTTTTCCTCCTTCAGCCTGTTACAACAGCTTTTGAGGATTTTGAATTTCTCTTGGATTTTAAGGAAGACATGTTCTTGTTGCTAGGTCTGTCAGGTCTCCTCAGTCCAGTCCACAACACGTTAAGAATTACAAAAGAGATATTTTTAGGAGGGTCTTTCAGAGACCTGCCCCAAGGGTGGATAGTCATGACTGGCACGCAAGATGGGAGAAAATGGGCCAGCTTTTGAAGGAGAATTCTGTTCCAGTGGTTTGGAAGTTCACTCATGAAAAACTCAGGACCCTGACAGAGTAGCAGAATATTTGAAAGAAAAATGCTGTGGCAGTTTCAGAAGTTATGCAATGAGCTGGACCCTGACTACTATTTACCAGACACTGCTCATCACTAGACAGCACCCTCAGGAGGAATTGGAGGGAAGCAGACCAACAGGCACTGTGGTCACTCCAACTGCAGCTGAACCAGAGAAAAAACCCATCCTGACAGCAATTCCCTTATACAGAAGTAGAAAACCAAGACCAAATCTGTTCTCTTACTGAAGGATGAATAGTAAGTAGGGCCCTCAAAACATTATTATTTATTTGCTGTTTCCAGTAAATTGTTCTTATCACAACCTATTGAGCCTCCAATTCTCCTCTCCCTCCCCCCACAGGAGGAATGGGAGGGGGAGGGAGGAGTGAGAGAGCAGTGTCTAGTTTGGAATGGTTCAGTGGGAACACTAAATTGGGGAATACCATTCCTAAACCATGAGATACAGTTACATGGTAGAACAGATCCATGCGTTCTGGATATCCTTACAAGGTGATATATCAGATAAATTTTGGCTCCCCTGAACTTACTGGATATTTTGACATGGAAGTCAATGAATTCAGCATTTCAGTGGTCTCCTATCTTCTCTGAGATACATAACATTAGCCATTCTGACTATATGTTACAAAACTACACTGTTATTTAAGATCTGTCCTTTAACTTTCATTGCTTACTGCCAACTGACTACTGTGTGCAGTGGTGCATACTCATTTTCACTTAATGATCAGGAAATTGATTAGGATGCAAAGAAGGATAACAAAGTTGATTAAAGGCTTCCCAACATTCACTTGCAGGAAAAAAGCTTTAAAAGCTAAATATGTCTAGCTTGGTTAAGATATAAAGGAAAGGTGATCTAATAATGTGAAGAAATATCTGATACCTGTCAGCATTTCAAATGAAAATATACTCGACTGTTACAGGAAGAATTGGAAGGAATGGTATGAAAATACCCACATGAAAACAATGTTTTGAACTTCACAGAATAAAATTGAGGCTGTGGATCAGATCAGCAGCAGCCTGAAAATGATAGAAAACCTCAAATATTATGGCTCATTTCATCTTCTCATAATACCGTTCAAAGAAATAACAAGATGTCATTGTTTAGAGTGTGGAGCTCAGAATGGTGAATTCTAATTTTAGCTTGGTTACTGAATCATAAGAGAAAGTGAAGGGATTATTTCCTTCAAGACAAGAATTCCTAAGTATAACGTGATGATAATAAAAGACAACTTACTTTTAGGAATGCGGGGAAGAGAAAGTGGCTTTAAACTATGAAGTAAATTTATAAAAATGAAAATGGCATGTGTATCAGGATTTTCTGACTGTTGCGTAAAGCAGTAATTTGATTTCTTAATGGCATCGCAGAATATAAATACTGCAGAACACGGAGGGTAAAAGAAAAGTTTTTGAGCTTTACTCTGAAGCAGATTAGAGTTTCAATGTCACTTGAAAAAATGGAATATATATTTAAGGAAGTTTCTAACACTGAGTTGTCTCAAAAGCAATATATGTGTATATACATATATACACATACATAAGGTAAGAAATGCAAAATCAAAAGATTAGTCAAATTATAAAAATTGTAAAACTTTCAAGGCTCTATGAATATGACAGGCCTTTAAAATTTATATAAACAGTATCTATTAATTACAGGTATTAAAATAAGGCTGCCTTTTTTCCATTCAGAAGAAAGAAAATTATTTTTAAAACCTGTGTTTGTCAGATTATGTTTCAGATTATTGTTGTAACTGCTCTAAATTTTGAAGGATTAATTACTCTTAAAAAACTCAGCTTCTGTACATCTTTAAATGATTGTCTGCTTTAATTCAGATAACCATTTCAGAAGGCAGGACACAAGTTAATTTATCTAGTGGTCATCAGGAATCAGGTAACCTAGGTCTGGATTTTACATCCTTGTGATAGTGTCCTGTATGATCTAGCATCTGTGAAACAGAAACAGCATTACTTAAAAAGAAGCACCTCCAGATTTAAGAGAGGGAACATGACTAGCAGTGGGTAAATCTGACTCTTTAAGCACACCACCAATATAGCAGTGCATGCTAACAGCCCAGAAAGCCAAATGTGTTCTGCATGTTGCATCCAAAGCAGTGTGGTCAGCAGGAAGAGGGAGGGGATTCTGCTCCTCTGCTCTGCTCTGGTGAGACCCCTCCTGCAGTGCTGCACCCAGCTCTGGGGTCCTCAGCACAGGAAGGACATCGATCTGCTGGGGTGAGTCTAGAGGAGGGCCACCAAGAGGATTAGAATGACAGAGCATCACTCCTTCGAGGACAAGCTGGGAGAATTGGGATTGTTCAGCCTGGAGAAGGGAAGGTTTTGGGGAGACCTAATTGCAGCCTTCAAGAACCTGAAGGAAGCCTACAAGAAAGATGGAGAGAAACCTTTTGCACAGGCATGCAGTGACAGGACAAGGAGGAATGGTTTGAAATGGAAAGAAAGTAGATTTAAATTACCTATCAGGAAGTAATTATTGTGACGGTGGTGAGGCACTGGAACAGGCTGCCCAGAGAAGCTGTGAATGCTCCATCCCTGGAAGTGATCAAGGCCAGATAGGATAAGGCCTTGGGCAACCTAGTCTAGTGGCAGGTGTCCCTGCCCATGGCATAGAGGATGGAACTAGATGTTCTTCAAGGCCCATTTCAGGTCAGTCTGTTTTATGATTCTATGATTCTGTCAGCAAATGTAGTGCAGGGGAACTTGTAGGGTCAGTATCTATTTTCTGCTTTGTTTCTGAACGAACTGAGAATTAACAGTTTCAACAGATGATTTCTATAAATAACACATACTCATTTAAACAAAACCTTATTTATGAAATTATAAATATAAACAGTCACATATTTAAGGTGGAATATGATGCAAAATATATTGACTGCCCTGTTATTAAAACTAGGGAAAACAATTTAAGCTATTCAAAATCAGAATCATTATAAGGTTTATAGCAGCTGAATTATAAATCCTTCATGACAAGGAAATGCATTTTTAAAAGAAAATTGCATAGGATTTCTTCCAGAAATATTTTTGTGAACATCTTCTGAACACATTTATGTAAAGCCTATGAGCAAATTTAGAAGATCCCAATAGAATGAAAAAAATAAAATAAAATGAACTGAAAACATTTTATGTTTCAGTTAAGATTTTTTCATTTTAAGAATGAATAATTGTGGAGGCTGGTGGGCCCATTGATCAAGGGGACAAGAGAGTCCTTTGGTGGGACAGTCTCTAAAACCAGAGATCCTCCCCAGGTTAGGGTGACAGAAAGGGCTTCCCACAGGATGCTTTGTTTCACTATGTTAATGTGCCCTAGTTCTGCTTCTGCAGTTGGCCTGTCAGCCTCCCCACCCCTTGATGCCTTATATGTCCCTTTTCTAGAAGGTTCTCCCTTCCCTGTTCCCCCATTGGCCCTTGCCCCATTGCCACTCCCCCATTGCAGAATTTCCCTGTTGGCTCCCTCACCCTAACCCCGCCTATGTATCACCCCTGTGCCCTCAGATCATTGGCCCCTGATGCTCTACTGCCCCCGTATATAAATCTGGACCCTCGCATGTGTTCTGTCTTTGTCCCTGGACGTTTTCACATGGCTGGAATAAACCTCCCCCGTGGAATTTCACATGAAGACCCTTCTCGCCTCTTTGTCGTCAACGTGTTTCAGAAGCTATCCAGTGTGTGTGTGTGTGTGTGTGAGTGTGGTGGCCCTGCCGAGCGACTTTGTATAGGAGATGCTTCTGGAAGGTTATGGCACCCTTACCATCCACACGCTGCAACAAATAATAGTCAGATAAAATTAGTTATCAGTTGAGATTATTGAAAGGTGAAACAATGATACAGAAGGTTAACTAGGGCCATCTGATCAGCTTCTCTCTCCTGCTGTGTATTACAGATTGCATTTTTTTGCATTTCATACAGTCATCCCAAAGTCAAGATTGTATCAAAGGCAATAATTGTGTCTGACTAAAAATGTATGCTATTTAACTAGACTGAAATAATGTTTTTCCATTGTTTAATTACCCTCACTCTCTGATATTTGTACCTTATGCCCTTAATGAATTTGCCTGACTTCAGCTTCCATTGATTTTTACTTGTTGTTTCTTTCTCTTCTATATTAAAGAGACCTTTATTAAGGACCATTTTTTTTTCCTAAGGAATAAACAATAATCAAGTAATTTCTCTAGTCTTCTTTTAATATGTTGAATTGGCTTAATTTTTAGCTATACTTCTCTGAAAATAAAGTCGTCTCAGTTGTAAAGAGCAAGGTAAACTTGTTTTCTTGCCCAGATTCTTCCAATATGCACAGTCATACAGTGGCCGAAACTTGGAGAACAGTGTTTGATGGCATTTTGAAGTGTAGCTTTCTGTGTGAAGAGTAAGCAGGACCTCACTTTTTATGTTTTAACCACACTGAAAAGGTGGTTACTAGAAGACTGAGATGTTTTTCAGTACCAACAATAATGCCATATCAAAGAAAATCTAAAATTCCTTTCCATATACCCAAGTTCCTACTTCACACTCACTCCATGTATAATGCCAAAGATAAAGCAATTTACAAAAAAAAAATGTTTTTATTACTGTAATGTAGCTGCAGAATGCAATGTACATGTGTCTCACCATTGATCCTCAATACTTTCTCAGAAGCACTTTCCCATACGTCAAGTTATGATGTGTCCAATTATGCACTAACGGTTCTGTTTCCACAGTATGTTATTTAAGAGTATACAGGCTAGCGTGGGATCCAGGTTCTCAGCATAACTGTCCCATTCTGATCAGTATTTACTGACATTTTTTCATTTGAAAATGTTAGCACCAGAGCTTATTTCTTCAGAATAATGATTAAAATTTTGATCAGAGTAGATGTTTTATATATACAGGTAACACATAAAGTATACTCTCTTAATATAATAATAGTAATCATAGTAGTAGTAATAATAATAATAATGAGATGACACACATGAAATATATTATACTATATACTAATATATAATATTAATAATCTTATCAGTCTCAGAAACAAATACTATTAAAAACATTACCACATGATGGTGATTTACATGGATAAACTCTTCTGATAACTCATTTATCCATTTCTTAATTCTTTTAATGGAAGCATTATCTTTATTCTACTGTTTTAATTTTTGAAGGAGAATGCAGTTTAGGACTTTTCAATAAAAAGAATAAAGTACCTCATCATCCACTATTATAATTTGCTTGAAGAATTAATTCATGTATTTTGGCAAGGTCTATTTTCTGTTATAACAAACTGACAGGGACTAATTATACTCTTTTAATTCTTTATCAGTCAAGTTGTGTATGTGTATTCCATTAAAGTGCCAATACTAGATGTCAGACTAACTGTCTTAAAGTTATGTTATTATTGTCTTTGTTGGAGAATATTTAATGTGTAGTGTTAATTTCCAAATGTCAAGATTTTGGGTACTAGCTATTTAATCAATAATTACAACTTAGAACTTGAAAATTGGAGCAGAACTGTGTTCTGGCCTTGACACCTATAGAGCAGTATACTGCACTGAAAGGTGTCAAATAAAGGAAGAGACTGTGTTATCTAATAAAACTTCTCTATCATTAAATAAAGGTATATTCCTCCAGACCTGAACAATAAAACTCTTTTTCTAAGTACTAAATAAGGTTAAATGAAGTCTATAATTTCAAAATTTTCCTTTATGCATTTTCATGGAAAATTTCAGGAGAGTGTGAAATTATCATTAAATTCTTTATATATATCCTCTTTTAAGATAGAGAACTTCACAGAGACTTCACAAATCTGACACTGCCTCTCATCTTCATTTCCCACAACAAAGGTGGGGCAAGCACATGTTAAGCTGAAAAAAAAGACGATATGATGTTCCAGTTCTTTCAGCCATGAATCCCTGCTACTCTAGAACAGCTTTCATTGTGCACATCACAAAGTAGCCACAGAATCTTATTCTGGAAAGATCATGCCTTCAGTCTCAGTAATTATTTAACAAGGCTTTACAGCCAGTGCACCCACATCCTGTATACCCTGAAAGTGTGTGCCCGTCTTTAAGACAATGTTGGAAGGAAGGTTATCTGGTTTCTATATGACAAACAAACTCATAAGAGAAATGTATCCAACTTCAACCTTTCCAGCACCTTACCTCTTAGTATAATCTTGAATCTTCTGCTGTGTTAACACTGGGGGAATGTACAGAGACACTACAAATATTTTACTCTCCTGATGAAGAAGCACACATCTTTTGGCAATCAACAGCACAAGATAGTGTTTGGGAAGCAGTTCTGTGGCTGCCACTGAACCTCTTTTGATAGAGGATAAAATCAGGGACATTGTTGGGACTCTTTTCTTTCCCACTTACAATTTCCCTGGTTTATCTCTCTACTGTACCCAATGTTTTCCTATTTTGGCTGTTCAAAACCAGGCCTTGTCCTCTTTTCCCAGTGCATCTGAGAAGCAGATTTATTTAGAAATTATAAGGATTGATAAATAATTTTCAGCTACAAATTAAGCATATGTAAAAGAAAATAAGAATACTTAGCTATAGAAATAAAAGACAGTCATCCTTATTTTGTATTTGCGAGAGAGAAATAGCATTGTATAAACCATTGGCCTAATTCTTACATGCCATTCATCTGTGTACTTTTGTCCATTCTGATAATCCTAGCATGCATGGATGATTTCCTACCTGATCCCTTGGGATTAGAAGGTGTTGTTTATTCATTAACTAGGGATAAATGATTCAAACTCAGCAATTGAGATAATGGACCAAATTGGGGAATGTTAACCTCTATTAACCTCTATTTTATACTTCCTATACCTTGTCCAAATTGCTTTGATCTTTTAGTAATATTTTATGACAGCCTTTTTGACAATAGGATTTTTCAAATTAGGAAAAGGATAATAGTTTGTTTATTTGTTTCATTATCCTACATAATGAAGGAGGTATAGATTGTATTTTACAATCCAGCACCCAGAAGATACTCCTTGCTAATTCTGTAATTATGTAATTAACATAAAACTGAGCTTTTGCCAAGTTATTTTGATCTAACCATAAGAAAACCAAAATTGAAACAGTTTTAAATATTTGTCCATATGACTTATGATGAAGTATCACAGAATTTATGAGGCAAACATAATATGGAAGCATTTTTTATTCTAAACATCGGACTTCAAAACTCATAACTTATGATTCTATATAATTTTATCAAGATGGATTTCCATCAATATGATTTAATAGTGAAATGTTGCATACAACTTCACACTCATTCTAGAATTTTTTTTGCATTTTTAGCAGAATGTTTTCACAGAATGATTCAATATCCTGAATTGGAAGGGACTCACGAAGATCACAGAGTCCAGCTCCTGGCTTTCCACAGGACAGCCCCAAAAATCACACCCTGTGCCTGAGAGCATTGTCTGAACACTTGAACTCTGGTAGGCTTGATGCTCTGCCCACTTCCCTGGGGAGTGTGGTGTGTAGACTTTGGCTGGACACCAGGTGCCCACCAAGCCACTCTACCACTCCCCAGATGGACAGGGGAGAGAATATAAGATGGAGAATAACTCGTAAGTTGATATGACAGTTTACTAAAGCAAAAACAAAATTTTGCACACATGCCCAGGTTTTGGCACCCAAAGGACTGTAGAGGATTGACCCTGACCGGATGCCAGACACCCACCAGGGCATCTCTATTACTCCCTTCTACAGCTGGAAAGGGGAGAGAAAGTATAGAAAAGGGTTCACTAGTTAAGGACTGGGAGAAATCACTCAACAAATACCATCACTGCCAAAACACACTTGAATTAGAGAAATTAACTGAATTTATTACTAACAAAGTCAAAGCAGGATCATGAGAAATAAGACTTTAAAAACCTTCCCCCCAATCTTCCTTCCTTCCCAACTCTGCCTCCTCTCCCTCCCACAGTTAGAAAGGGAATGGGGGTTAGACAGTTCATCACAGGTTGCTCCTGCTGGTGCTCAGGGAGAGGAGTCCTTCTTCTCCTCCAAAATGGAATCCCTCCCCATGGAAGACAGTCATCCATGAAATTCTCCAATGTGAGTCCCTCCCACGGGCAACAGTTCTCCACAAACTGCCACAATGTGGGTCACTGTTCCACAGGATGCTGTTCTTCAAGAACAATCTGCTCAAGTGTGGGTCCCTCACAGGGTTGCAAGTCCTTCCAAGAAATCTGCTCCAGTGTGGGCTCCTCTCTCTACAAGTCTGCAGGTCCCTGCGAAGAGCCTGCTCCAGAACAGGCCTCCCATGGGTGCACAGACTCCTCTCAGGCATCAACCTGCTCCAGCTTGTACCTTCTCCACAGCCTGTGCGTGGATCTCTGCGTCTCCATGGTTATCCATGGGCTGCAGGGGCACAATTTTCTTTATCACAGGCTGTAGGGGAATCTCAGCTCCTGCACCAGGAGCATCTCCTTGCCCTCCTTCTCCACTGACCTTGGTGTCTGCAGAGCTGTTCCTCTCACGTGTTCTCACCCTGCTCTTCTCTGGCTGCAATTATATCTGCACAATAACTTTTTTTACTTCTTAAATATGTTATCACAGAGGCATTACCACCCCTTCTGATTGGCTCGGCCTTGGCCAGCAGCACATCCAACTTGGAGATGACAGGCATCGACTCTGTTGGACATGGAGGAACCTTCTAGCAGATTCTCGCAGAAGCCACCACTCTAACAAAACCTGGTCATGCAAGCCTGTCGCTGTTGAACCACTGGCAGAGCGAAAGAACCAGACGAGTTCGGGTGAGGCAGGAAATCTGAATTTATTATTTAATTCTAAAACTTATATAGACTTTCCAAAGGTCGTCCGGATTGGGTCAATTCATAACCTCCCCCTAGGCCGATAGGCCAGGTAGAATGTCCATCTTTCCAGAGACAGTTTTCAATAACATCCAAGCTTTTATCTCTATTTACAAAACATAGAAGGAAGAAGAGAAAAGTTCCCGTGGGAAAGGTCTGTGTTACCACACAAGCCCAATACAGGGAGCCTGTTTCAGTGCCCAACCACCCTCTGGGTGAAGAACCTTTTCCTAATATCTGACCTAAATATCCCCTGGCAGAACTTCATGCCATTCCCTAGAGTCTTGTCACTGGTCACCAGAGAAAAGAGATCAGTGTCTGTCCCACCTCTTCCCCTCATGAGGAAGCTGTAGATTGCAATGAGGTTTGCCTTCAGTCTCCTATTCTCCAGGCTGAACAAGAGAAGTGACCTCAGCCGCTCCTCACATGAATTCCCCTCAAGACCCTTCACCACCTCCATTGCTCTCCTTTGGACACTTTCTAATAGTTTAATATCTTTTTTGTATTATGGTGCCCAAAATTGCCCCCAGTACTCGAGGTGAGGCTGCCCCAGTGCAGAGCAGAGCAGGAAAATCCCCTCCCTTGCCCAGCTGGTGATGCTGTGCCTGAGGAACCCCAGGACAGGGTTGGCCCTCCTGCCTGCCAGGGCACTTCTGACTCATGTTCAACTTGCCATCGACCAGGACCCCCAGGTCCCTTTTCACAGTGCTGCTTTCCAGCATCTCATTCCCCTGTCTGTCCATACATCTAGGGTTGCCCCATCCCAGGTGCACNCTTTTCACAGTGCTGCTTTCCAGCATCTCATTCCCCTGTCTGTCCATACATCTAGGGTTGCCCCATCCCAGGTGCACAGCCACTCACTCCTTCCCTGCAGTAGGATGTGGGATAGAATTGGAAAAACAGAAGTGAGAAAAAATCATAGGTTGAGATACAGATGGTTTATTAAGTGTAAGAAAACCAAACCAAAACAGAAGAGCAACAACAACCCAGTAAAACAAAGGAAATGAAAACAAGTGATGCAAAAGCAATTGTTCACCAGTCAAACCAATGTCCAGCCAGTCCTCAAGTAATGACAATCCCTGGCCAACTCTGTCCTTCAGTTTTATTGAAAAGCTTAATAAAATATTGACATTTTGGTTAATTTTGATCAGCTATTTCAGCTCTGTTCCCTTCTAGATTTGTCCTTTTCCAACTTACTCACTGGGGACAGAGTAAGAAACAGAAAAAATTGATGATGTATAAGCAGTGCTCAGAAATAACTAAATTGTTGGTGTGTTATCAACACTGTTCTGATCAAAAATGTAAAATGTAGCATCATACAGACTGCTGTGAAGAAATGAATTCCTTCCCTGCCAAAGCCAGTGTGATTTCACATGGGAGCCATATATGCCTCAGTGAGACATTAGACTTAATTCTTAGGAGATCGGAATTTAAAAACACATCCACAGTTCACATCAAAATTAAGTCTAGACACAGTTATCACTCCAGCGTCTCTTTCCTGCATGTTAACCATAGCAACTGCCCTGTTGGATAAAACTGCACGTGTCATTATATCTTGTTTTGGTCTTCTGTAGAGGGGAGGAGAAAGTTCTCTGTGGAAGACCAAACTCTGATTCCTGCAGTCTTTAAGATCTATCAGAATTTCACTGATAGGCATTTTACTTTCCTTTCAAAGTTCAACATCTGTTTAAACATGTGTGCTCTTGAAAACAAGTGAAGTCTCTATTACTCTTCTTCCTAAGGCAATTAATGAGCATAGTGGGAATATGCAAAGAGGGAAAATAAATTAAAGAAATATTTGTGTAATCTTGACAGTACATTGTAAGTCAACAAAAACATGCTGTTGGGATTGTGTCAGAGAGAGAGTCCCAAACTACTTTTTTGATGCACATAGCAGCTGTTTTTAAAAAATAACTTATCCCTTCAGTAAATATTATTTGCACATTCCCTAATCTATCTATTTCTTTGCCAAGTTGAGGTTTAACACATTTGCTTATATGTTTTTTCTAATGTGAAGGAAATAGTGTGTGTTCACGTATCCAGACTGTCCTCAATAATCTGTATTTGTTGTAAAATCCCTATTCATTTAAGACAAAAATAAAATCAAATTTACAAGTGAAAGCCATAATGTTAACTGTTTACATGTCTGTTATATGACATACCTTTTCAATAACTTCTGCACAATTGTATGTCAATTCATTTTTAGTTTCATATAATTTAAATGTTTGATTTTATGTCACTTTTCAGTGAGCATTTTATCAGTGTTTCACTTAGTATTGAAGTATTTGTCACCTTGCTAGCTTTTTCCCTAAATCTTCATGCCATTCCCTCGGGTCCCATTCCTGGTCACCAGAGACAAGGGATCAGTGTCTGTCCCTCCACTTGCCCTTCTGAGAAAGTTGTAACTGCAATGAGGTGCCCCCTCAGTCTCTTCTTCTCCAGGCTGAACAAGCCAAGTGACCACAGCCACTCCTAGTATGACTTCCCTTCTAGGTCCTTCACCATCGTCATAGACCTGATCCTGATCAAATCTGTCTCAACGGTTCTGAGAGGAACTAATGGGTTCAACTGTGGGTCTGATAGCAAATATACTTAATAAACCTGTGTGGTAGGTTGGTCCCAGTTAGCATCCAAGCACTCACGCTGGCATTGTATCATATCTCTCTGTCTCAGTGGGACAAAGGAAAAAAACAGGTAAGAGCAAGACTGAGAAAATTTATGGATTTAAATAAAGACAGGGATATGACTTGTCAAGCACTATTTTGGTTAAAACAGACTTGACTGTGAAAATTTAACTTCATTTATTGGTAATTAGCATAAATATTTAATTACTGACTTAGGTATTGGCAAACTGACACCCTGTCCCCTGACCAACATCGGCAGCACAGGCAGGCTGATGTCCAAGTGTAATGCGTGGGGCTCTCAAATCACACTACTGCTGGTGAGCCAAGGGTCAGCATGACTCTTACGTGCATTCAAAAGTAATTTGCACGATTGACTGTTGCTGTCAGATGACCTGGACACCAAGTATTTCTGACAGTGTGCTGAAACCCCAGCATCAGTTATGATCCTATGTCTGTTATAAGCAATTGGATGAATTTCCATATGGACGCGTTGCTGCTCATCTTTCCTGCTGCCTCAATAAAGCTTTGTTAATAAATTGTTGTCAGGATACATTACTGTTCAGACCAGAGAAACAGAGATGACAAACAATAAAATATCTCTCCTCACCCTTTCCCAGGCTCAATCAATTTTATTCTCAATTCCTCTCCTTCCATCCCACCCACCCTGCACCTCTTTTTTTACTTCAGTATTTAATTCCAGACACTTCTTGTTCTGCCTTGTTATCACCACAGATTACATTCAATCCCTTCAGAGAGGCAATATATCATGCAGGAGGTCAGGAGCAGTATACTGTGTTTCTTTCTGCTGCTCCTTGTTTCTCACCCTTTTCATAGGCTCCAGAAGAGGTCTTCCAGGGACATGGTCCCTTCAGATGAGTAGTTACTCTTCCTTGGAGTGCCTCCTCTGACCTTTTTATTCCCTCATTTCCTCTCAGTTCTTTTCAATATTTTTTTCCCTTTCTGAAATATGTTTTCAAAAAGACACACTCATCTTTGCTGATGTGCTCAGGTGTGTTCTATGCTGGGTCTGATGGAGCTAGTTAAGATCGGTTGTGTCCAGCACAGGGCAGACCCTTGTCTCTTCTCACAGAAGTCAACCCTGTAGCCCACTTCTACCTGAACTTGCCATTTACACCCAACAAAACCTTTCAACTTACAGGAGTAGACTACAATGGTGCTAACTAAAAACAGGATGAAAAAATAAAAATGGACAACTACAGAGACTGACCTTAATGGGAGTCGACAACTAGCAAAATTATGAAGGAATGAAAAATTAAATAAATTGAGTTGAGTGGAAAGTGGATAAATCAACACAAGGGATTAACAAAGACAGATTGTGTCAGACAGATATAATATTTTCTTTAACAAAATAACTGTTTTTATAGACAAGAGACTTGTGGTAGACCTAATCTATCTTGACTCCTTTACAACACTTGATATGGTACCCCATGGGAAATTTTCACTGAAGGTGGTGGTTAGTACATGAATTGAAAGTTGAATAAAGAATTATCATGTGATAGGAAGATTACTAGTGGTGTACTCAATGGAACCACTTTGATAATCTTTAATACCTTGCTTAATGACAGCGATGAAGCTGATGTTAATGGATTTTATGATGACAGCAAGTCTTGAAAGCAATAGGAGCACCCGAATATCTCCTGGGAAGAATAAGACAACCTTGAAAAAAGAAACAATAGTAATGATAACATGAAGTACAATCTACCTGGAGAATTAAAACCCCATTTCTGCTAATAGGCAAAGACCTACCAGCTGGATGAAAAAGTGAATAAAGGATTTTCTTACATTTATTGTTGACAGTGTGATTGGAAGTCCCCAACACAAGATGAAAAAACATTATCTTGAGAACTTTCAGGCAAAACATTTGGAATAAAACCAATATAATATCATCTCAGGAAGTCTCTGTACTTTTCTGGTGATGTATACAGAATACACAGAAGCAAAAGTTCAGAGGCAAAGGATACAGCTGAAGAATATATAGAAGAGTGTATGTTATATATAGAAGAATTTTGTGTATATATACATATAATAGAAGGAATGTATTTATTTTGAAGTTTCTACAATTATTCTGTAAGTGGGATGCTCTGTAAGACAATGTGGTTAAGTCACAATCTTTAATTAGTAGTAGTAGTCTCACAGAAATAAATAATTACATGCATGCATACATCCATCTTCAGAAAGAGATTGCATTCAAGCAGGATGTTTGTATGTCTAGTTTAAGACATTTAACTGCAAATTCTCAAAGGTAACAGTGAAAGACTACTCACCTCATCCCACAGACTGTCACTGTCATAATGAGCAGTTAAGTTCCAGTTGGTTTGAAATAAAGAGTAAGACCATTTTTCTGAAATTGAAATTAATTGCCCAGATAATATTTTCCATATTTGAAATAGACAGTGATGAAGTTGATGATTTATGATATTTCATGTATGTCTTTCATTTAAGAAGCAAATTTTAAATTACAATTTTGACAGATCATCTTAAAATGTTTTGAAGGACTTAAACATCACCTTGATCTACTAAATGTCCAAATATTGCAGGCCTTCAAATTTCAGATAAACATTCAAATACACCCATCTTAATTTCAGTCTTCATTGTGAATCATTTTGAAATTCAATAAAGAGACGGAGAATGAAAGATGAGTTATGAAAAAAAAATCGAAATGTGGAGAAATGTTGGTAAGAGATGTTGAAATGGCTGCAATTAAGAGTCCGACTGTCAGACCTTCCTTGCTGTATAAATTATATACTAATAAAATACTAATACTGTCAAGTGAACTACTCAAACAAAGTAGCTATGAATTGCTCTAAAAAGCTGAGAAAAGACTATAAACATATGTGAAAGAGATGAGACTTAAAGAGACAAACAAAAACATAAATGTCTGAACAGAAGGTGTGAAGCATAATGGTGTGTGAAATAAATTAAGAAATGCAAGAGGAAGGTACTATCTCATTTGTTTCATCTATTTTTCTTTTAGTGAAACAGCTATAAAACAAATATAAATGAGTCAATGAAAGCTCTCCTGTCTCCAAATTAATAAATCAAATTATTTTAACATACTTAACTTGCACAAGAGTAAATCAGATTGCAATGAGTTTGTAATCAGTATCTCATGTGAAAATCAACCTATTTATGATACACTATTTGAAGAGGTATGGCACAGCAGATGATAGTGAATGATACAGGAATTTAATTGAAAATAATATATTTAGCCATTACGAATGCTCTGCAATCAGTTAATCACACTGCAAATAAATAATTTTGTAGTGCTCAGAAGGTAACTGTCCAATTATTCATTTTTTTCATAATTGGTGAAAAAAAGGTCATATATTTCTTGTTTTCTCTAGGGTTATCATAATTTATTTTTAAACAAGCAGTTTGACTTACAATTTAACTTCAGAAAGATTTTATATAGATATAGTAATTGCATCTTTTTGTAAGGGAACCATTTTTTTTCCTCTTCTTTTCACATTTTAATCCTTAAAACTTAGAAAAGACAGTCACTTTCTTTAAAAGCAATGAGAATATGTATAGTAAGCTTTAATTTTTTAAAATCAACTAAATAACATACTTGAAAAAACTTGTTCAAATAGCATATGTATCACAAAAACTATAGGAGGCTTATCAGATAAATATGTAATAAATAATTACAAAAACACATGTTCTTGAATGAAAAGCTTGCTTTTAAACTGCCATTCTAAGAAAAGAAAGAGAGCTAAATTAAAGCTTCAATTTTAGTCTAGTTTTCAAGTCAATTTGAAGTGAAGTCATGGCAGGAAGTTTCGTGAGTAAATATACTTGGACTGGTTTTACAGCCTTAATATATATATTTATATATAAATTTTTTTTTTTTTCATTTTAATTGTGAGTGATGTGACTGCTTTTACATGTCTAAACAATGTCTAATGACATTAAATTTGTTAACATATCTGGCTCAGCCCCCATCTGGTTTCCTGAAGATTCCTCTGTTTTTTAGGATTTATATCATGTTCTCCAGCCCCTGGCAAATGTCTCAGATGCCCTATGATATCTCAAATAAGAACAGTTCTTGATTGTTTAGACAGGTGTATACTATCCATGATGTGTTTCGAGGCTCTTGTCTTAGTCTCAGACCAGTTCTGAGAGCAACCACAAATCAAGGTACAAAGCAAGACTACGCTGCTGTGAGTTTAAATGGATCATAACTGAATACAGCAAGAATCAGTCTGGTTGTTCATATGCTTTTTGGGAGCAGCAGGTCTGAAGACTTTTGACTTATGAAAGTGTACATTGCACCTTTTGTGGAGTTCCTTTCAAGCTGTAGGCCCTAGACATGCATTATAGCAACTTATGCCTAGAATTGCCTTGTTCTTTCTCAAAAACACTCTAATTGAGGAGTACACATTTCACATGCCAAAGTCCTGCTGTTAAAAAGTCCCACAACTCTGAAATGTGAAATTACAAATTCTACTTAGGTGATAATGATTAATTCTGCATCATTATTTTTTTTAGATCTATGCTTATGTTTAAGGTGGAAATATTGCAACTGAAATACATAGTAAGAATCTCTTTGGTTTACTTGTATGAAATTCCATGTTCCTTGTTCAAATATCTTTTAGGTATTCCAGAAAGTATGGGTTTTTCTTTTTCAATCTTTCATCTGGTTTGGAGATAATAAATAAATGAAATAATCTGATTTATATTTTATAAAATTTGTTTTACCAGTATGACCCTTTGATATGAACCAAATTATGTTATATTGACTCCATCCTGTTCACTAAATTCCTCTCTTTAGTCTGGATTTTGTATTTTGTAACTCCTCTACATTCAAAGGATGTCAGTCCATGGCTGAAAGTCTTTAATGCAGAGTTCCCATCTCTTTTTGATGTGATTTTTTTCTGCTTAGGCATCCATCCTTTCATTTGGATCTCACAAAACAGCTTGACTAATGGCACATTTATAAAATGATGTGCATGTATTACTGTGTTAGAAAGAGAAGAACCAATTATGAAAATATATTCCCTAAAAAAGACAGTGAATGGAAGTACCAAATCCTGTCATGACAAGCAGATACAAAACAATAGTAAACAAGAATTAACTCCAAATATGCAGCAACAGCAATTAAAAAAAAAAAAGTAACTTTATAGTGTAGCACGAATGGTTATCCATTTATATTTAAAATATTTATTCAAACAGAAGTTTGAATAGAGTATTAAATTATTTGCCAGGATAATACTAGTACTGTTCCAAGAGAAAAAGGCATTGAGGGGAGTGTCACTCAGCAGTTGGTGTGTGCTTGCCAAACACAAACCCAGCCTTTGACAGATAGTTCTTCTAATGTACCTTTTACTCAAGTATCCTTTAGATTGAAGAGGGTAGGGTTTATAGAGTGCAGAAAATTAAAATTATTTATATTATAGGTAAAAACAAAATACAATTCTATTTTATTCAATTATTTTACATTTTAAAATCCTCTATCCAAAAATACTATAGAAATATGAAATAATCAAATATGACCAAGAAAGATATGGTTGCATTTTGAATATTTTTCCCTATGGTCTACGCCTTGGACAAAGAACACTAAAGCAGAAATGTCATAGAAACACTTCTGTAAGTGGATGACTTGTGCAGAGAACCTTTGGGAAATGTCTGATCAACTCGAGTAGATGGCAAGGCAATCTGAGAATTTCCAATGCAGGTAAGCAAAAAAAAAAAAAAAAAAAAAAAGAAAAAAACCCCAAATAAAAGCAACAAAAAAAAAAAAAAGGGGGGAAAAAGGAGCTTTTTATTAAATGGGTGTAAGGAGTGAGAAACTAACTTGACCTTTGATTAAATGATCTCACTTTTCTGGCTTCATCACCTACCTATCAATTATATTCTGCTTAAAAAAAAAAAAAATGGCCATTATCTTAACTGACATGAAAGGGCAAAATAGAAGGTTTTCAGCTTTCACTAGTTCCTGCAGACAGTGAAATGGGAAAATGAGTGGCCCCTACAATTTACAGCCTCTTACTTATTACAGGCTGTGACTGCTGCAGGCACAGGGGGGATAATCAGGTTGTCAAGAGTCTGCTGCTGAGAATGCCAACATATGATCACTTCTATTGTTTCAGAAGACTTTTTAGGAAACTGTGACACTGCATTTGCATTTAAAAAGCCATGTTGTACAATTGCAAAGAGAGTTTATTTCAAGAAATACTGTAAAATAGTCCTTAAAATGATTAATTTGTTCTTTCCCATGAATAGCACATAAAGAGACATAAAAGTTGATATTGTTGTAGTGAAATGTTGGATCAAAATCATTAGACTAGAAGCTATCTGTAGGAGATAAAAATTCATTTCTTCAGTCGTTTCTTCACAGAGGATGGTTGGAGCTGTATTTACAAAGTAATAAAGCTTCAATGAATCAAAGCTTGTATATGTTAAGTTTTTCAGAACCTCAGAATGTATAATATTGTAGCAATTTTTAGTAGCTCAAAATAGGACTTAGGGTCTCTGGTAACAATAAAACTCCTTAACTCAGAGATCTCATTTCATGGAGTCAAGTGCCAAAAAACAGTTGCCTCCAAATTAGAAACCTTACCACTCAATAGAAAAATAAAGACAAATGGAGTTTTATCAGATCCTAAAGTCTACAAAGAGGCAGACAAAAAGTTTTAGTCAAAAAGTCCAATAGCAAAAATTTGCAAGGAAATAAGGAGAGGCAGCTTTGGAAGTCACTGATTTGAACACTGTTCAATATTGGAGTTCAATACATGTAAAAAGTCAATTAAAATATTGTGAACAAGTGGAAAAAAGTGCTAAAGCTCAATTAAGTAGGAGTCATGCAAAAGCTGTAGAAACCTTCTGGAGGCATCTGGATACACATAAGCAAAGAAGAGCTTTGAGGGGTTAAAAGATATATTAAGGGAATTAGATTTCTGAACTAGGATGCTAATCTGTTTTAGCTTCAAGTGCTATATCAACATTAGAAAAGAGGATAAAAAGCCTTAATAAGGACGAGCATTGTGAAAACTGAAAGGTGCAATCAAATATTAAACCAGACACCATTAACATGCCTGACCTAAACCATTCAAATATGAACATTAAGAGTAAGTGAATTATAAGGAAATTATCAAAGGAGGGGACAGATGTTGTATTTCTTGAAGAAAACTATTAGACTAGAATATAAACTGGGAACCAATTAGTTTGTGCAGGTATTATTTCTGTGATTAAATTAAGGGAAAAAAACAAAGACAAGAAAAATATTTGATATCAAAGAAACTGAAACTTATTAATAGAAGAGATTAAATTAGATACAGAGAAATCCTTTATAGCAATAAGGAAAAAAAAATAACTGTCAATAGTCCCCTTACTTCAGGAGGGGACTTTTTTAGATTAATTTTGATTTAAAATTGAAGATGCTGTAGCTGGGAAAAATCATACAAGGAAGAGATATCAACAACACATGACATTTTCTATAAGGGGATGCACTTAGAAATATATATATTTAGAATTAGGCTGAAAAGGATACCATGGTTTCATAGACTTAAACTCCACGGCAAAAATAAATTAAACTTAATATCTGAAGTCCTTGTGAACTTATCAAAGCTACTATCTTTCTTTTCTAACCTTAGAAATGTATGCATCAAGCTTTGTTAAATCTTGATTTTCTTAACTTCGGGACTATTTTAGGCTTACGTTTCATAATATCTAAATAGGTATCCAAAAGAAGACGTTGCAGTGCAGAGAAAGAGGTAAATAAGTAGAGACATGAGACTGAGAAGATTCAGGCAGACCAAGTTTGCCAGGCTCAGAATCAGGCTGGCATAGAAAGGCAATCAAAGAAAGAAATTAAGGAACATCATTATCATGTAAATAAATACTGGAAACAGAAAAGGTATCTGAAGCAAAGGCAAAAACACATTGGCTTAAGCATTCTGCCATGCTGCACAGCCATGCAGCTTTCAGACACAGCTACCTTGTTTGCAATGTCCTGTGCATGTCTGCAGCCATTTGTGGGGATACCTGTAAGGCGTTAGAGTCAAATAAGTTTTGTATAATATTTGGAATTGTATAACTCCACAAGCAATGCAGATAAGTTCCCTGTCCTTTGCTTCTGAATCTAGGCAGCAGTTGAATGGCTCATTTTCCACTACTGTTTCTCCAGCTCTTGAACTAAAGCTAAAGTGTGTTTATCCTATCAGGATCCAGGCTAGAATCTCCTCTGAGTTTAAGGGACTGGTTAAGTAAGCTTAATAATCTTTCAGTTAAGTCTAGAAGCAATTTTTTCCATGTGATGGGTACTGTTAAAACTGATTCTCCATAGGGAAAGACAAGTGTTCTTCATAATTTAAATGGTTTCAACCTTACACTTCACTCAAGGCTTTCTTAATGTTAATCTACAACATTATCTTAAAATCTGATTTCTTCTGTTTAATCTGCGCTATTGTGAATTCAGGAATGAAAGTCCAGAGAAAGCATAAGAAAATAGATACCTCCTCCCACCAGCCAATTAGAGATCTCATTTAGAACCATGAAACACTCTGATTTCAGCTTCTAGGACTGCTTTGAATGAAACAATCATTGAATAAAAAACTGTGATCAGACATAGAAACCCTTGTCTCTCTCGTTAAATTATTTGGTTCACAGTATGGTTTAGTTAGCATGGTGGTATTTGGTCCAAGGTTGGACTTGGACTTGATCTTGGAGGTCTTTTCCAACGGTTCTATGATTATATGAAGGGGCTGGCCTTTGCTTAATGCAAATGCTTTACTAGCACACTCTTGCTTTAGTCCTGCCTTTGGTGCACAGTAACTCAATTCTCATAGTGTTTGCATTCGTATATTCATGATTTCATTGTCTTTGTTGAAAGAAATACTGCACCTTTCTCTGTTGCAGAAAGGACAGAACTGAGTCTTCTAAATATTGAAATAAGGTGTAAGGGAGAAAGAAAATAGAGTTAAACTAATAATCACCTAACATATACATTAAGGGGGAAAAGAACAAACCCACCCCCAAATAAAGTAACTAAAAACTAGTACAGGAAATAAGAAAACAAAATGCTATGAATCAGAAAAATACGTGCCATGATTAAAAATGTTCAGGCATGATTATGTAATGAGCCTCATACACCCACATTATTACGAGAATGGTTTATAGCAGGTGAGATTCAGTTACTTAGACATAGGTATAAGGTGCATCTATTGGCTGTTTTAAGGTGTCCAGGACAGCCCCATAAGGATAGGACACAGGATCTACCAGAGATCTTCAGCTTTCTGACATGGCAGCTGGAAGCAAAATGCCATATCCAATATCTCAAATTACATTAAGTGTCTAATTTTAAGCAACTGAACTCCATGCAGAGAGGCAATAGGAGAGAATCATATAAAAATTTGATGATGTTAAGCCACAAGGGCCAAAATTTGTCACTTATAAACAAAGAATTTAAGAAAAACCTATGCAGCTCAATAAAAAGGTTGAGTGGTCATTATAAGAGAAGAGTCTTTTAAGAAGTTGAAGTAGTGTCTAAATAAATAAACTAGGAATTTTGGCAAATGACAATGCAACACAGTAAGTCTGAAAGAGATTGGGGAATAGCTTACCAAGGTTGTACTCATGATGATTAGTATAATGATACTAATATTTTTTTTCAAGGATATAGAATGTGATGAGCCAATAGGTAACCAGGCTTCTCAGAATATATTAGGACACATTTAGAAAGGCTAAAAGTTTGTTTGGGCTTTTTTCCCCTCTGATCACCCTGCAGAAAATGGAAGAGTTTCCCGTGCCGTAACTCTTTTGAGGGGTATGTTTAAGGATTTCTTGCAAAATGATATTTCTATAGAGCTTACACAACAAAAGAATGAAGACTAATGAAACATGATAGAAACCTAAGAAAATCAAGGAAGATATAGCTGAGCAAACAGCTGCACAATATAGCCTCTTTCAAATCAGCTGTGCTAACTGATGATTGGAAAGTGGAAGAAGACTTAATTTTTAAAAATTCAAGGGTTAATTCAGGGGACAACACAACACTAAATATAAAGGAAAAAAAAAGTTTAAGTTTGTGCAAATTATATGAAAAAAATCCCAATAGATACTATCAAGGTTCACTAAAGGAGTCAGTAAAAAACGAACGTTGAAATAATTTCTTTGCTTTTCAAACTCATTCAGTAATTCTATCTAGAGAGGCTCTCAAAAATTCTCATAGTAAATATGCAAAGAAATAAAAGAATTGCAAGAACAGGCCAGCTTCTATTATGGAGAAGTAGCTGTTCAAAAAGAAGGAAAACAGAATAGGAATAAAATTTCATTTCTGTCAGGAAGAAAGTGATCACCAGTAGAATTCCCTTAGGAACCTGTGCTCTGTGCTATTCAACAGGCTTATAAATGATGTGACATTTAACTTATGTTTTTTTCATTTTCTATGTCTTTAGGATTAAGGAGATTCTACATATATTGAAAATAATTGTAATACTTTAATACTGAGTAAAAAAGGACTGGCTTATCACTTTGTTTGTATAGGCTGATCTTACCTCTTAATTTAGATCTGAATGCATTTTTATGATTCTCATGAAAAGAATGGACAAGCTTTTCCTTAGAGAATATGTATTAATTAAAAGGCTTCATCTATAAAATGAATACCTATATAATACACTGCTCTCTTTTCTGCTGATAAATACATATGTGCAATCTAGAAGACATGAGAAGGCTTAACAATATATCAGCTTTTAATTTTACTTTCACTAACTTTGCAGAATTTCTGAAAAGTTCTGAGTGTGGAATTGATGTTACCACAGTTATTAAAATATTTCTCAATAACTATGGACATTTTTTGTATAGTAGCATGATCACGCTAATGTTGCACAGAAATTACATTTAGTTTAAACAAAGATTTTATTTAGCTATTATTTTACTCAGAATACACAGGTTTCATAAGAATATTTCAGGTAAGAAATTTAATAAAAAGACAAAATATTTCCTTCTGTTACTCCCAACACCCATCAAAAATTATTCAGAATTTCAGCTGGAGTTATCTAATCCAATATGTCATGAGTGGGAAGGGAGAATGGATGTGATCACCAGTTATCTTTTATAAAATTATGAAAATCAGTTCAATCAAAGAACATATGGGACTATTAATATACCAGTTTGGCCTTAATTACAATGAAAACATCGTAACAAATCTATATAGGAAGAGTAAGTTTCAAAAATGTTGACTCTAATTACAAGACAGGCTGTCTCAGTGGCCCTGTTATTTACGTGATATAAGTAACTTCAGCTGTTACACGGACTAGGTAATGTAGCCTTTACAGAGAAATTATGGCCCATTTTATGGGATAGTTTGTTTGGACATCTTTAGCTGAGTGTAAACATACTTTAAAGTGTGTTATAAATAATTCAAAAGTATTAAGTGAATAATTATTAGCCAGTAAACAAACAACAAGGAATTTAATTAGATATTACAGATTTAATGAGATATCAGGTTAAACATTCATGTAGTCAGAACTCCTTATAATACACCTCCCTATGGCACATTATACTTCTTAGAATACCCTTGAAGAGTCTCTGCTGTCCAGGAAAGTATCAGTCAGAGGGGCAGGGACTACATCCTTCCCGTGTGCTGCTGCTTTGCCAGGTCCCACCAGCTCTATCATCAGTGGTAACACTGATGGCTTGACTAGATGATCCTGAAAGTGATCTTGAAAGTGATGGATCATTGAACCTTTACAGTTTAATAACAACCTAGAAGAAGAAAGTACTTGGTGTATCTTGCTGATTTGCATCCCAGGAGATTATTACTTGATCTTGTAACACACTTTTCATCTGCAAACAGCAAGTAGGGGTGAAAGAGGAGCCTGAAGCTGCTTGAAACTGTTTTAATGAGTGAAACCTCCTTGAACTGACTTTCAGAAAAGACATTAATTGCAGAAAGGTCTCATAATAATTATAGGATCTTGAAACATATAAGTTATCTTGGCTATAAAATGGGGCCTACACAATCAGATTATTACAGGCACAATATTAAACTGCCTACTTTTTTTTGTGGTTTGCTCCCACTATTATCATGTTCTCATTAGCCAAGTAAAAGTATTTCATTCCTACAGATTTTATAGTAGATGGAGTTTATATTGGACTTCAGGGACTGCAGGACTAATAACACATCTCTTCAAAACGTGCAGTGAAGCAGAAGCACTCTAAGTATCCCATGCATGCATTTTGAGAATAACATAAAATCAAACAGACCTCTAAAGATGTAACAAATTTTCAGAGTTTCCCATCCCATAAAGAAAAACTTATATACCAGGGGTTTTTTTCTTTCTTTTTTCCTGTTTTCTTTTTCCTTTTTTTTTGTCCTCAAGGGTAAGGCAGAAAATTGTGTGTTAACTGATAGACTAACATAAGTGGGTGATATGGATAGTCTATACTGGCACAGAACTGTCATGAACTTATGGAGGAAAAAACCTCATGTTGTGTTGAGGATTCATCATGATAATGACCATGACAACATACAGGAGATTTATTGCCAAGTCACATCACTACTGTAAATTCATCCTGGTTGTTTCCAGGTAGGAAATAGGTTGAAAAGGATATTTTTTTTTTCCAAAATACCTGCCATCATAAAAAGTTCTTTAGAATGCTTTTTCTCCTCAGAAAGTAATAGTGAAAGCAGAGCAAGGTTTTAGCTAAGGGAAAATGTGAAACAATTCAGCCAATTTTGCCATCAACTGCAATTTATTCCATTGTTCCTCTGTGCTTTTTCTTCCAGGATATCTGCTTATGCTACACTGAGCTCTGCTCTTTCCCAGCTGTACATCACTTATGCTTAATAGTTCTGCTTTTGTCAGAACTTTTAAAACGTCCAGAAGATATTAAAGGTAACTTTTTACCTCCAGTTAGGGCTCACAATTCAGGGTTGTTTTTGTAATGACAAATACATTTTGCTTATAAAAATCTCTTCCACTGTGGTGAAGAGTTTTAAAACTATGCCAATAATAAATTTTTATACATTCTTTGAGGCTGTCATAATTTCTTTAAAGGGCTATTTAATGCAAAATTTCAGATAAAAGCAATCATTTAAAATCAGTATTATTTACAGTATAATGATGTTTGAAAAAAATCTCTGAGGATGATTTTGTGTTATGTTCAATCTATCAATTCTGAATGAAAAACTTTGACTTATAGACTCGTGAAAAAACTGAATTTGCTAAAAATGGTCAATAGGATGCCTAATGTCATCTACTACTAATTGACATTTCTGCTTAACCAAAGTTATTTCTTTTCAGTTTTTCTGTTGTCAACCAGTGAATAAAATAGCCATCTGTTTTTGCTACTAAGATATAGTGCATACCTTTATAGACAGTATTTCTCCTGAGTAAATTCTGGATTTGATGAAACTAAGAACAAAATACTTCAATTCAGCTGTAGGTCTTGTGTTTAGCTGAGTCTCTCTCCAAACTGAGAAATCCATGGCTACTGTTAGAGCTCCTTTCACTTTTCTTCAGCTACAGGTTCTAACAGCTGCTGTCTGTATGCGAGGCTAAGTCTGTCATCTCTATTACTCCAGTGGTATCAGGGATTTTTTAATCGGAATTTGACATACATATCTTTGACTCAACCACATTCCAGATTTTTAGAAAAAGAGCAAATTGATGAGTCAGGTGCTCTTTCCTTTCTCTATGTCAAAACTCAGTTAATTGTACTGTACTGGTTTGCCATTCAAGAATTTGCATTCAGGTGAAAAAATGCATCTCTAGCACTCTCATTTTTGTGTAGAAAATTCAGTGAGATTTTGAGGGAAAGAATAAAAATGGCTGTTATATACAAGACAAATGTAAGCATATTAGAGACTGAATTCTAGTAGAGAATACACATTAAGAAATTCACCTTCATCCATGCATAGTTCATTTCAAAGGACTGATCAACATAATTTTAGAATGAATTATTCTACCTAAAAGACAAAAAAGTATATCATTCTCTGGCTCCTGTCTTGTTAATTCAGAAGTCAAGCTTGTACTTGTTCAGCCAGCCAAATATTTAGATTGATTCTTACCAGAATGTTGATACCCATGGATAATGTGAATTAGACTCCTGATGGATTATCATAAGATATTATTTAGACAAACATGGTTTATTTATTTCAAAACACAAATTCTTTTCAAATGAAAGGTTTAAATGATGAATCAATAATATACAGAATGATTTGTTATAGTTACAAGACAAAAGTTGTGCATTACAGTTCAAGGAAATATTTTTTTTATTTAGTGTGCCTTACAATCCTGAATGAACTCATGCCTGAATTTAGACACAATCTAGAACCAGTTCATGCAAACTCTATTGGCTGATTGCAGCTGCTAATGATCTGTAAAAGGAAAGTCAATTTACCCCTTGATAGACATTACTGTACTCAATGTAGGAAAAAGCTAAGTGAAATGCGAAACATTTGCTGTTCAGTGGGGAAAGATACTACTAATACTGTGTCCAGTTTCTTTTTTGAGGGGCAAAGAAAACAGGTCTGTCTTCTTCTGTAAATTTGCAGTTTTGGTTTTTTGACTGTTTGCTAATGCAGACATTATTTTTATACATTAGTTTACGCACACATTGTGTGTGCAATTTCATAGGTCCTTTCAGCTGTATTTACCACCTCTTAGATCAATAGCTATTTAAATTATGAAAAGTTTTAACTGTCATGGTTTGCTTACTATCTGACTAAATAATTTATTAAAGTACCCTTGATATTCCCACACACCTTGATTGGTCAGCTTCGTATTTGTAACTTTTCTTTACTTCTGCTAAGCATAATGTGGTTCTTAGTATTAGAGAGCCTTGAAATTTTCACTGAAGTTAATTAATGGCAAATATATTCCATGTTTCTTTCTTTCCACATTATCTGCACACAAATTTTAATTTTTATTTATTGGGGTTTTTAATGGGGAAATCCTATATTGGCCAGAGTTGTGAGGCAGATGTACTCACAATATTTTTTTCCAGAACACCATAAAATATACCGAAAGAATTTTGAATGTTTAAAGTTAAGGGGTTTTTGAACACAAGAAAGAAAAAACTACATTAAAAAAAAATAGACTGAAAGGATAAAAGTTGAGATTGTTTTGCAAAGACTTTCCTCTCTAGCTCATCATGCCTGTATTAGCAGGAAAGGCCATTTTCTTCAGTCCTGTTCTCAGCCCAGTTATTCTTAATGGCTTCCTGGGCTGTGGTATACTCCACTCAATTCCTTTGGAATGTGTAAAAAAAAGGTGGTTTTTTTAATATAATTTTCTCTCTACTTTTTCTTTCCATTGTTTTTTTGTTTTGATTGTGTGTTTGACTGTCTCAGTATTTCCCTCTTCATTACTTTTTCCTTCTCTCCTTCCCCACTCAAACTTCAGAATATTCTGTTTCCTGGTCTTCTCTCAGTTAAGTTAGTATCCTGATTTAACCCCATCCAGCAGCTCAGCACATTGCTCACTACCACCATAGAGATCAGCAAGTGAATCAGAAGAGTAAAAGACTTATGGCTTGAGGGAAGAACATCTTAAAAATTGAAATAATAATAATAATAGTAGGAAGAAGAAGAAGAAGAAGAAGAAGAAGAGGAAAATAAGAGAGAGAAATAAAACTCAAGAGGAACAGCAATGCAAATAAAAATCTATAGTCCACCATCAACCAACAGATGCCCTGCCTGTTGACAAGCACCAGCCCCCCAGTCACACCACTGTGTGTCCCCATCTGCCTGCCAGCAGTTTTGCCTTAGAACAGGCTGATTCTTGATAGGGTTTGAATTGCTATGTTCCTCTTTGCTGCTCTTAGGTTTTCTACATTTTACATTCTTGCCTGTTTCGACACTTAAGTGACTTCAGTTCTTTGCTTTGGAAGTGTTTTAAATAGTAGCAAAACTAATCTCACTGCAATGCTCTTGTCTTGCCTTGCCTTTCTTTGCCTTGCCTTGTCTCACCTTTCCCCCTTTCTCCCTCCCTCCTTCCTTTTATTCCATCTCTCTGTCTTTCTTTCTCTTCTCTATTTTGCTTACAAACAATAATGAAAGCTATGACTCATAATTAGCTCATTTCAGAACTGATTGCTGAGTCATACTGCAACACAAGAGAGAAAATAAATATTACAAATTTTCATATATCTGCACTACATAAAGATTAGTATCTTGGTGAGTACTTGGTTGTTGTGAAAGCCCTGAAATACTGTGTCTGCTCTTGGATCAGTTTAGGCACTTTGCATAACAACCTACTCTAGATAAATAAAACTGCTGCAGAATATCAGTTCTGTATGTATAATTTCTTGAATAAAGTTTGTGGGGTTTTTTTTTTTAGCTCCTCTCCTCCTCTTTCGTAATACACTGTCAACAAATAAAACTTGCCAGCAAAGTACATTGGAGACAATCTTATTTTTTCTCAGCCCTCAATGCCGTTTTTTATATCAATAGAAATATTTCTGCAGCAGTTTTTTTTGGTGACCTTATGCTGAAATAAGGAAACAGCTTGGTGATAGACTATGATATTTCAATTCCTTTCTCTTTAAAATTGTCTTGGTTTACTGACTGTCATTTTGGAATATCCTCAACAATATTTTAATGATCTAATTCTTTTGCCATGTGATATGGTCCAGAAAATTTATAGGCTCTACTTTTACAATTAATTAATAAATTTGTTAGGTGCTTTAAGTATGAACGATGATTACCAAGTGCTGAATATTTTTAGTATTATTTGAAAAGTGGCTGCTAATTTATGGGTATATCACCCCATGGCCTTGAGTTAGAAGACATATCTCTGTGCTGGTATGTTTCTGTTTTGACTTAGAACCTCATGTCACAAAAGTTGCACAGTGCTCATCAAATGATACATTTTCTAATCAAATTATTATGACCTTCTTATGCATGGAATAAGTGAAGAACTCAGGAAGTGTTTCACCACAGCTAGAATCCTAATAAAATAGTGCTGACTGCCTGAGATCATTACTGGCAATGCTTAGTCAAAGTTTTCATATCTGTTCTTTTAGAAACTGAGGGCCAAAATATTTTAATTTTTTTTTTAAGATTTTAATAATCAGAATGAAAAGTTCTTCCTTCACTGTTGTGGTTTAACCCTGGCCAGCCACCAAGCACCCCCAGCCTCCTAGCCAGTGTATCAGTACAGAAAGTTGACAAGATCTTGGTTCTCTGCAAGCCCTGCTCAGCAATAAAAAAAACCCCATCTCTATTAGCATCAGTGTGCTCAGCACAAAAGCAAAACACAGCCTCATACCAGCCATTGTGGAGAAAGTTAACTCTACCCCAGCCAAAACGAACCAGTACACACATTTGGTTGAATATTCAGTGTTATACACTTACGAAGTCTTAGATTCCCAGCTCTGGGAACATATAACTGTGAAATGCCTAAATGTGATTCTGTACCACAGCAAAAAGTAGTACAGAAAAGTAGTACAGAAAGCCCAATTCATTTATTTGGCCAACAGTCTGCAAGAAAAAGTGGAGTACAGATTGAGAATGGGGGCAAGGTGGAGACAAATTTGACTACTCAGATTGCCTAGCCTGAAAATTAGCATGTCAGAAAGCTTCCATGTGCAGGTGGGAAGAAGCTGAAAAAATCCAGGCCTTTTTATTCATATTCACCCACACGAGCTAAGAAAAGAGGAGACATTTGTCCCCTCCTGGGAGTATTCAGATTAAAAATAAAATAACCCTCACCCCCTTTGTAGGATAGAACACAGTGAAAGGATA
Organism: Atrichornis clamosus; assembly: GCA_013400975.1. Lineage (NCBI taxonomy): Eukaryota > Metazoa > Chordata > Aves > Passeriformes > Menuridae > Atrichornis > Atrichornis clamosus. The sequence continues at coordinate 95,344 of WBMZ01007243.1, forward strand.
ACGATTCTACAATCAGTAGAGTGACTGAAGCAGTAGGCTGTCAAGTCATGTTTCATTTTGCTTGATTTTCTCTAGATCAATTCCTGACAGAAAGCTTAAATTACTAGACAATTATGTTAGAAATGGTAGAGGGATGCGTCATCACAGGAACACCATTTTCTCTAATTTTGTTTTGACAAATGCTCTCAGTGTGAGGTGTTTTTTGTAAGATGTCTAAAAAATTGAATCTTTCAAAAGATAGAGAAGTGGGGACCCTCAATATAAAATTCAAATTGCTTACCATCTTACTTGTAGGTTTTAGACATCTCACTTAAACCAGTCAATGCAAATAAATAAGCATTTCCAACGCAGGATTTGAGAAGATAACTAGTTTGAGTGTTGACATCTACCTTGAAGAACTCAAAAACTTGGTAAGATGAATCACATCCTATTCTAGCTTTCACCAGCTGTAGCTGTTTACATGATTAACACCTGTGCTTCTGGACATGTGCACCTGTAGGAGTACAGCCTTTTGTTCATATAATCTTTGTAGGGACATTAATTCTCAGACTGCTCTTCTGAACATAAACATTAACTTCGCTTTAGTAGTCTATGTGGTTTTCCATAATTTTCCAGTTGCTTCTTTGATGCGTCTTCTGGAAATAAATCTGAAAAAAAGAGAGGTTTTTTTCCCTAAAAAAAAAGCTTTACTAAAATTATGATCACATCCTTATATCATAGCGCCAACAACCTTGTGAGCAAAGAACTTAAGAATGATTGAAGAAACACTGGGAATAAAGCACTATAAAAATATATTGTTTTCTGAAATGTCTGAGGATTCTGTGCCATTTTGAATAAAATAGAAATATATTCATTGGGATATTTCTTCTCTCCAGCTGGGATCACACTCTGGATCTATGCACATTTAATTATTGCTTGCAAAATGGAAATCCTTGTGAGAAAACTGTCCCAGATTAGTCGAAAGTCATGGGACTGCTACATCTTCCTGCAATGTAGAAATTGTGTACTATAGCCATCACAGAAGAGGTGAGATTTTTGGCTTATTTCTCCAGCATTTCATGAGATTGCTTCAAACATTTGTAAATTAGAGGCACCACTTCCATTCACAAGTTTTGTGTTCTCAAAGAGTTTTTTAAACACGATTTATCAATATGATTTAATAATGTCTCTCAGATATGTTAGACAGAAGAATGCTTATTTTGTGAATCATCTTTGTTTTTGTGACTGAGTTAGTGCAATTTTTGATGTTATTACTACTTGTCTACTTCTGGAGATGCACAACCTGTATTGACATTTCAGGAATTTTGCTAATATTTTTTAGGGGAGAAAAACTAATGACAAATGAAACTTAGATGCTATTGATTCCTTCCACCTCCAAAGTAAGAAAATATTTGAAAGGGTTTTGGTTTTTTGTTTGTTTGGGGTTTTCTTAATTTTGTTTTTAATTTTTAATGCATTTTAGAAATATTTTTCTCCCTCTGTTAAAAAATTTTTAGTGGATTGTGTAATTACAGTGAATTTTATCTAACAATGAATGTTATTTCTTCGTAAAAGGTAAGTTATTTATCACCTACAAAAGTTTACACTGAGATTTTAATTTCATTTAGGAGACAATCAACTAACACTTTATCATATTACTATAATTTATGAACAATTTTTTGTGTGTAAATTCCAGCCCAGATTACCAAAATCATTTGATACTTATATTTGCCACTAGTAAACTCATAGATTGGTAGCCCATTTGCAGATTATTCTGCTAACAGTGACACCAAATCACAATGTAACTTGGATTTCTGAAAACATATTCTGTAACCTAAGTAATTGGATTTATATGTTCTCCCAATTCAGAGCAGTAGAATCTTTTGAAGTTAAGTCAACATAGATATGATAAAGGCTAGAACACCAGTGTTCCAAGTCTGAGTGACAAAACAGACCAATAAAATCTCTTTTTCATTTATAGGTTTCTTGTCTTATAATTGTTAAGTTCTTTGGAAAATGGAATGAAAGGAAGGACACATTATTTGTAGTATTAGAAATTTGTTAAGATTGGAACAGACTTCTAAGATCATCAATTCCAACTGTTAACCTAGCACTCTCATGTTTACCACTAAAATACCTCCCCAAAAACCACATCAGTGCACCTTTTGAATACCTCCAGCAACAGTGGTATTATCTCTTCCCTGAGCAGTTTATTCCAATGCCTGAACACTCTTTCAGTGAAAATCTCTTCCTAATATCCAATTTAAACCTCCCCTGGTGCAAATGGAGGTCATTTCCTCTGGTCCTGCCACTTGTTAACTGGAAGAACAGACCAATCACCACTTCACTAAAACCTCCTTTCTAGAGCTGTAGAGAGTGATAAGGCACTGTCATCGTGTCACACACACACACACCCCCGTTCGCAGGGCCTCCTTTTCTCCAGGCTAAACAACCTCAGCTCCCTCAGCCGCTCCTCATCCAACTTGTGCTCCAGAGCTTTTAACTGCTTTGTTGCCTTCTCTGGCCACACTCCAGTACCTCAATGCCTTTCTCTGAGTGAGAGGCCCAGAACTGGACACAGGATTTGAGTTGCAGCCTCACCTGTGTTGAGTAGAGGGGAATGATCACTGCCCTGGTCCTGCTGGCCACTATTTCTGCTGTAAACTATTACAAACATAATATGCTGGAACTCTTCTGTTAGAAGCTATTACAGCTTTATCAATGAAGGTAAGGAAACAGATATTTAATTTCTATTTTAAAATGCACCAGATGGAAATACAGGGTATGAAAAAATTGCAGGACAATCTTTAACTCTTAATGTGATGAGGATACAATCATAACCACAAGGTGAATAAGTGTAAAAACTTTTAAGGCTTTGATTTGTGACAATCAATTTTAGAACATACATAGTAGGAAAACAGGTTAAGTAAATGGGAAAACAGTTTGCAGTCTTTGCTACTGAAAATACAAAGTTTCACTTCAGAGTTAATGAACTCATCATGTTAAGTAGATTTATTTTCCTTATTTAATGTAGTTCCTGTTTGATAAATCCTACTCTCTAATATAAGTAGAATCGAAATCTGGCATCAGAACAGATATTTCTTCTAGAATATGGAGTTATATATCTTTACTTAATTAAGTATTTGATGCTTACCTACTACTTTAAAACTCTAATGCTTAACCGAGCAACACAGGTTAACTTTAGAAACAGAGTCTGCATAAGAAACTGAACTTATATTCTACAGAACCTTGAGTAACTGGCAATTTCTGTACCACTGCAATATCCTTTAATTGGTCAAAGATGAAGAGTGTGTCTAGGTAGATTATGTATACATCTTTGTTCTTTTGTTTATTCTTCGAATTTATATTTTAACTTGTGAAATATGAAACAGAGGTTACCCTGTATGTTATAGTTAGAGTGCAAAAGGCAAGAACAATAGTCATAGGATAAGCAATATCACTCTGCACCCATGACGCCTACACAGCCCAGGAAGTTCCAAAGTAATAACAGATTCCTGGTTCACCAGCTAAGATCTGTGCAGGAAAATTAATAAGAAAATGCCTTCATTTCATCATGATGGCATTTGGGAGTTTTAGAACCCTCTAGTCCATTAGTCAGTTTTGTTAATGACTGTGCTCATCCTTTTAATCATGTGAAACACATTGACTGAGCTTCATTTAGTTCAAAGTGCCTTTCAGAAACCTGAACAGAAACTGAGTGTGTGAAACTTTACCTTTTCTCACCTCCCCATATATTTGGTAATGTATATTAGCAACCTATAGCTAGTTTCATAAGTGATTTATATGAAGATACAATATATCCATAGTTTTTATGAAAAAAACCCTACCCATTTTAATGTATTGAAAATTGATTGCCTAATGTGTTGCCAAATTATCTGCTTTACTCATGAGTATTTCTAACCTATCTTATTGATACCTGCACTCTTTGATTTTCATTATTCTTGCACAAATATTGTACTACAAAATTATTTCAACTTCACAAGCAATTCTTTTTGCCTGCAAGTAAAGAAGCTTCAATATCAGATCTCAACAACAGTATTGGAGGACTGTTTTTGTTTTCAGAAAGACTGCTTCATAATCAACTAAATGAGCAGATTTTGAAATTTTGCCAGCATGAATTTGAAAAGCTAAATTACAAGCATATTGAAACCTTGTGCAAAACAAAAAAGCATTTCTACTGAACATACAATATTGTAAATATATATCTATCTTTGTTCATTATGAGAACACACTGTGATACATTATGACAAATTTAAATCCTGTATATGGAATAATATACAAATAATACTTGTATAAGCAGATCTATGGCATCTAATTAAAAAAAAATCCAGTAAAGCATTGTTTTTGCCTAACAGTGGAAACATTTAGGATGTGCACTTTCAGGAGTTTCTTCATTGCCTCAGATTTTTGCACTTGTAAATGTCAATCTTTTAAGAGTTTAAGCAAAATCCAACACTATTTCAGTTTAAAAAAAAAAAACATTCTTCTGCATTGTTTTTGGAAATGTTAGAGTCATAATGTGTTCAAAACATGCCTGACACATACTAATGGTACTGGACTCCCCCATTAAGAAGTAGTCAGTGAAATTTTCTTATTTCTTTGAAAAAAGAAAAAAAAGTGTCATCCTTTCTATAAAATTCTTATAGAACTTACCCCAAATCCAGAAGATCAGGAATAAATTCTTTAATTTGAGAGTGTTCAAATCTGACATCTCTCAAAAGTGCCCTATCTGACAAATAAAGAAAGCCTTTTGGAGGTATTTGAAAACTTCCATCACTCCAGCATTTCTGTCATGGGCAAATCAAACAAACAGGAAAGAAATCAAGAGATCCTGGGTGGGAAGAAAAAAGTTCCAAATGGCTACACAATTTTTCTGGACTTTTTAGTTGTTCAATGTGAAAATTTTAGTATATATAATTTTTCCCCTCACATACATGCTGTATTTTTAAAGTAGTTCTGAATACATATATTTTCAACACACTATTATCATGAGATAATTAGTGTGGTAGGTTTTGGTTAAAAAGATTCTAAGAATAGTTTTATAGCTGTACAAGTTCTGATATCTTTTAAACAATAAGTTCTCATTGTACAAATTAAACCCAGTAAAATTTAAGTGAGTGCTTTAAGTGTTCGCTTGTGGTATGTACAGAATTTCAGCAGTCTCTGAAACACAGAAGTACAAAGTCTGTCTGCTTCTCTCCATTATGCTTGTTTGAATTCTTGAAGATCAACCCATGCCGACAACAGAAAGAATAAATTTTTACCAAGAAAAAAAGTGATTTTGGATGAAAATATGCAAAAGTCCTTTCTTATCAGGCAGAAGAAGACGGTAATTATTTTAATGTGTTTTCAATAACAATGTTTAGCCTTATGTGATATCGTTCCTTAAAGGGAAAAATAGTTGTACAATGTTTAACAAACAATGAGTTAGCTTTTTTTTTTTTAAATAACTACACAAACCTTTTACTTGAATAGGCTCTTGTTTAGATACTAGGTGGATTTTAGGTATTTGAAATCTGCAAATGGAAAAAAAACCCGTATATTTTACCCTGGTGTGAATTTTCTTATTTAAAGATCGTCTTCAATGGTTAACTATGTAGAAATGACCTACTTTGTGTTCATTGAGTCCAGTTCTAATTCAATCCACATTTAGGTAAATTACTTCAGAGATAGTTGGGTCAAGCAGTTGTGTTTTTCCACAGTGTTTGATGTGATTGTTCTGGTACATTCACAGAAATAAACAAAAACTTAAAGTATTTCACCCCTCCTAGGAAATTTACAATAATAATTATATTTGTCATTTATTTCTCATTATATATTTTTATAATTACGCATATATAACATTATTTCTCCTGTAAACCAGCCTGTCTTTGACTTCTATGGACATTTTACAGTGAATATGCTGATTTTCATGTTGCTGAGATGCCATTTTCTGATTCTCTATTTATTTCCAAGGCGTTTATAAGATTTCTTGTGCATATTTTCTCTCTTGAATTCTTGACCTGCCAGTTATTACAATCTCAATAATGTGTTTAAAATTGTGATATGGCCTTAGCTTTCTCACAGATCACTAAAAATTTCTTAAGCACAACTGAGCCAAATTTACACAGTGGTGCCTCACTGAAACTTTCCAGTCTTTGAAACTATTTATCTTAGCTCCAAATAGTTTTGAATACCTCCTACTATGCATGCAGATGTCCACAGCATGACTGAACTTCCAAGATACAGAGATTCAACAGCACCACAGTAATAAAATTGGGTTACTGAAATGCATATGCATATGAATAATTCCTTTCTTACCTGTCAGATCAAAAATCAGAAGTAATAGATAGCTTATTGTCCAGTGATGAGTACTGTTCCCTGGGGTCAGTACTGGGTCCAGTACTAAGGTTCAACATCTGTGTTGACAACATGGAGTGGGATCAAGTGCAGCCTCAGCAGGTTTGCTGATGACACCAAGCTGTGTGGTGCAGTTGACATGGTGGAGGGAAGGATGCCATCCAGAGGACCCTTGACACACTTGAAAGGTGGGCTGATGCCAACCTCATGAAGTTCAATAAAGTGAAATACAAGGTCCTCTTCCCTGCCTGTCCATCCAGGAGAGACTCTGGCAGTCACTCTCCCACCACCTGAGCTGGTACTGAAGCCCCTCCACAGCTACACACCCCACACTCACACAGTCAGACCAGATTTCCTTACCGGCTCAACCTTAGGTTTCCCATAGCAGAGTGTAAGATATCCCTATCTTTAAAATAATTTACTCGCAATGACATAACTAAATGAGAAAATGACAGAATACCAGCTCGAGCTGGGTGCCTCTGAGGAGGGACCTTGAACAAAGGAATTCCTGGGCTTTTATACCCTTATAGTCTAAGCTCAGGAAAGTCTGGGGATTGTTGGCTCCTGCTGTGTCACTGAGTGTCCGGTCACCTGGATGGGTCACAGAGCCCCGTGCCCTTTGTTATGCAAAGGGTCGGCAATTCACAACCTCTTGCCTCGGGCTCGGGCGCCTCCCCCAGAGCTCAACCTGCAGCTTATGCTGCAGCGGCACCCCAAGCTGCCTGCACCAAAAATATTCCTCGACAGATCTACACTGGGTTATGGCAGTCCCAGACACACCTGCAGGTTGGGCAGACAGGTGACTGAGAGCAGCCCTTTGGAGAAGGACTTGGGGGTGATGGTTGATGCAAAACTCAACATGAGCTGGCAGTGCGCACTCACAGCCCACAGAGCCAAATGAATCCCTGGCTGCAGCAAAAGGAGTGTGGCCAGCAGGTGGAAGGAGGTGATTCTCCCCCTCTACACTGCTCTGGAATACGATGTACACTTCTCAACATAAGGACTTAGAACTGTTGGAGCAAAACCGGAGGAGGGCCAGAAGTCGATTACAGGACTGGAACACCTCCCCTGTGAAGACAGAGAAAATTGTGACTGTTCAGCCTGGAGCAGGTTGTAACTCATAGCAATCTTCCAGGACCTGAAGAGGGCCTACAGGGAAGACAGACAGGGACTCACAGTTACTTTTTTTGAATTTCTGATTCTGACACCCAAGCAATCTTTCACAAAGATTTAAGAATTATTGTCTTTAGTTTCTACAGTAGGAACTTTTTTGTTTGTTTCTAGCAGAATATATCATTAGCCAGAATTATTTAATGACACTGCTATGTAGTTTTATTAAGCAACAGAGGGTTCTACAAGTTTTATCATGTCTGTCCTTCATCAGCAGACACTCATGGATTTTACTCTAAATTAAAAAAAACCAAACCCCAACAACAGCAAAAGAAAAGAAAAGAAAACAAATCCAAAAAAGCCAAAATCAAAACCAACCCCAAAAAACAATCTGAGAGAAAGATTGTGATGGTAGATTTATCACTGGAGGAAGGGCAGTCTTCAACATGTGAGTGGTTTTTGTTTCTTTTTTTTTATTTTTCAATGATTGAGGTTTTATATATTCATTTGGAAATAAAGGCTTTCCTTCCATAAGTAAGACAAATGCAGTCATTGAAACTTGCATTCAAATATTGTGTATAATATTTAGTAGGAATAGTAAATACATTATGAATATTTATCACATGCATATGTAATGTGTAGTTGATGAAGTATTCTCTTGTTCAGTCTAATCTTATACACTCCAACAAACCTCCAACCAATATTTTCAAGTATGTTGGTATCTTTACTATGTAATTGCCCATTGTACTTCATCTGTCATTAAAATTATCACTTTTTTTTTAATTGATGGTGTGCCCACGAGTCTTGTGTATAACTGTTTCATTTATTTTATTCATTTGAAAAGGTGACAGAGAATTTCTGTCTTCAAAACTCAGAATTGCTAGTTTGTAGACGTTCATAAAAAAATAAATACTTCTGTTCATCTGAAAGGTGTGTCAGATAGATATTCCTGCAACACCATATAAGCTATTTTATTGCTATTTCTGATAAGGGCTCTCTATCCTTCTAGAGATATTGAAAAAGTTTTTTACATACCTCCAAAAATAAAAAGATATAGATACTCAAAACTACACTTGTCTTTAACACACAGAAAAAAACACTCAAACCCCAAAATATAATTTATGCTGTCAGTAATCAAAAACTCTGCAAGACAGATGGTGTTAACATATAAGTAATAGGAGAAATAAGTTGTTGTCAATAATTTCAGTTATGAAGAATTTAATTATCAAGTGTCAATCTTATTTTATTTATGGATAGGAACTAGATAGATTGACAAGCTTCTAACTAGCTAAAATTATGATTTTCATATCTGCCATTTATAAATAAATCTTTATATTTTCAAGTGACTTATAAATATTGAAAACAAATCATGTTTTGTGATGAAACCTATCTGCAAGAGTTAATATTCAGAAAAGGATGTGTAATTTTTGTCTGAATAAGTCTTTTATCAATCTAATTGATCATATTGGTTTTACTGCATGTATTTCCATGGCAAGGAGATGAAAAGGTAATTCAATAACTTTTCTGAAATTATAGTTCTACACGAAGCTTTGTGTATGAAATTCTACTTTGAGGACTAAACAACAGGTACAGAGTATGTTTAAAGGGGTCTTTAATTATATTTTGCATAAACCTTTTTTCCTAACAAATATCATATGGGTTGTTTGGTAGTGATTCGTTGCCAGCATGCAAGTGAAAGCATGATCATAGAATCACAGAATGTTTTGGGTTAGAAGGAACCTGAAAGATCATCTAGTTCCAATTGCCCTTCCATGGGTAGGGACATTTTCCACTAGATCAGGCTAGTGAGAACCCCATCCAGCCTGGTCTTGAACACTTCCAGGGATGGGGAGTACACAACTCCTCTGTGCAGCCTGTTCAGTGTCTCACCACACTTATAGTAAAGAATTTGTTCCCCAATACCTATTCTTAACTTACCCTCTTTCAGTTTCAAGCCGATACCTGTCTAGTGGCATTTAGAATACCCCATCAAATCTGGCATAGCCAGTCACCTTGGCACATGAAATACATGTACTTCTGGGCAAGCAACTGGAGGCCAAATACAATACTGTGGGGAAACAGCTTATGCTAAACACCTACATTTAGAAGACTGAATTTCCCCTTCACTTATTATTCTTTTTGAAAAATATTTGTAACATATTCCACAATTTAGGAGAAATTCACTTCTTGAGATAGCATTACTATCTCACTAAGAGTTACAGCACTTGTTCAGTAACAGTTTCGTAGTTATTTTAGATTGTCATAGTTATTTTATCACCTCACCATTTATGTAAAACAAGCAAGTGAAAAAAATGTGGCTCACTACTCAAGTAGAATTTCAATGAAATATTGAATATGTCCATTTATTGTCAGTAATGAATTTCTTATAATTCCGTATGCAATGCAATGATGTAAATAACTTTTTAACTCAGAAGTATTTTTGGCAACACAGGAGACAACAGGACATAAACTTTTATTTGGTTAGCTGAGTTATTTCTGCATTTGTTCTCTTGTGTGGACAGGCTATTTGTTTCTATTTGTTGTATGTAAATATTCTCAATGACTTGATAACTTCTCTAGAAAATTATATATCATTCACATTTAGGCCACAAAATCTTTCTAGTCAGACTGTAGAAAAAGAAAGCAGAATTGACAAGAGAGGTTCAGGAAGTGGTAAGCAGGATGCAGGCAGGTAACAAACAAGCTTGAAGAATGATGAAAAAAAGGTTAAATACAAAGGAAGGTGGGAATCAGAAATCAGATGGTGCTCTTTTGCTAAGTAATGTGGGACATACCTTTTTGAAGAAAACAGAAATTGGGATCTCTGATTAGAAATTATACCTTAAAAAAAAAATAGAGATAAATTTCAATGGAAAGTGCAGAGGGATAAACTGAGAAGAAAAACTGGTCAGAGGCAAAAGGCATGGAAGGACACAAGAATGACAAGGACTGAAGGACGAGCAATCTTGTGAAGTGGTTTGCAACCACTATAAATTCTTTTGTCACTTCAAGAAACAGAGGTCTTTGAGGTGTATCCAAAGGCTTGTCTTTGCTGACAAATCATGTAACTCTCAGCATGATTCAAATTCCTGTGCAAAATTATTTCTCTAGGTCTAGCATTATGTGCACATTTCTCTGCAAGTTACAGCCTTCCAGCAATTGTATAGAGAGTGATTAACCAATATAAACTTAACAACATGTAGGTCGTATATGATTTGGTCTCCAGAGGCCTTAGTAAAATAATAAAAATACCTTCCTGCAAATATGTCCAGTCCTGAAGAGATCAAGACTTCCTCACACAAGAATTTCCAGTGTAAAATTATCCCAATTTTAGAAAAGGTAGGTTTATAGGTGTTTTTGTCTGGTTGGGGTTTGGCATTTTCTTGATTTATGAGGGTTTTTTTGTTTGGTTTGGTGGTTTGATTGTTTGGGTTGTTGAGGTTTTTTATTGATTTGGTTCTCTCATTCCTCCCAGTAATATTTACGACTAGTAGTAAGAGGGGCAGAACCATAATAAGTTAAAACATCAGATAACATTTCCAGAGTATAAGGATACACATTACAAAAATATGCATTTTTATGTGAACAGGTGATAATACCATACATCCAAACCAACATCACATTTGTCTACATATCTTATTTGTTATCCTGCTTCAGATTCCCATTTTCTCAGGTGTTTGTATTCTTTGATGACTTTGCTGTTTCACTATTAAACAAATAATGATCTGCCATGATTAATATATCCAGAAGAGAAAAGTAAACAATAACATACTTCCTTAAATCTTGCCTCTTGTGGAAATAATCTTTACTTCTAAAGTCACTTAACTTTTGATACTTAACTTTTTCAGAGAGCTGTAACACATGCTCTGTGAGTGGCTACTTCCGTCTGAGAGGCTCAACACTTTCTCTTCAGTTGTGACAGTGTGCCTAATTTGTGATGGTGATAATTGAGAATCAGGAAAGGCTTGGAAAGCTGTCACTTTCTGCCTGCTTTCCAAGACTTCCCAACTCTGAAAGAACAAGTAAGTGAATGGATGTGGTACTGTTCTTAATCTAAAATTTTTCAGTTTGTATAACTTCAGATGTTAAAAGATATGCACGATACTCTCTGAGATAATTGCCTGTAACATCAGCCAAAAGAGGAACATTTAGATTTAGATTCTGCAGATATTCAGATATCCCTGATTTTTTTCCCTTTGCTTTAGGCAGAATTCAGGTAGTTGTGTTGTTCAGGCTTAAATGGAATCTTGAAATTAAGGACAATTCATGCCTGTATCACTTGGACTTTATGTTGACTGTTTCTTGCTTTGGTTTGTTTTCTAATTTAGCTCTTTGTCAGATCCTGTCCACCATCTCATACTGAGAATTTTCTTCACTTTTAAATCTTCAGCATGTCCTTAGTTAATTTTGAATATTTCTGACTACTAGCAAGTTTCAAGATTCTTTTCTGAATAATTAAAATTAACCCTCTAAGTCTTTTACACAGCTAATTTTTTTCCCTTCTTTCCCAATGATAGGTATTGTCAGCTTCTTCTTAACCCCATAATCACTTGGGAACTACATCTACAACCCAGAAAGGTCAGAATTTAAGAAGGAATCTTAGGGCCATAGGTGTTTACTTTAAAATACCTTATTACATTTACACCATTTCAGGAAATTAAAAAAAAAAAAGAAAGTGACCAACTTTGCCCTGATACATTGTTAAAGATATATCATGGATTTAAAAATTTTGGAAAATTTCTTATCTAAATGCAACAAAAATCAGTTAGAGTATTATAATGATTTTGATAGATATGGCAGAGAGTCAACCACATCACAACTAAAGCGGCACTATTATAATTGCCCCAGAAGTTCAAAATTTCAAGTAAATGCCAGCATTTTTTAAAAGAGTATTTATCTTAAAGAACAATGTTACCATATTTTGCTGTCTTTCAGTTTAATCAGAAAATTTCCAGTAATTTAATTTCAGTATTTTTATGATTTCTTATGCAAGATGCATCCTTCAAAGGATGAATTATAAGCATGTAAGATAATTTAGTGTTTTTTCATGTGCAGCCTTATGAATTACTCTCATTACATATGAGTGATTACTATGCATTTCACTAAATTTCAGGAGAAAATAGGCAATTTGATAATTAAAAATTATCGGATATGTTGCAACACTGGTGAGCAAATATGTTTGATGCACTCCATTAATTGGCTTAATAAGGAGTGAGTTGACTGGATTAAAATAATATGTTTCTAATATTCCAGGAGAATGTTTGGCCAAGGATGGACACAAATATTCAAGTTAGGAAGCAAACACTGTAGTCAATATTTATAAAACTGAAAAACTGTAGCTTTTATTCCCCAGGCTTCTGAAACACATCTTTACACTAGAATAAAATAACTTGTTTCATTACTTTCTTATTTGTAGTGTCCTTTCACTTCAAATTGAACTGTATTTGATGAACTGTTCATATCTCAAAAGTGATGCTCCAAAATGCTTCAATGAAAATCCATCTTGGTATGTTTTCAAAAGTTCCACTATAAAATCTTGTCAAGCTGCTGGCTAGCTGTAACAAGTGGCATGGGAGAAAACCTAGTCTTTTCTGTTTTAAAGGAATAAAAGGCTGCCAGTTTTTATTTAGGTTTTTTACCCCTTCCATTTTATCTATTTGAATCTTTTATCAAGCTACTATTTATATTATCCTGGCTACTATGTTTCCTAGTCCTTTATAAAGTGCCAAGGGGACAATTCTGGCAGCAGTTATTCAAGTTTTACTGAAAAGTAAAATTCCTATAGATCTCCATAATTGAGGGTCTTTTCTTTCTGCCAGTACAAGAACCATCAGATGACAGAAAGTAATGAATATATAATCTTCTAGGTTGTGGTTATTCTGTATGTCAAATTATTTTCACTGTCTTGAAGACCTGTCTGTTTTCCTGCATACTAGTTCAGCCCTTTGGTGCTGAGGTAGTGGGAGAGAAAAATAAAATAAATGCATAAATAAAAGGGAAATAAGATTTTGTCTCCAAACACCAATACAAGGAAATGGAACGAGATAATCAAGAGCAAATTGCATTTTCTAAAATATTGCTTCGGAGATGAGTTCAGAGACAATTGTTTAACTCCTTTCCCAGAATACTCTGATTGAATTATTTGATCATCCAGTTACAAATGCCAAAAAAAAAAAATTGCTCTTTTGGGTCTTGGCAGAACATGAGGAGTTTATCACTTGTGGGGTCTACATACAAATTACAAAGGGAGAAAAGTATTGTGTTTGATTGTATTGCTGTTTTGATACTCTTATTTTAAGATAGCAAAAAGTAAGTTATTTAATATAATAATATTTTGATACAGCAGTGGCTTCCCACTCTCCCCAGGCTTCTACCCTACCTGGGCAGCCTGGGAAGTAAGACAAGCAACTGCTTTTTTCCACTGTCTGAGCAAACAGCTTTAGCACAAACTCCTCCATTCCTATGCATACCTTCTAATTCTATAGGAATTCCTCTAGGAAATTCTATAAAGAGATTAAAATGTCAATTTCAATAAATTTTAATCTTTCACTGTGCTCACATTTCCTTTTTTGTTGTTGAGTGGGTGAGATGATATGTTGTGGGAAACCAGTGTCTTCTTAGCTATTTCCTTTCATTACAAATTTATAAGGTAATCAGAACCTGTGCCCCCTTGTTTCAGATTAATTGTGTAATTTTCTTGTTGGGATTCCAGTTAGGTTTCACCAGAAAAAGTCTCTAAATACCTCAACACAGGCACTTTCCTTGGTATTTCTTGCTCAAATTGTAACTCAGTTCAGGGGCTTTGTGGGATTCACGGCTAATTTATTGAATGGTTCCTACGACTGTATAGAGGGAATGCATATTAAAAAAGGAACAAGAGATAAAAAACCTAAATCCCACAGTGTTTAGTATATTAAAAGCTCCTTTAGACTTAACCTTGGTTACTGTTATTTAGCAAATTCTAGACTTATCTGAAAAACTTTAGGAGACACTGCTAACAAAGATTTAGGTACCAAGCGAATTAGAGACACGAACAGGAGATTTTCAAATCTCAATTTTATATGTGATGACTTTAAAAAGAAACCAAACCCCAAAGCTGGAGTAGATCTAGCCCCCAGACATTTTTTAAAATTCTGATTCTCCTCATACTTATTAACACAGTACATAGTTATGTCTGACAAACAGTCTTTTAGGGTACAATGCTGAACTATTGGTCTTGGAAAAATTGGAAGTTACACTTCTGTGTGAAGGGCAAACTTTTCCCATTACTTGATTTATTAACACGTTGCTTCTATGTCAGAACTTAGTGCTACTATGTCGTCATCATTATGATTGAAAGTTTAATTGGTTTTAGAACAGCCAATTTTTTCTTAATGACTTTTTTTTTATTGCCACATAAATCTGAATGATGGTAACAGTAACAATAACTTTAATAGCAACAATGTACAGGAAGTCTGGTTTTATATACATGGGTTCTCAAGTCATGGCAAAATATCTTTAGACCTATTAGAATTTTTTTAACAGATATGTATTTGATAAATATGAATATAAATTTATCCCAAATTTTGAATGAAAAATGTCTTGTACATGAAATTAAAAAGAAAAATCTTTTATAGAAGTCAGAGCTATGCAACAAAATGCAGTTCAATAGATTTGCCCTTATTTTTATAAGGTAATTTATTTGATGGTACCACAACTTTGACAAGCATTCTGGCAAGAACTGGAAGCTTCACACCCTTACAGACTCTCCTGTCAACATGCTTAAGTTTCAAAGCATCTGTCAGTATCAAGCATTAGTTCATAAATACATAGTAATTGAGAATGTTTAATATTCATTAGCTGAGTAAAGTGACATTCATCTACCAAGTTGCTGTCTAAAACTTAGGCACATAATGTAAGCTATTTATCTGGATGTCCTCTAAAGTCAATGGAAAGGGGCATCTTGCAGAAGGCAACATTTACTCTAAATGTAAGTGACAAAGTGAGGAGGGTTTAATCACTTTCTACAGGAGGTTCTGTAGGCAATTGAATGACTGGTGTGCACTATCAATGTAACTTCTATCTAACTATAGACAAGATTAATCCCACTATTAATTACACTTTATTTTGCTATTATATACATTAAAGATCCTGCAAATGTCAAAGTATCTTTCCAGCTATATATTTCCACACTATTTTCTCAAAATTTTGTTTATTATTAACATTTGTGCTGATTAATCTGACTGTTCTTCAGAATATTTAAGGATATTTTACACACAAGCACGCAAGTGGTGCATCTGTACTCATCATCAAATATTATGCATAGTGTGTAGTTAAATGCAAGGTATTTCAGTGGCCACGAAAAGGCAATGAATTAATATAAAGACAGAAAATATATAAAAGAACAGCAAAGAATTTTTTTTTTTAAATAGGACTATAAGCTTCTGTGTCTCTGAAAAAAATTAATTACAAATCCTCTGGATTTAGGAATAAACTGTCCCAAAATATGGCTTTGTTTTTCCTTTCCTGTTATACCATCTTTGCTCCCTGCATATTATCTTGTATTTTCCTCTCTAATACCTACCATAAGTAATCAAAACTCAAAGATAATGATGTGAATTTCCTTTGTCTGTATTTTTTGTTCCGTGCCATTGGGACATACATTGATCCATGATATGCCCAGAGAAGGGCAACAAAGCTGGTGAAGATTCTGGAGCACAAGTCTGATGAGGAGCAGCTGAGGGAGCTGGGGTTGTTTAGCCTGGAGAAAAGGAGGCTGAGGGGTGACTTTATTGCTCTCTACACCTACCTGAAAAGTAGGGGTCAATCACTTTTCCCAGGTGACAAGTGGCAGGATGACAGACCTCAAGTTGCACCAGTGGGGAGGATTAGTCTAGCTAGGAGGAAAAAAAAAATCTTCACCAAAAGAGTCCTCAAATATTGAAACAGACTGCCCAGGGAAATGGTGGTCCCTGCCTGCACAAAGTTTTCACCCTTTCTTAGCTACATTTTTTCCCAAGGCACCATCGTCTTGACTGAGGGACTCAGATGTGCCCTGCAATGAATGTGGTGAATGATGTTAGATCAGGGCATTATGTTAATGAGCTTCTTGTGTTAGAGACTGCATGCAATTTTACAGAATAGTATTTCATTTCAAGCCAACTTTCTATCATATTATATGGAAAACTGTTTGTCAGGGCTGTGCTCTTTTCTAAATTTATTTCACCAGGTTTGCTTTCAGAATTCTCACAAAATATTGTTATCCTTTTTAAGCCTCTGTAAGTATACTTTTAAACTTATAAATAATTATAGTAATGCACAGACTTTGAAAAGCAATATTGTAATAATTGTAATTTGACATTTTTATAAATTAATCTCCAAACATGAATAAAACATTAAAATAAGTTATAAAAATAAACTCACCACTTCTCAAACATTCAGAATGGGGAGACAACAGTTAAAATACCAACCTGATTATTTTGTATAATTATGACTGAAGCTGCTTAATGTTGAAATTTACTTTGAAATGTTACATTTTCAGACATTTATTTTGAAAATTCTGAAGTTCAGTTTCGGTAGGCACATGTAAAAACCAAACACCTTTGACGATACAATTTACTGTGCACTTTAATTTCTGAAATGAGCAGGCATTCAACTTAGACTTGTGAACATATCCTCACAGAATTTAATGACTTTAAACATGGAGGAGGAAATCTATAAATACAATTGTACAGTTATTTTTATATGATATTTTGAGTAAGGCTTTATTTGGTCTTTCCACCCAGGTCTCCATAATTCTGCCAATACTACTGAGGACCCAAACCTCAAGTGACTGAGTGACAGGATTTAGAAAAGGTTTTAGAAAGGGCTAGTCCTAACAACTCATAATAAGGGGAAAGAAAAATGTTTCCCCAGAAGTTACACATGCAACTGCTCAGGCATTTCACTGTCTGGTACTGTTTTGTAACATTGCTAAAGCATTTATAACATCATAACCACTACAAAAAATATCAGCATAAAACAAATATATGTGTTTTAATCTAGAAAAACCTCACATGTGTATGTGGATAATCATTTATGAAATATATCTGGCAAAGTCACTGGAACAAATTTAGGATAAATTAATTCAGGAAAATTAAAGAACAAGAAAAAAGAAAATATTATATTTTGTGAACATATTAGATTTCATTTACACTAATAAAATATGTGTACTGAAAATAGATGAATTTTTGCATTCCTTTACTAGATGAATATATAAATCTTCTCACTGGAGACTGTGGAAAACATCTAAAATTCAGGCAATTAATCCATTTTAATCCTGAAAAACACATGTTAATATGATATTAGAACCACACAGTAATGTGCTTTTAATATCATACTGATCAATAAAACCATATTAATATAATTACAAGTACAATTAATTCTCTTTTGTTATATGAAAAATAATTTTAAAGGGTTAGTTCATGTACTTTAAAACACTATTTTATAACATATTTTAATTTCCATGATGAAAGGTAGACAAAAAATAACTGCTTTTCTTGAGTCGTACCTTTGAACTACAGACATGAAAGAAACACATAGAAGAAAGATCACTTTTTTCTGTTTGCTGACCCACAGAATATCTAAAATTACACACAAAAAATTGTATCATTTTGTTTAGTTAGCTTATCAATAAGATAGGAAAAAACTCGATAAGTAGGAAAATAAAAAGTTATATCTTTAGAGCTGTAAAAGACAAAATTGGACTTTAAAAATAAAAAAACCCTCCTGTATGATGAAGTCTACTTTATGCTGTTATAGACTTTGTATTTCTGAGGAGTTAGTCTTGCACACTGAAAGAGAAATTTACAGTTTGCCTAGGGAATATTCTGAACACTCTTACCTATCTACATATTTATGGAAAGTAAAATTGTATCACATAAACTTTTTCAACTCTACAAAAATGTCAAACTATTCCTAGGAAATCACAGAATAACAGAATATACTAAATTGGAAGGGAACCCCAAGGATCACTGAGTCCAACTGTCAGCCCTGCACAGCACCATTCCCAAGAGTCTACCATGTGCCCATGAGAATTTTTCGGACATTTCTTGAACTCTCTGTCAGGCTGGTGCTGTGACCATTTCCCTGGGGAGTCTGTCCCAGTGCCCAGCCACTCCCTGGCTGAAGAACCTTTTTCTAATATCCAACCCAAACCTTCCCTGACACAATTCCAGGCCATTCCCTCAGGCCCTGTCACTGATCACCAGAGAGAGCAGATCAGTGCCTGCCCCTCCTCTTCCCCTCACGAGGAAGTTGTAACTGCAATGAGGTCTCCCCTCAGTCTCCTCTTCTCCAGGCTGAACAGAAGTGACCTGTTTTCTAAGAGATGTCTGAACACCTGACTGCCCAGGGGAATTAGTGAACAAATATCCTGTTTTCCTTTGTTTGGGCATACTTTATCTATTAAACAGACTTTCTCAAACCACAGATATTCTGACTTTTATGCTTTTGATTCCCCCATCTGACTGGAGTAGAGTGAGCAAACATTTTCTGGGGCTTAGTTGCCATCTGGGGCTAAACCATGATAACACCTTATATGTGAAATCAGTAATTTATTGTCAGTCTAATAAAAAAAATTAACTGTGCAATTGAAATGCTGCAAATTATTGATACTGTTAGTCCAGATATAGTACATTACTGCTGGCAGTACATAATAACCTTTGATACAAATAAACAAAACAAATTGCTAGTAATCACGCAAATAAAATTGTTATGCAAGAAAAATCTTTGATCTGGTATTGTGCCCACTCTCTCACTATTCTTCTAATTCTAAGCTTGATAGGTATTCTTAAAGCTACAGTGGAAGGAATATCTGTTTGGCACCAACCTTGAGCTCTTCCTCAAGGGGAGTGTGATGTTAATGGGGGAATTTGCTACATTCATTTTGCCAATAGAAGCACTATTTCAATGTTGTGGGTCTTTTGGGTTGATTGGTTTGGGTGTGGGAATTTTTTAAAATATTCTGGCTGAGTTTAGTTGGGGTCATTTCTGTGTCTTTTTAAAATTTTTTTACTCTTTACTCTTCATCATTCTGCAGCTTGGTGCATGCTAGAAATATTTGACTTTTTATATTTGCCCTTTTCATAATCCCTGAAATGATTTTTCACCCAATTCCTTAGTTTGTGAGCACTGTTGAGTTGTTGACAGCCCTATGACTTTCCATACCATTCTACATTCAAATATTTGAAATCTCTAGTGTTAACCCATGCCTGTGCTCCTTTATTCAGCATCATTATTCTAGGGTTATAAATAGGTTATTCTACACAGCCTAAGTGTTTTTTTTCGTTTATATCAAAATTATTAGCAAGAAGTGTTAGGGCATCCAATTATAGAAAACTAATCAAAAATTAGACAAATTAGACAAATAATGTTTTAGCCACCTGGTCATTAGGAAGCTGTTACAACTAAGCAGTCTAAAACAAACTGCAAAGAAGCCAACACAAGTTCGGACAGAGTTTGGCAAATCCAGAATTGTAGCATATGTTAATAAAAACCCTGTCAATTGATACTAATAGAGACATTATTATACTTATCAGGCTGCAGGGATACACTTTGTACTCCTTCCTTGAGCATTTTAAGAACCCCTTCAATCACGTGTCTGATGAATTAAATTTTTTAGGAATTAAAGTTGCATCTAGTATATAACATTATACTTTTTTGGTTTTGTACCATCTATTATAAGGAAAGATGTGGATGCTATATTTTTTTGTATTGACCTCTGGTGCAATAATGAAATTCCTTTCAGAAATTATTCATTATATGGTGCAGGATACTAATTTTTGTATCCCCCCAAAATTTGGGGGACATACAGATATGCAACACAGTTAGTCTAAATACACAATGAAGCCATGGTCCTTTAAAATGTCATTGGAGCACCTGGCAGTTCCTTATGCCAGTAGTCTGCCTTGGGAGACTTAATCTGCCTCAATTCTTTAACAAAACACATCATGGTCCTTCCAAGAAAAGGTCCATATTCCTTTTTAACCTTAAGAAAGCCTAAGACTTGCCAACAACAAGTAAATTATGATGAGAAACAAAAATAACAGAGAATGGATGTGCACAAATGGCTTTCATTGTTAAGTAAAAATATGATTTCTGGTAAGATTGATGACTGTTCCATAATATATGAAATTGACTGTATCTGACACCAGTAGATGATTTTACATGACAGGGGTTGGTGCTAGTTTAGAACAATAATACTAGGACTTCAAGAGGTCTGGAAAAAATTTGGTGAATCTCTAATTCTACCTAATCAGTTCTGGAAACTGGCCCACATAAAAAGGAATTTTGAAAGTGAAAATGTAAATCAGTATATGGATTAACCAGCTTTTATCTGTGCTGCAGTAAAAAGTCGATTTCAAAGTGTTTGGGCAAAATATGTGGTAAGATGCAGTCAGGAAGACATTACTAGAGTATAGTGTGTCTGTCTTCCTTGCATCTATAAAAAATTCTGAGCGCTGAACTGATTGAGAAATATCAAAAGAAATATAATAGTCTTGATATATTACTCCAACTAAACCTGTAAGTTATTTGGCTATTGCACTTATATTCTCATGACTACTGTGGCGTCAAAAGTCTGAGCATTTCTACTCTTCAGTTGCATCACATAATATGCACATATATTGAGAAATGTAATGGCAAAAGTAAAAACCTTTTTAAGATCTGTAAAACCCACTCAAGAAGCTGAGTAAATACTTGGATCTTAACCCATGCTGGCTCCATTTTGTCATAGTTATATTTATCATTATGCTAAGCAGTCATTTCAATAGTATCTTGTTCTCAGCCATCTCTCATCTCCCTAGATACAACATTGTAAAAAGAGAAGCAAGGGTAAGAGAGCACTTTTCAACTTTTTTTTTGCATTTAGATTATTCATTAGATAACTAAAATGATACACCTATAGAAATAAATAAAAATATATGATGCCTAAATATATAATTACAAGATACTTAGGGAAATTGAGAGACAATGTGAGAAGTGAAGGGGAAGGAAAAACCAAAACTCACAGATTATAAAATCATTATAGCATTAAACTCAGTATATGGTTTTCTCCTGAGTCCAGTTGAGATTTGCTTACCTAGTGGATAAATTTTAATTGTTGATACTGAATCTATTCTTTCTGACCCAAGATGTCACATCACTGTGTGGCTGAAACTATGCTTGCTAAGTTATTCTGGCCTTAATCACATTTATTGTTTGCAGGACTGCAATTCTCTTATTTATGGGCACTACCCTTGGGAATGCAGGTCACTGTTATCTAACAGCAGAATCTACAGCTGCTCTTGTTGACTTCAATTTGAGTCTTACTTCCTCAACAGAGGTCATATAGAAGCAATTGAAGTTAATTTTATGAGACATCTGTTATATTTGTGGTTGTACTCATTCTTCAAGATTGCCCTCTAAAGTAGCAGTTGCTAAAAAAAACTCAGGCACCATAAGAGAGAAAGAAAACTAACAAATGAAAGACAATATCAGAAGTTATCTGATTACTTCTATTTAACTTGACAAAATAGGAAATTATTTTAAATAAAGAATCCCATATTTTGGGCCGTAAAATATATATGTGAAGGCACAAGTCTAAACATTTCACCCTTGCAAATCTGGAAGAATCCACTGGCTGTTAAAGTGTTGAAATACCAAAATACAGATACTGTCAAATACATAAACAATATATCAACAAACACTTTTTTTTTTTTTCAAATTCCTATATAATTTCAGTTTATATTAGAGGGTTGCAAATTTATGTCTGGAAAATGAAAGAAGTAAAATTCTGAATATTTAGAAAGGTTTTTCTTTTCCCATGGCTTCTTAGTTAATATGATGAATTTTTGTTTGTATTAATTACTAATAACATAGAAGTAAGCTGGAAAAAAATGTATATATTCCTTACAAAAAAAAATTATCCTCTGACTGTCAGCATCTATATACACAGATTTTTTCTCCTAAAATGTAGTGTCTGCTTTGAGTTTGTAAGCCTAAACAGCATGTATAGTCTATAGAAATTTCTCAATGCAAATTTTTCTCACCCTGAAGCACCATCTTTATTTATTAAAATAACTCATACATCAGAATTCCTATCTTCTGTTCAGTGCAAATGCCGAATATGAAAATCCAAGCCAAATTATTGCCTATTCCATCAATGGACAAAACAGCAATAATACATTTTGATCATGAAGGAGTAGCAGTTGATGAATAGTGCGGTCCCAGGAGACAGACACAGACAGACAATCTGGGGGGATGTGGTATTGTCTCAAGACAAGGATTTCAATACTTCAGCTTTTAAAGATTTTTTTTAGCTTTTAAAGATTTTTTTCTTTAGGGCTATTTACTCAGTTCTTCTTAAGCTGTGTAACTTTAGTGCTGGCTCTGTTTTCTCTCTCATGCATGTTGCGCCCATTAGATTTTTCTACCTTAACAGAGTTGCATTCCAAGATTTTTAAAGTTTTTATTTATAAATCTCTTCCTTCCTATTTCCCCACACCATTTTTTCCCACCAGATATTTTACATATACAACTGTCTGCATACTGATTTTTTTATTTTTATTTTCCTATATAATTTTTTGGAGGGCAAACAAAACGCACATGACTGTCTGACAAAGCAGTGTTCAGGGAGCTATATGGATGATTTTTCTGATGGTACCAGTGAAAATACCATTAAGCTTAAAAAAACATGATGTAATTTCCACAAAATTTTCTCTCCTGGTAAGTAATGCCAGATAAAAACTTTTAAATGTATTTGATTATTTCAATTTCTTCATAAATAAAAAGTCTTATAATTTTTCCTATCACTTCCATATAGACCAAGCCAACTGGAAAATGAGCCTATCCAGACCCCTTTTCCAGCCTTATTTATCATACAATCAGGTTTTTCTTAGGAGTACAGAATGCAAAAAATCCCATTTGGACCAGCCTTAATCCAATGTCACGTCCCCACTATCGCTCAGATTGGTTTTGCTACTATTACCCCTTCCCCACATGCCCTTGTCAATACCAGATGAGCTTTCTTTCTAGATATTTGTTATTTTAAGCTGGAGACAAAAGTACCCTTTAGTTTAGATCTAATTGTCTTGTACTGCTTCTCCTTCACATTTCCTTTAATTTTTAACATAAACATAGTTTCAAACGGCTTATTGTTCCCATGGTAAATTTCCTAGATAATATTACTCGTGTTTTCACATCTTCCTCAAGCATCATTCTAAATTAACTATTTGGAAAGCTATGTTGCTGACAAGGAACATTTTGAACATGTTGTTTTTGCTTTGGGTTTGTTTTGGTTTGCCTTTTTTTTCAGATTCATGCTTCTGAAAATCTAAATGGGGCTGCTCCAAATTGAACCTTTGATATATAGTTCACTGCTTCATTTTTCAATCACCTGATGAATACCTCTAGTTTGGACAATCCTAAATTTTAGACACTACCTACAGTAAGGAACATGTAATTTCATAGAACCACAGAATATACTGAGTTGGAAGGAACCCACAAGGATTGAGTCCGGCTCCTGGTCCTTCACAGGATCACCCCAAGGAACAAACTATATACCTGAAAGTGTTGTCCAAAGGCTTCTTGAACTCTGTCAGGCTGTCAGGCTGTGTCCATTATCCTGGGGAACCTGTTCCAGTCCCAACCACCCTCTGGGTGAAGAACCTTTTCCTAATATCCAATACAACTCTCCCTCGACACAGCTTCACGCTGTTCCCTCGGTTCCTGTCACTGGTCACCACAGAGAAGTGATCAGTACCTGAGATCTGAATATATAATACCTGCGTTTCACATGTCACTTGTATGTTTACCCATCATCACACATGGAATCATTCTGGTTGAAGTGTTTCCACATCCTTAGGATACGTCTGCATGTATCGCTTGCATCCACATCACCTGTTTGCCAAGAAAGTACTTTAACTGCCAGGAGATTCTGTGTTCCCAGTTAAGGGTTTTGTATTATGTCACCCTTCTTATTGGAACCAAAATAAATTTATAAATAAGTGTATTGTACAAATTGAAGTTGATCATGTAAGAATTATGATTATGACTATGATCGAGTTACTAGGGCTTCCTGCATGAAGGAAAGGTTATGTACGCTTCTTTTAGGTCCCATGGAAGTTAACATTACACAATGATACAATTCTGGGCAACAGTGACAAAGAACAGAAGACTATCTCTTCCGAGTCCTCCACAGGTCCATCTAGAACATGCCACTAAAGGATATTTTGGGAAGGACATAAGAAAGGTGCAATCATGAAAGATACTTTCTCTAACAAGTTATGGAGATTGTGTTAATGTGAAGTGACACAATTACTATATAATTACTGCATAATTACTCAACTAACTGTGCTCAGCTGATGAGATAAACCAATGCCCTGTTTCATAAGAAGAGTAATAAGTGGGTAGATGGTGTATTCACATCTCAGTCTCAAAAAGATCTGGGAAAAGGGAGATAAGTGTCATAAATACAGAACGCTTTGAATTTCAGAGGGGAAATTACAGCTGAAATGCTTTCCATTCAAGTTTCATTCAGATTCCAAAACATAAGTTCTAATTTGCCATTATTCACCACATGAGCATGTATAAAAAGTGTACAGTCTTTATTTATATTTTCTTTTCTATTTTATGGTATAGGTAAATCACTGGACTCTCATAGACTCATCACTTTCTCTACTCTTTATCATCTCCTCTTCCAATGACTTTCCAAACTGGTCAAATTTCTAATATTAAGAAATGAAGACAACAATTATCCCTTACTCATATATATACAAGGAACAGTAATAAGTCATTCACTTGAAAAGATAATTATTGTTCCTGCATTCAATCCAATTTATCTCTAGTTTGTCCCACTTTTATTCTGCTGACAGTGTGTTAAGATCACTGTCAGGCTTCTTCAATATGTGCTTTTTGAATTATATTTTTTTTTTTTTGCCCTTCATTAACAGTCTACTCTGCTTATATGCTTCCATCTGCACTTACCATGCAGGTATTAGAAGCTTTTTAACTATTGCCATTTGGAACAACATTCCCCTGTTTCTCTGCTTCATCAGCTTGCCATCTCATTTTACATTTCAAACATATCTTTCTCCATTGACTGGCTTTTTTATTTTTTATCTTGCTCTAACACTACTCTTCTCTTCAGATTTATAAATGAACTCTGAACAACTGGATAATGTGTGTATAAAAAGAGAGTCATAATATTATAAAATGGTAAATGTTCAGAAGAATTTGTAACACTATCCACTATCACAGGTTTCATTTGTTGGTTTTAATTACATACATAATTTCAATGTGGTTAAATAAAAGGCAACTGAAGAAAAGCCGTACAGGCATTACAGTCTCAGTTCAGTCGCCCATGTATTTCCTACCAAATGTCATTTGAGATGTCCTATATTATCCCACCTGGCTTCCAGCTGCCACTTCAGAAAGGTTTCTGTCTCCACAATCATGTGCCAACTGTCTCTGAACCTTTTAGTTAACATCAATTGTGTCAAAAATACAGTGTTCAGGCAGCTGAACTGATTTCTAACTGCCAAAAAAACCTAGACTGAACTGATTCATAGATATCCTGAATGCACCAAACAGATCCAGAATGGCAAAAATGAGAGTTAAAACCCCTACTTCATATGAAGACCTTTTGAGGTAAGCTTCGAACTAGCATATATCTGGAACTGCGTCAGATTCATAACATAGCTTAATCTTGTATGATTAAGAATTATTCATAATTTTGGAGAAAAGAAAATCAGAAAAATGAAGGAACTACACAAATAAGTTCTAAAGCTACAAGATGGCCTTGACACATTTTCCCATATTTAGTTATCATCTGATGGTTTTTACAATATCATTATAATATCCTATTCTTCAACCAGTGCCATATCAGGCCACAGGTCTCTTCAATGTTCTCATCTGTCTGACATAGTGGTGTCTTAGGCTAGGGAGCTGCAAATTACTTCCATGTGTCCATTTGTGTCTATAAACCAGTTGTAATGACATTTAGACATTGAATTTAAAAGGTAAATACTGGAGGATAACCTCCTTTGAGTCACTCATAAGAAACAGGCTTTAATACTAGCCTAATGTCTGCCTGAGTCATGAATCATTAAAATTTAGGAGAGTATTTGGGTAGAAGTATTAATGAAAATATCCTGTTCAGTAGATTTAAAAACAAAAGCTTTGTGTTGGTAGCAGGAAAAGTAGCCTTTATGTTTTCAAATTCAGGCATTAATGGTAGCAGAAGATACTGGAATGCCTTGTAAAGTGATAAACCATAGGAAATTAAGATTAGCTCTGGATCAGACTACAGGAATTTCTGGTGTATGTAAAATGAAAAACAAGTGTAGGATTATAGGGACTTAATTTCTTGTTCTTTAATAAAATTAAAAACAAAATCATTGTTTTCCTTTTTAATGTATAGCTATATATTTCAGATTTGGAAGTTTATTTCCTGCAGAAAACTTAAAATAAAAAAGAGTCCAAAATGAGTCATTTCTTAGAGAAAACTCACATTTTAATACATAGCTTATTAAGAGCAAAGGTTGCACTTATATAAGAAATAGTATCTTTATTAATTTAAACAGGAATATTTGTAGATACATTTTATATATAAATTTTGTTTCACTTTTTTTTCTTTTTTTTCTCTAATACTTTGATCTCCTATTGGTTCTAATTTCCATTTACATTCTCTCTGGATTCTACTACTGTGAGGCTTTTTCCTTTAAAAAGTTGTCTGTCCCCAAGCTTACCATCCTTACTAGATCCCACTCCAGAATTGTGCTACTTCTGTTAAGGCCTTTTATTCCAAATTGTCTGCTTTTGACCTCTTTTTTTTCATGAGTTTGTCTTGTGCTTCTGCACTCCTCTGATGTAGCTCAAATATTACCATTGCACCTAAAATGAGCAGTTTAATCTTACTTCAAATCTAGCAGAGGAAAACAAGGCATATCTATGCTTAATGGATAATTATACACTTTGATAGAGGTAAAATGTATATAAAAATCCTTGAAGTATGAATTTCTCCAACTGCTGTAATTTTTTCTTTCTAATCATTACAGGTCCCCTTTTTGTATTTATACTCTGTGATAAACAGTGCCCAAATTTAAGTTTTCTTTCATGTCTATCTATTCATCAAGAAAAAAGAAAAGATATGTTTCTTTCTTAGGAAAAGTGTCAGATATGTATATATAAAGCACTATCCCACAGGAAGTTTTAAAAAATAGTTTACATACAAGGTCATATGCCCTACTTCTGAAAAAAACATGTTCTTATGGTACAGCAAAGTAATATTCCCAACCTTTTACATGTTTGCTCCTAATTCCTTTATCAGTATTTCTCCTCTTAGTGCTTCTTTAGGTAAACTGTACATTTAGCAGTAAACAGAGTAGAAAATATGGTACTAATACAAAAGCTGTTGCTAATGACATGATTTGCTCTCACTTTCATTATTTTCTGAATAATAATCACAGCTAATTTAAACTTAATGCACAGGCAATTTCTTAGAATATCCACTCCAACAGCTTCAGAAAGACAATGATGCCAGTCCTGAGTTAAGGAAGTGAAGCACAGATTTTCAGTCCACTGAGCAAAGATAAAAATTCTTTCACAAGATATTGCAGTGCTGGAAATGAAAAGTCATTCATCACTCACCAAACATACAAACAGTTCAAGGACTCATTGTAATTCTAGAATCTTGTTCTATTAAAAATACTTTTGCATAGATATCTACATCAGTAAAACAATGTTTTTTATGTACTTGAAATTGCAACAATTGTGTGAAATATGTACTTGGATAAAGCCGTCATTTGTCTCAAAATTTAAAAAAAAGGAAAATCAGGGAGCATGCAAACTATATTAAAAACCGAAACCAATTATTAAAAGATCATGTACTACATTAAATTGAGCTTGTTATAGAAAAATATATTTGTATATTTGTATTTAAAAATTTTGCTTTGTGATATTCTTATTTCTCCCTGTTTCAAAAGTAAGCTCTTAGGATTATCTTTTGGACATCCTGGATCTTAATGTAATAGAAGTTGAGTAGTGTTGCTGAATTCAATAAAACTAGAATTTCAAAGCAAGAGAAACTGAGAAGTGTGTCTAGTAAATCAATGCAGGAAACCACATTTTTTCCATTAACTTTTGCTGTTAAATTTATCTAAAAAAATTATCACATGAAAATTAGGTCTGAATATTCTGTCCAGTTTTACCAGTAATTTTCCATGGCTGTAGAAGAAATAGATGGTATTAAAATTAGTCCATATGTTTCTCTTGAGGAATCTGCTGAACAGAAAGCAGGGACTTAGCAGCTAGGATGAAGGAAGAAATGATTTATTGTGAGGGTCCGGAGGCATAGGAAAAAATTGCCCAGACAATCTGTGCATACTCCATACCTGAACACATTCAAAATCAGGTTGGATCAGAATTTGAGAACCTAACTTAGTGGAAGATGTTCCAGCCCACAGCAGGAGCATTGGAACTAGATGACCTTTAAAAGACTCTACCAACCCAAACTATTTTAAAACTATTCTCTGATTTTATGAAAATTATTTGCTGTTTGCAAACAAGGCCAGTTTTCTGTTTCAGCTTCTTCCTGAAAAAGGGCTTCACAAGTTAAGTGATTAGGCAATGCCAGACACTTATTCAACAACTGTAAGGAAGTGCTATGGACTGATGATGAGTGTGGAAACCAAGATGAGCAAACCAAACTTTGACAGTAAATGCATGAGGAGACATGAAAGAGACCCTAGAGGAGCTACTCAGACAGCATGGGACTGCTAGAGAGAGACAGTAAAACAAAATAAATTACTTGCAGCAGAGTACAGTCCCTAGCACTAGCTGGACAGCATGTCTCTGCAAATTAGAGAGCTTATCCCAAACGAGGGTCCTGAGGGAGGACTTTATCTGTTCAGGTCTCTGACTGCAGGAAATGTCTTCTGCTTCTCTTTGTGTCTGGGACACCAGCTCCTAAACAGAAACAGACACCTTTCAGAGTTGAACTGACACAGAGTAAGAGCAATTTCATGCATTCACATAGTAAATCACAACTGACCAAGTAGTGATACTCTCTCAGAAGCAACCCCTTCAGCTCTTGCATCTGAGATTCATGTGCTTATTGAACAAAAGACGAGCAACCATATATGTATGTATATACATACATGTATATGTATATATATACACATACATATATATGCATATATTTCTATATATCACAGGCTTCAAATAGAAACAAAGTATTAATCACATAGTAGTAACACTATTACTTAGAAGGCTCTTTCTTGAAAGCAATTAAAGGAGAATGCAGGTTGTTTTGAGCTCTGATTTGTAAGTTATAACCTAATTTACTTTCATGACCAAAGCTACACTGTGAAATAGGTAGAAAAGAATTCTATTGGGTCTAAAATTAGCACCTGAATAGAAACTGAAAACCAATAAAAAACATAAGCTATATAAAATTATTTTGCAGTTCTCGGCATTTTTTTTTTGGAAAATTTCCACAACCTGTCATTTCCACTATTCCATTAAGTAAAAGCTTTCCAAAGTAAAGTATATAAAAATAATACGAAGGCAAATGAAATGCTGCCTCTGAAGGAATCTGTAATATTCTCTTTCTATTCAGTGATGACTGGAAGTATTTCTGATCACTTTACCCTTCAGGAAATCTATTTAGCACTACTACTACTACCACCACCAATAATAATTCAGCCCCCCAACATTACACTTTCAGGGTCTGCTGAAAGTACTCTTCCATACAGGAAACAATTACAGCTTCTGGTAATATCATAATGTTTTGTTTTCTCAGTAGCCGTTTGTTAGATAATCTGTGCTTACAGAGGACAATGTTACCCTATGTCTTTGCCAGAAACCAAGTTTATGGAGAAATCCCATTGTCAAGATTTTCTAAATGCAACTGTAAAGCCATATACTGATAAAGGGTTTTGTCCTAGCTATAGAGACAGGGATGGAGTTTTGTTTATTCCATACCACCCACAACGTGGATGGGCAGTTCCTGAATTTTAGTAAATTGTGACTTCAATGCATAATCTCTCTTAGTTTATGTTTTTGTTTTCCCCCTCACTATCAAAAGTGGGTGGCTTGAGTGGTATTACTTTCCCCACAGAGTTTTAAAAACCAATGCAGGTTTTTACGAAAATCACCTGTTGTGGCAGAAATTGAGTTGATAGTCTGAACCACGGATGACATGAAGATTAGAAAATTAGAAGAACTCCCTTCTGCATCTAGAAAAACCCCATAAATAAATAAACAGTAAAAAGAAAACATAAATAAATAAACAGAAAAATCACATCCAGTGAATGTAAAGAAGTTGCACCAAAGAATAAGTAACGCAAGGGTATCACCTGGTTATAAATTTAATGACAAATACCACTGCTCACAGTTCGCATGATGTTTTTCTTATGTTGGTCTAAAAACACTTTGGAAGAATGACCTAAGTATGTGTCTCATATTGTAGCTGCCAATAAAGGCATTTTTTTCCAATGAAAAAGAAAAATCAATCATTCAGTACTATTGAAGACTGTCAACATATCCAAGAACGGCACAGGCAATCCTCAATGACCCTTGTGTTGGGATGTCAGAACTGCAGCCCACAATCTCTTCATCCATGCCACATTTTTTGATTATGCAAGGTTCATGGGTGATAAAGTAAAAGCCATCAGGGCTCATCTAAATCTTAGAACATATCTGCTGCTTCATTTTCTATCTATTGTTTATCTGCTCTTCATTTTTTTAGGTTATTAGGCTAGATCCCTTTCTCTTGGATACCTGGGAGTCTTTCTCTAATAGTGGCAAATCTCAAATTCTATTCAGCATTCTTGACTTATGATCATGATCAGAGAACTATGAATAATATAATAATTATTAAAATATAAAATTAAAAATAGAGTCTTTGAGCAGGATATTTGCATTTGTGATAGGATATCTCTGGGTTCAAAAGACTGTTCTAAAGACACTTCTAGACATTGGAAAGGAAAAAAATTCCATTTCAAAATACAGGATGCTCAATCCAATATTGTTAGAATTATCATAATTATATTTTATTTCAGTAGGTGTATTAGATACTAAGTTTATCTTCATAGGTCTTCGAAAGTTCTACAAACCCACTAAGATTTGAAACAGACTTTCAAACCCAACAGCACAAAAACCTCAATTTATACTTTGTATACTGTTTTATATAAAAAACTATGATGAATATAGAAAAGAGAATTTTCTGAGTTTCTGATATGTAATGCTTAGAGGAAATGGAGAGCAGTAACTAAAATGCATTTTTTTCATTATTAGATTAATATTATAAGTAGGTGAAGAAGTAACTTCTTTTCCTGAACTTCCTTTGATTCACTAGCTGCATGAACAACCAAGTGAATAATAACATGTTTCTGTGATTGCTGAAGTTCTGAGAGGAAAAGCTGACATGGTGGATTAAAGTTTATGAAGGTTGGAAGCACCAGCAAACATTCCCGTACATTCTCACTTGTGGTCTGTATAAGTATGGCTGTGTTTATTTATTTATAACTTTGTATTATGAGGGGTTCTTTTCAGAGCGAGTGTGGCCTGTGTCCTCTACTCTAATACTGTGTGAGAATAACATGGATTCTCTTTTCAGCTGTTTGCAGTCCCAAGGGAGAAAACCCCCCCCCCCAAAAAAGTGAAAATAAATGATCTGTGCTTACTTCTAGTCAGTAAATGCAATAAATGCAGGAATTGAACCAATATAAAGGAAAAAAAATACCCTGACTTGTGGTTATGGGCCTTCCAATATTATAACCATTCCTGTGTACGTGTTTCTTCGACGTGCTAAGGGAATTCCATAGCAAGACCAGTCACCTACTGCAGTAACTGAGACAGATTTCTGGAAATGGAGGTTAGTATTGGTTACTCCTGCAGTACTTGGCTTTAGAGACTTATCAGATGAGTGTCTCTTCAGACACTGTAAGGAAATTCCTGTCTGGATCTAGTTCAGATGAACAGTTGTGTCATGGTAAAGCAAACACTCTGTGGTAAGAAATAATAAAACTAAAACCAGACGTGCCCAAGACTGGGGTGAAAATAGGAATTACCATGAGCCCAGCAAAGGCAGAGTGGTGACAAGTCAATACAATACTGCACCCTCCTTCTAGAAGAAGCCTGTAATGGTCATTCTTTGTTGAGACCCAGAGAAACACTGAGGATAAATACAGGGAAAAAAATTTGATAATTGAGGACTTCTTGTGGGGGATAGGGGAAGAAAGGATAAATATGACAAAACCAATCAAATCAAAGAAAAACCAAACCCAAACCAGAAATACTTCACACACATTTTACTCATTTTAACAGGACCTTTCTGAATTAATCAGACACTATGGATTATTAGACTATTAAATAATTAACTAGACAAAAAATAATTGTGTATATATTCATGTATATGCTGTGTTTTGTTTCGCCATAAAATTTTTGAGTGGAACAGTTGGCATGCCAAGAAGTTAGAACTCCAAACTTAGCATTTGATTTTATTTCTCACAAAGCAGATGAACTTTCATAGAAAATTATTTGATAGAATGGCTATATTTCTTTATGGAGCTGAGTTGAAAGGCATTCAGATTTGTGCCTCATTTCTAGCTCAGTATTTTCTTTCTGGAGAAAAAAGAAAAGCAACCCCAGACTTGTCTGCCCTTTATGTATTCACAGTGCTTGTCTTCCTGCTACATAAATGCAGAATTATTTAATAAGCATTCATATACTTAATATGCTTCAATTTTTTTAAAAAGTTTAATAGTAAGGAAATGATGAATGCTAACCATTAAATGGATCGTATTCATTACTGTAAATATTATTTTAATAATATTATTTTGAAAACTGGGATTAGAATTGTTTTTACAGCCTTACAAATGTCAGTATCGCTAACCAGTATGTTTTTACAAGCAAACTTAAATGAAAAAATGACTGTTTTACGATACAATGTTTAAAACCTAAATTGCAGGTAGCAAATGGTAGTACTCTCACTGTAATTAAATAGAAATTAACCTGTGGTGTTCTAATGAATTCTGGCAAATAAATAATTTGTTTTTCACATTCATAATTATGCAATTAAAACTACAATAATTATTTATTTTTTTTATTACTGTTGTTTAGTTTCACTGCTTTTTTTTAATTGCTATTATGTTTTATCTTTGAGATACTGTTGATTTCAGGAGAGCTTTCTCAGAAACATCTCCAAAAATCTCACAATAAATTGTGTTCAGTCTGTGTGCTATGGCACTTAAATAGATTTCTGAGAGCTTGGACATAAGAGATACTGGGTTCTAATTTGTTTTTCTTGCATTGTACACATATTTGTCATTAGAAATTCATTAGACAAAATGCGTGCTTAGTAATATCAAGTGCAGTGAGAGCCACATCTTACCCTATTTCTCACAGTAATGACTCATTGGTGTAATACAAAATCAGACGACAATGTGTTTTTCCTCTCTGTGAGGTATTTAAAAGATGCATAGATGTTGAACTTAGGGACATGGCTTACTGGTGGACTTGACAGTTCTAGGTTAATGGTTGGTCTAGATGACCTCAAAGATCTTTTCCAACCTAAACAATTCTATGACTATAGGTAAATCATGTAAAGAAGAGCTTTGAATGTGCCAGCTCCAAGTGCATTGGGTAAAGAGCTTAAATTCAGCCAGCCAGCTGTTTCATCAGAGCATACTGTCTGACATTTCCTAAAACCTGTCTCTAGATAGCACCCTGAGCAGAACGCGGGAACATCAAATCACCATTCTGAGTCTTCTATAGATGTCTAAAGTGAGGTATCTGCTTTGCTTAACCATTTTACCGTGCTTTGTATATCTTAGGGACTCTCAGCATACATGAATCACTGTATAAGAAAACAGGAAGGAGAAAGAGAAGATGGGAAAAAAAACCATGAAGGAAAACACTGGCACATGTAGTACAATATGTAATATGATACAGAAACAATACACATATTTCTTAATTCTGACATGTAAAATAGCTCTGCAGCTGAGGAGGTCACAGGATATGACGGTAGGACAGCTTTAAAGTAACTCTAACACCATCTCTACAGGGACTGTAGTGTAGTATACCAAGAAGTATACCATTGTCTTTGTTGTAATTGGTGTTAAGAAGATATTTTTAGTGTCTCTATGCACCTGATCACTTTTTGAAATCTGTCTCTATACACCCTTATTCTGTGAATGGTGATGGCATATGGCGTTTGGGGTGCATAGGTGTTTAAAGGAACAGCACTGATGCTGTCAACAAAACCATTGGTAAGAAAAGATGTCATCTACTGCATTCCAGAAAAGTGCTGACATTCTGTAGGTCTGGTATTTGGATATTTGTCTTTTCCCAAGATCATATTATATAGCTAGAGAGAGAGTCAGGAACTATTACATAAATCCCTTCGTACTTCACAAATACTATAATTGTCTGACAATGTTATTTAATAATTCTGTAGGGTGATTGTGGTAATTGGTTATGATTCCATGAAAATTCTGAACATTTTATGTATATTCATTTAAAAATCTCTCTTTGGTCCCTACCTAATTCCTATATGGAGAGCACTTAACAGAAAATTATCCAAACTTTTCTTGACAACTATTTAGAAATCTGAGCAGTTCGTCATAACAGAACTTGCTTTTCAATTATTCACTAATGCTTCTGTTTTCCATAATTCAGGCAGTCTCTGAAACCTCACCGTCACACACAGGAGAAGATGTCTTGCTGCCAAGCCACTAACCATGGTGAAATCACTCTCCTTGGATGAACTTGGTTCATTACAACCTAATTGCAATACTAACACACACCTCCATCCCAAAGCTGCCCACCTCCAAGGTACGACCCCCCTCACTGAGCCAGTGCTCTGTATTTTATTGACTATACCTTTAAGAGAGAAGCGAGAGAATTTTACACCAATCAGTAACAAAGGTAGGTACGACTAAAGTCACTCAAGCTCCATCTAAACATAAAGAAATAGTATAAAATGAAATTGGAATTGGGGAAAAGTTAGGAAAGACTCCATCATAATTGCCGGGAACAGTCTATAGACTGAACCTGTCTTCTCCTCCGTAGGGACACCTGTTGTGCAAGACCACACTCTGTGTGTACTGAATACTTTTATTGGAGATTAGAGCTTGCCTTTGTATTGCTTTGAATACACTTTTTGCAGTCAGATACTATCACAGGCAATCGTTGAACCTTAACCTCTCATAATTTTATAATAATAAAAAGTGTCATTCTGTGAACTGTTGGTGTGAGTCCTTCATGGGCACTGGCAGTTGCTGGTGGTGGGTAACATACTTTAATAAAGTGTAAGACCCACTGAAGGTTCATAAAGTGGGAAGACCTGGTGAAGGGTCTCCCTTATGCTGTTGGTATCTCTTTGAACGTCAGTCAAACCTCCCTCCAATCCAGCAGGACTGTTCCCATAAAGGGCCACTGACACACTGGTTGGGCACAAGGGTTTCAGCTTTCCTGGGGTGCTGACAGACAGATCAAACGCTAAGGGTCAAGGAAATCTCCCCACACTAAGAGTCAAGGAAATCTCCACTTTAAACACAACAGAAATGTGTAAAAAGGGTAATGTACTTCAAGAAGAAGCATGGTTCACTTGACTGTACTTTTTATTCTTAGAGTATTGTCCTGAGGAAAGAACTGTGTTAATAAAGCTAGCAGGTGACAGACTAGATTAGGTCACGTCTAACCAACATGGGACAGAAACTGAGTAAAAGTTCCCATGTGTCCTCTAAAATGATCTCTAAAGTATCTGGAATTCATAAAACACATCCGTCTATCCTGTATCATAGTTCTTACTAAATATGAGGAAACACATCAAGAATGATTGCTAAGGATTAGGAATTTCCTGGATGAGAAAAGGAGCATTTCTTACTGGAATAGAAAGAGAAGTAGAGGTTTAGAGTCACAGATAGATCGTTATTCATAACTACTGCTGAGACTTTTAGTCTAAGTTGCCAGGTGTATATATAGTAAAACCTAAGTGACTGCAAACCAGGACTTCTTTAAACCAGGTAATTCCCTAACAAACTGTAGAATAAGATACTCTTCCTGCTTCTTTCAATAAAAGTCTTGGTAAAATAGGTGGAAGTAGTCCTAGGTCCCATGAATTGCCTTCACTCTGTCAAGTTAAATGTCCAGCAACAGAGGATAAAACTGAATGCAGATTTTCTGTTTGCTCAGTGAGCTCTGATTACCACATATGCTATATAAACACATAGATATTTTTTATGTGACAACCTTCTCTGTATTTCACAGGGATCCTGATAAGGTCTCTCACAGGATTCAGGTAGAAGCATAATTGTTTCATAGATTGAATGTAGCTCAGCATTAAATCCTTAGGCCTGTTAAAACTGCTCAAAGGTCAAATTGTAATAAGCAGACAGATGTTGAA
Organism: Atrichornis clamosus; assembly: GCA_013400975.1. NCBI lineage: Eukaryota > Metazoa > Chordata > Aves > Passeriformes > Menuridae > Atrichornis > Atrichornis clamosus. Next base: position 132,200 of record WBMZ01007243.1, read on the forward strand.
GAGGAAAACAGAAAACTGAAGTTTGAGATATACAAATAAATGTCACTTAAGTGCCACTTCAAATACCTCTGTTCCCACCAGATCCTGCCCCAAGGCATATAATTACCTATTCCCTGATGTCAAAGTTTTCATTCAGATTTCTGCAATTCTGCTTTCTATTTGCTTTAATTGCTTTAAACATGGTAAAACCACTTCAGGGATGAAAGCAAAATAATGCATATGAAATCAATTGGCATAACACATGGAAATGATGACACATTCCTCAGAGGGGCTGAAGGTTAAGAGCTAAATTAAACTTTTCTTTTTTTCCTCTTGTTGTGGTAACAGTGGGGAGGGAAGGCAGTGCCAACAACTGGATCAGAATCAATAACAGCATCTGTTACTGAGCTAGCCAGAAGCTTCCCTACATTTTTATTTTTATTCAAAAAGAGGAGCAGACTTTTATTCTGTAAGCTGAGGGAGATTCAAAATATTCTTAACATTCTGATATGACATCATAATTATGTCTGACAATTAATTTCTCATCTGTGATAGATAAAGCCTTACTGAAACAAAATCAGACAAGGTAAGAGACGTTTATTTATGATAATAATATAGGAGATGACTTTTACCCATATGTTCTCTGGATTCCAGTTTGTGTTCCTGTACTGGTTTTGACTGGAACAGAATTTATTTTTTTCATAACAATTCATATATTACTGTCTTTTGGATATATGAGTAAAACACTGTTGATAATATGGAAAAACTTTAGTTACTGCTGAGCAGTGCTTACACAGCCTCAAGGCCTTTTCTGCTCCTCAACCAGCCCCACCAGTGAGGAGGCTGGGATGCACAAGAAGTTGGGAGGGGACACAGCCAGGACAGCTGATCCCAGCTAATGAAAGGAATATCCCACACCATATGGTGTCATGCTCAGCATATAGAGCTGGGGAAAAAAGGAAGACAGTGAGGATGTTTGGAGTGATGGCACTTATGTTCTCAAGTCACTGTTTTGCCTGATGGAGTGCTACCTTCCTGGAGATGGCTGAACCCCTACTTGCCAATGGGAAGTGGTAAATGAATTCCTTGCTTTGCTTTGTTTGTGTGTGTAGCCTTTGTTTTACTTATTACCTTTATCTCAACCCACGAGTTTTATCACTTTTAGCCTCTCAATTCCCTCCCCATCCCAGTGTGGAGGAGTGAGCAGCTGTGTGGAGATGAGCTGTCTGCTGAGGTTAAACCCTTACAGGCTGCTGTGATATCTGCAAACTCAGTAAGAGAAATGTGGCTGACTTTGGGGAGAAAATTCTTGACATTGAAAGAAGCTGATACTTGGAGGAGGTTGCCCAGAAGGCCTTTGAGATCTCCACCCTTTGATATTTTCATAATTCATCTAGACAAGACACGAGCAATGTGACCTAACTTTGAAATTAGCCCTGCTTTTAACAAGAGGTTGGATTAGATAAACTTCAGATATACCATCCAATTTTAATCTGTCAATAATTCTGTAATTCTAAACAAAATTTTTTTCATTACAAGGTGATGATCTTCCATTTCTAGGCAGTTGAGACATCTTACTTTCCTAGATGTCCTGTAGGATAATCATGCTTTCAGTTGCTCTTACTTTTGCCCCTGTTAAGCCATTTAAACTTAAAATTCCCATTCTGGATATTTGCCTAATGACATAGCAGTGAGAGCAACTTTTTTTTAGAATGGAATTTGAGGAAAAGATCTTGTTCTGCATACTTGAAATACAGTTATTGCTTTTTACATTTATGATTCTTTTGACTCGGAATTTTTTTAAAGTTTGCTTGATAGCTGTAAAGTACATTGATTAAAAGAAAAAAGATTCTCATTAATTCACAGGGATTTCTGAATGTGAATTGGTGGGCAACTGTACATTGGAGATGTGTGGGCCCATGTGGTAGGGAAGATCAGGAAAAAAAATTGGAGAGGAATATTAACAGAGAGGGGGAATGGTAAAATGTAGTAGAGAGAGGAGTTTTTTGTGGAGGAGGATGATCAAATACAGCATTAAAGGAGACATGCAGGTACCAAATTAGGTAATGGCAGGAATAGTGTGTATGTAATAGAACCCAGAAAGTGGATGTAATAAGCATGGAATTGTGGGAATGGCAATAGAAAAGAAAAACAGGAATGGACACAGAGGATAGAAAGATAGTGTCAGAAGAAAGTCAGATGACTGTAATAAGGAGTGTAGCAGCCATTCACATCAGGCAAACTTCTCTCCAGACTTTCAGTTGAAAATTATTCTTCATTAATTCAATGTTCCTTTTTAATGGAAAAAATTCTGTGGTACTGGCTTACAACTCTGAATGTCTCCATCCTTCTGTCAAGGTAAGCTAATGGAGAACTTAACAGCCAGCTTAGTGCTATATTTTACTCAATTAGTTCATATGATAAGTGAACTGAAATTCTTGTAAAGATCTCAAGCCTGTCAATGACTTCAGGGGGTGACTATTATTTTTCCTTGCTATGATTTTTTCCTCCTTTGTGCATAAAATTATTCATTGGTGAATATGAGAGTTACAAAGCAATCAAAAAGTAAGGAAAACCAGAAATAAATGTTGTCTGTCCTATAGCAAAAAAATAGCTTCTAATGGTATTATTATGCCATATTACATGATGTTTATTTGCCTGGGAGCTGAATTATATTTGCAGGTGTGACCTTTATTCTCACATTTTGTAGGCATCTTAATGATTCATTATTCAACTTTCATATTCTTTTAACTACATACCTATATGGACATACCCTTAGCATGCAGTTATAAAAGCCATAATTAATTCAGCTTTAGGCTATTTCACATTTCCCATTACAATTATTCATCAGTACACTGAGCTGGTAAGGTTTAGAATATTATTGTAATCAGGAAAAGTCGTACTAGCACATCCTGAGTGTAGAGAAATAGTTATACAGCCATAACTTATCAGAACTTTTCATAAGCACACGTAAAACTTGTTCCATATTCTAAGAAAGTTTCTATTTCTAAAGATGGTATGTTTCTTTAATGCTTGTTTTTGTTTTGATTTGTGAATGGATTAATGGTATATTAATTTGTTACAGATAATGTCATAATTCGAGAATGGCATACAGAAATGTTTTCTGTGGAAAAAAAGTCTTAAAATATTGGTATTTTTCATTACAGTAACAGTGAACACTTTTTGCATGGCAACTAATGAACAAAAGACACAATGGAATTAAGCATATTAATCTTTTGTGGCTATAATTTCTCATTTTTTGATTGCATAGTCTGTATTAATTTAGACCCTTTTACCTTTTTCTTGGGATTATGTTATAGTTCAGTAGGAAAATACTTTAAATACATGTTGTTCTCCATGAAAGTCATAAAGCTGGGAAAGTTTATATCACTTCCACTTCACAATCCTAAAACTAAATCAGCTATTTTCCTGCACAAAGTATTGTTTCTTACGTAAAACATGAATTCATGTGATTCATCTGATTTTCCGAGCAAATTAAAAAACTTTTCTTTTATAATAACTGTAAAGATTTAGGGGAAAAGATTGCCTTAGAGAGAAACAGATGTCTTTTCCAACATAAAGGAGAATGCAGCAAACATAAAACATGTATAGCAGTGTAATACTGGCAGCTGCTGAAACATATGTAGTTATAAATTATATACACCCTTGCTTGAAGAATTATTTTGGTCTTCATCAATAATGAGTAATTATCCAAAAAAAGTTTTCACATCAAATAAACACATCTTATAAAATAAAAAGAGAAAATGTCAGTCTAAAGATGTTTTTGGTACAGTTTACTGTTTTACAGTTAGATGCAGATAAAGGAAATAATTTTTTCCCTGGGATTTCCTCACCCCCCAAGGTATCAGAGTTTATGCTACTCTGTCACTGTTTAGCAAGGAGAAATATCTAAATGTGAATGTATTTATGCTGTTTACACTGTCATTCTTCATGAAGCCATACAGAATATAATCCACATTTCTCAAACCCAGTACAATTTTTCTTTCACTAACTTACTTTTTCTCAAAGTGCGAGAGAGTAAGTATCACAAGGGAAAACTTTCCTTGTTCAAGTGGTTGGTCTTCCAGAGCTCTGGGACAGAGCAACATGTAAGGTTTTCATTCTGGGAAGTCTATTACTTATTAGACTTATCAGGCTGTTGTAAAACTCTGCTAGTTATAATGCAAAGGTTTTTTGGTTTATTTTTTATTTAACCCATGCCCAGCTAATTTATTCCTAATCATAATTGAATCTTTTATTCATATGTGCTCACAACATGTGTGTCATTAAAGTTATACCTATTTCATTGGACATGGCTTTGCTATTAAAATGATGCTTGGGAGATTGTGGTTCAGGTTCTGTTTAGGAGGAATGTATAAAACTTTCTTGAATGATGTCATGACCAAAGGAACAAGGATAAAGGAAGAAGCACAGGACAAGATTAATTTTTATTTATTTTTTTGGAAACTGACTGAGATAAAACCATTGTGCTGGTGATGTTTCAAAGTATTCATAACTCTATAGCTATGCTTGCTAGTCTTTCCATTTACAATTACAAATTCTTGCTGGGTATTTACCTAATTTTCAAATTACTTGGGAAAAAATATGATGCATATGCAAGACAGAATTTTTTTGGTGCAACTGGTCCACATAGGCTTCTTCATTAATGGAGAGAGAAAGAACCTCATTCAAGGGCTGTTCAAGAGTTAAGATCTTCTGTATGCCTCTCTGGAACAACTGATTTCCCTCCACTAATCATAGAGGAATATTTATGCGCCAAGCCTCTCTAGTTAACTTTTCTGACTACTCCTCTTGCCTACTCAAGATACAAGAAAGAATCTAAAGTTAGATCTGAGAAGGATTTCAACATTTCAGTACTAGCTATTGTAGTGGTCAGTTTTCAGTCACCTTTCTACTAAGATAAGAAATATCAAGGCTGAGGCCTGGATTGGTCATAAAATTATCTGTAAAGGTTTTCTGATATATACTCACTGGAGCTGTAATTAAAGTTCTGGTCTCACCTTAGCAGGTAGATGCCATGAAAAACCAACTGCAGAATCAGATTTATATTATCACCCCATTAATTTTTTCTTACAAGATGCAGCACTTTCAGAGGATGTAGAGATCAGACATGTGAAACACTTCTCTCAGAAAGAGAAGAGAACTGAGACTGGGATACTCTGAGAGCTGGGCCATAGAAGTAAAACATGAAAGAGTAGAATAATGAATTTATATCTTTTGTTAGGGATTGTTGAGGGATCTAGAGGATTTACTAGTGAAATCTAGAGACCCTACATATCTTAAAATTATGTGACTGTTGAATAGATATTTCAGGGCCTAAATTTTGGTTTACTGGCATAAGTGGCATCAGTATATGTCAGATATACTTGCATAAATCCTTTTATAAACCTCAGTCTTAATTATCTTAATTACTCATGCTATGACTTGTGCACAGTAAGAAGCTACTATCTGCATCCATTATTTTATTGTATTATTTTGGTAAAAAGCATGTACTTTCTGTATTCACAAAAAATCCATACTATCCTATGTGAGGGATGATTCCAAAATTAAAAGGTCTTTTCTTAATATAGTACAGTCAGTACAACAGGTACAATCTAACCAGATTGCTCAAGCTGGGCCACCTAGAAAAAAATTACCCAGAACCACACCCATACAACTTTCAAATATCTACATGGTATGAACTCCACAATCTTCCTGGCCATCCTGTGTCGGTGCTCAGTCACTCTCACATGATAAAAGATAACTAGATAAAAGGATTCTTATCCTTAATTTTTTGGGGTTTATTCTAAATAAATCACTTAGATTTCATCCAGATGTAAAAAACTATAGATTTAATCAGGGTGATTAATCAAATCCTAGAAGAAAACAGACAGAAGGAATCAAACTCTGGATGAAGAGTAATACAAGAGAGTTCAGAGGAGTATTCTTTACGAGATATTTCACTTTTAATTGGATGAAACCAGATAAGACAAATTATAAATGCAGCTACTTTTTATTACAATAAATACAGAGAAGTAAACTATGGCTTAATTTTTCTTGTCCAGAAATAAATTATTAAACTATGTGAGATGAACAACGTCACAACAGTATCGATTTCCACAGCCTGAGAGAACTGAGAAGGGAGTCAAAGTTAATTAACTCAGATGTAGATTCCATAGACATCCCCATTTTTTCTGTGATTTGTTCTGCCCTGCAAGATTTGTGAATTAGCAAGTGGTTGGGTTTTAATCTAGCAGAGTTTAGAATGGTAATGATAATATTTATGTAAATACTACTGAATATTATATAGTTTTCAAAGGTTTACCACACCTGTTGAGTAGCAGGATGTTAATTGAATCTCTATAATTTCTGTCTGTGAAGTTGATTATTTTGTGAAATTACATGCAAGCCTGACATCTGTGCTGATGATCTCTAAAGGCATTATTTATGTTGATATTTTGAATGAATCAAGTCATCTCCTCCATAGCATGATGGGTTGAGAGACTTACTTGTACTTCTCAGTAATGACAGGATGAAGCATGATGAGTTCATTAATTGCAGATTTATTCAACCTGTTGCTGTTGACAAGAAATATATTGAACCCTGCATTATAATGCTTCCATTTTCTCATCTGATATATGATGATCTTCTAATTTGCTTTTACTGGTACTTTTTGCTGATAACTTTTGCTACTCCAGTCTACCATTGCATGTCTGTTTTTTAATGAAAGTAATGGTAAAGATATAAAAATATTTAAATATTAGACTGAACAGCACTACAGAAGACAAAAAGATTGAAAGGAGCCTCACAGAGACCTTACAGAGATGAAGTCTTGAACCCCTGTGTATAAAAGTGGAAGCCCAGATTAAGCACCAGATAGAAATTCCTGAGACATAGGGAGTCTAGAATATTATGATTTCTGTCAAGAAAAAAAGCCATCTTATCCTCTCATGGATATTCAGCTTCATGGATTCTGTGACCTTGTAGCAAATGTGGGGTAAGAAGTTGTGTCTGAGAAGGTATCAGTCAGATGAGAACTGGTAATTGAAATTAGTTGGAGAAAACCACATCTGACAACCTGAATTTTGACTCTAGAGATTTTCTGCTTTTCTTGGGTGCTGAGAATAGGGCTGCTGCAGAGAAGCTGCTAAGGTTCATCTGGCCTTCACATTATCAGTCACTGCAGCTTACCCATGCAGGAACCAGTAATAATACTGGCAGAGACTTCTGGTGTAACCAAAGCAATTACCTAGCTCTGGGAATAAAACTGGAGGAGGGAATGGTGGTCTAAGTGGTTTCTTCTCCATTCTGTTGGTGAAAGCGAAAGACCTTGGGAGGAGCAGGTAGATTCTACAGGTCAATGCTCAGTTACACAGCTTGTGTGCTCAGTAGGGATTTAGTGTTTGGGATCCTGAAACCCTCTTTGAAGATGAAGGAGTGGTGGGGAGAGACAGGATCCACCCAATCTATACTTCTGAAACAGCAGTTCAAATTATGGAGATCTGTGGGATTGCCAGCCAGCTGGATGACAGTTTGTGGATCTCAGAATCAGAGGAGAGGTAAGTAAAAGTGATATCACAGCTGGGCATTTTCAGCAGATACTTGATGAATTCATGGAAGTGTGTTAAGTCTTTGAAGAGCCTAATGAAATATTTTGATTATCATAGCTTTATCCTAACTAAAACATGATGTAGAAAAGTAGACTCTATTACAGGGAGAGGCTTTATTTCACAAGGTATGCAGAACCCTCGGTTTCCCTTGGTGTCTATGGAGTAAATGATTTGTATCTTTGTTTTGAAGAAAGTAATCTCATCACATGTATTCTCTGCTTTTTATGCTTCCGTTATTTCCTCCTCTGTTAGAGTGCCAATAATTGTAATACTTTGAGTTGCCTCCAGTTTGTTTCTGAAAAGTAGATATATATTTACTGTGACCCTCACAATGTGAATAACTTACATAAATTGGACATAAGTTGTTGCATATTGGTCTTTAGAACAAGTTGCACTTGAAAAGATCTTGCCTACAAATCTTACAAAAAAAGAACTTATTTTGATTATTTAATTATAAAATTCAGTGACAATGGTAGAAATGTAAGCATATGTTAACCTTGATAATTAAGTTTTTAATATCAGTTTCCATACGCACAGAAAATTATAAATGTCATATATTTTTTCAAAAAATAAGATTACAATAATGAAAAGTATCAGATAATATTCAGAAAGATGATATAGCTTTATTTTACATTGTTCTCAATCTCAATTGCAGTAAGATTGTATTCTACTTTCTTGGTTGGAGTATTTAGTATTATCCTTTTATATCTGCTGTCATTCATACCGCAGAAATAGAAGTAACTTCCTTATCCTAATCAATTTGCATGAACAATCCATTTTGCATGAACAATCAGATTTACTGATTCAGTAGATAGCTCATTAGCGTTCCTTTAGAGCAAAGATGCTCACTAGGGATGCCAGAGACCCACAGATCTCTTCTTGTGTATGCATAGGAAATAAATGCTATTGAAGGAATATATATATATCTCACAAGAACTGTGCATAGTTGAATACACACAAAGGAATGATAAATCTATAACCTTACCTGACAGCAGTTCTTTTTTTTTCCAGAATTCCATTTATTATAGAAATACCAGAATACATTACCAATCTGTAATTACCAACACCTTCTCCCCAAATTTGACAATTTTTGACATTGTTTATATTTAGTTGACATCAATATCTTATAATGAAAGTTCTTTTTGAAATTTCATTAGGAAAGTTCATCTGTTCTTTGCCTTATAGAAGTTTATGTTTTCACTGATCTCTGTTGTTTTTGACTGAATAATAAATGTACACATCAGAAGTTTCCAGCTAGAATTTCTGCGTCTGTGATGGCCCTACTGAAATTAGCTGCAAAATCTCACACTGTTTTTCAGTAAAAGAAGAAATATTCTCCTTTTTGTCACAGGTAGCATCAATATGATGGGTCAAATATCACTGATGTCTACTTTGCTAGAATTCAGAAGAGTAGCAAAGTCCATTTTATCTGCCTAGGATTTTACTGGAGCAGAGAAAAGGTAATGTCAATGCATAGAGTTATGAGACGTATTTATTTTCTCAACACTTAATATTTAAGACAAAAGCATTAGTGACATTCAGCAAGTTTCCATGTGCAAATAGTTATAAATAAATGAATTTTGACTAAAACTATATTTTTAAGGAATGTCTTTACTAATTGACCTAGTTAGCTTGAAATTGCATTATATGACATTCCAGAAAGAAATAATATATATAAAACACAATAGATGTCTGTCTTAATCATCTCCAGCAATCCACCACTAATGTAGAATATGTTATTCTCCAAAGATCTATGCAGTAGAAGTATTTGGAACTTCTATTTTTGAGCAAAAAATTTACTTCATATAAGTCTTTCTCTATACGTGTCTTTCCCCTGACTTTTAATAACTAGAATAGAAAGTATAATTTTATTTTAAAATTATTTTTTATATTATTAATTGTCTTTTACTTATGTCAATAGACATAGGCAAAAGTGTCTGTGAAGTGATTGCAAATCACTTATGAGAAGTTGTTTCTATGTAATTGCTATGGCTTCACTTTTAAAGATAGTAGAGAAAAATACACACTGAAAGGATCACAGAGAAAGAATTCCTTTCTCTTACTTCTTCCAAAAAATATGCTTTCCCCTGTCATTAATTAACCCTTGAATTTTGGACAATACTTTATCTATAATGGTATCAGATATGATCTGCCACTAATATTTACAAGAAGAAATTACAAAAAAGGAGGGAAAAAACAAACAGAAAAGGCCTCTACTATACTTCATATGGGAAAATACAGGAAGTACTGCACAGCTGTGTACACAGTTACACGTTTATTTCAAATATCTCACTTTTCAGTGCTAGCAACACATTGGGATTGCTGTATCTGAGATGGTAACTGCCTTCCGTGCCAGAGGATCAGTATTGCTAGTAACAAACAAAATAATAGAAATCTTAAAGACAAGGATACAATAAAAACTTATAGAAAATGTTGCTCTTTTAGCAAATGCCCTGACATTTACTAGGGATTGTAGCTCTGAAGTTAATTCAGGAGTGACTTGATCTGAGATAATATGCAATTGCCAATACTGTAAGTCCAAAGGACCTGAGACTGTGCATTCAGTTAACAGCTTATGTGTGTTCACCATGCAATTTGACTGGAAATTCTGAATATTTAGCAGACAGATCTATGCACCCACATAAATTATCTCTAAAAGCAAAAGTGTTTTTCCTTTAATAAAGCTAAATGTTAACAGGACTATGAGGTGCTCTTCTGAAGACTCCCAGAGGACAATGTAAGACCCTCCTTGGTTTTTTATATTAAATAATATTCTGGTGAATGCATTCGTGCACATGTTCAAAGGCTTTCCTTCCACTATCAGACATAATGAAAGAACGACAGAATAGTAAAGCAATTAAAAGAAGAAATAAAAGTCTTTAGTCCTGCCTGAAAAGAATGGGTGAGCAGTGAAAATGTTAGGACAGGGTAAAAAATACATAGATAGGTGGCAGGACAACAGGCAATGGGCACAACCTGAAATAAAGAAGGTCCCATCTGATCATCACAAAACACTTTTTCACTGTAAGCATGACAGAACATGTGTTGTCCAGGTAGGTTGTGGAGTCTCTATCCTTGGAGATATTGGCAAGGTGTCAGGACATGGTCCTGGAATACCAGCTCTAGGTGGGTCTGCCTGAGTAACGTGGTTGAATCAGGTTCACGTTAAAAGGTCCCTTCCAACCTTAGCCATTTTGTAATTCAGTGATTACTGAGACAGTAAAGGTTCTCCATCCATCTGAGAGAGAAGCACAGCAAAGCAACAAAGAGAAATTAAACACACTATGTAATTTTGGTTTCCTGATTTGGTTTTTTTTCTTTTTTTTTTTAAATTCAATTCAAGACATTACAAAATTAAATATGTGGAATAGTTAAAATGCACTACTTTTCAGTATAAGATTGTGTTATTACAAATATAATCAGTGATTTTTTGCTACTTGTAAAAGAACCATGGGAATATCTGGTGCTTATCTCTCAACCTTAGAGGCAAAGGCAGGGAAAAAATCCCTGGAAGAATAACAGGAAGTTTAAAAAGAGGGGAAAAATACACACATGAAATAATTGTGTTATGTTTAGCTTGGTGGTCTTAAGGTGAAGTAAAAAGTGTTGGTGGTCAGTAATTATGTCAAAAATAAAGACATCTTGTCTCATGTATTCTCCCACCCATTACTTTCCTTTGAATCTCTGAGGAGTGTACCATAATGAAGGGCTGAAAAGATGAACGATTGGATTTTTTCCTTAAAACAATGAGCAAAGAGTGCCTCTACCCTTGACTACGGCTCTAAGCCACTTATGTGGAGGAACAGATGCATTCTTTCCCCTACCACCAGAAGTGAAAAATACTGCTGACATTTTCTTTGGCAGGAATGTATGACGCTCCCAGGTTGTCCTCACAACACATGGTATCATCTTAGTTCAAATGCACATTGCAGGTTCTGAAGTAAAAACGGTCTGTTGGGAGTCTAGGAAAGGAATAAGAACTCAGTGTTCAAAAAGATGCTGTAATGGTGCCTGAGATCAGTTTATGTCCCAGTGGACTAATGGCTTGTTAAGAGTCAGATTTTGCAAATCAAATGCAGGCAGTCCCTTCAACAACACATGCTAGACATCAAAATGGAAATAGGTCTGGATTCACCGAATGAATCTTAGATTGCATGTGGTTTTCAGCTGCTCATAGGTGACAGTGCCTTTGATGCAGATGGAAGATGGACCTTTCCATCCCATATTAGGCAATTCCTCTCAGTTGATCATTCAACTGTTTTACTTGGCCAGCAGATTGACAGGGACTGCCTTTCGCCTTTCTTGATGGGGGCAAGAAGAAGTATCGTGGATTTCTGTGTCTCAATCTGCATAAGATTTTCTACATCTGATTTTTCTAATATACCCCTTTATGTTATCCTTGTTACTAAAAAAGGGAAAAGAAAAAAAAAAACCGAAATGGAAGTGATTTTCTTCTCAAGTGCTTAGTTTCATTTCCTGCTCTGCCTCATGCTTATCCATACAGTTCACAAGCTCTATAGCATAGCTTGAAATTGCAGTAAATCTCACCTAGATATGTCCACACATGTTTCAAGAGATAACATGAGGCAAAGGATGCCTTCTCTAGCAACCTTCTGAGACTTAATACATTTTAGGTCTTTGACCATAATCTGTGCTATGCCAGCTGACCTCAGGATGAGAATGTGTTCCCTGGTCTGTGTGGCTAATCAGCATTAATACAACCACTAAATCTAAATCTCTCCATTTACATATCACATTTAATACCCAGCTATCTTAAGTGTAATGACTGAAGGGTAATATCTTGTTTGGCTCCTTCCTCATCTGTTCTCTGGTAGTAGAGAGACAATTAGAAGCAAACCTTTAAATGCAAGGACAGTGGACTACAACTTAAATGTCTAACGTTCAAATCTGAAATGTCAGATTTTTTGTTTTTCCTATAACAATAATACCTAGATAACCATCATCATAATCAGTTTCTTTTTTAAATCTTCATTAATGTAGGATATCCAAAAGGCAAAGACCTAATGTCAATTTTTTTCCATTATTCAAAATATTTTGAAAAGACTTCCCTTTGTTTTGTTGTATAGCCACGTAGGCATTTTCAGTTTCAGAATTTAATATATCAAACTCCACATGTAAACTCTTAACTTTCAAGATTAGCTCAGTTTGTTAGAACCGGGTGCCAAGATCATGGGTTCAATCCCTGTATGGGCCATTCATTTAAGTTGGACTTGATGATCCTTGTGAGTCCTTTCTAGCTCACAATATTCTGTGATTCTGTGATTTGAACTTTCATTTGTAAGTATTCATGGGCAAAATCTTCAGTACTTTATTCTGATCTTCTCTCCATTCTTTAGATAGGTAAAAACACTCTGTCCAGCAGTATGACTATAAAAATCATGTGTCTCAGAGGTGTGGTTCCTGCATACAGTCAAGAAGCACCCTTGAGGATGGTTAGTTGCCATGAACAAGCCACGTTCTTTAAGATACCACTACTGACTGAGAGTAGTACTCACTGATCTCTCCTACTGGGAAGTTTCTAGATTGTTTTTATTTTTCCGTAGGTGTCTGGTGTTGTAATGTACAGGCAGTATAAGCAGACAGAAAAACAAAAGTCCCCGCAAAAAGAACAAAAACATTTGTAGTCCTTTTGTGGTGAGAGAATAAAAGATCTTCAAGTACAAAGAGACAAGTGGTGAACCCCTGTCACTCATCCAGTTACTGTCTCATTTTTCTCTCTCCCAGACACTTTAAAAAAATATTTCTTGGGGATTCAGTTGTAAACCAGAATTTATCTTGTGGAACAATGTGTCCATATGTTTTATTAAACAGCAAAACCAAGACAGCTCAGAATGTGAAATTCAGTCAACCAGAATTTCAAAGGGGGCTGAAAGCCAGCCTCCAATGTTTGGATGCGCAATTTTGTGAAGAGAAGTCACTTGAGCTCACAAGATACTTAATTTGATGCACTTACATTAAGCTTCATGAACTTAACTAACACATGAACTTGGATGGGGGAACAACTACATTTTTAATATTTCAGCCAATTTATAGATATAATATTTTTGTAGCATTTCGTAAGCACTTTGCTGAACTAAACACATAGAATATTTTAGTTTAGAGATTCCGTCTATGGAGTCTAGAATAAATTCACCATCTCAGCAACTCTCTCTCTTGTCAATAGCCTCCAAAGACTGTATTGAATAGTTCATGCACTAATTCATACTAATTCTCATTAACACATCACCTTCATTAGCACATTAATTATGCTTTAGTCATGTCAAATTAAACCTAATAGAGGTTTAACAGGCAAGTCAAGTGTCTAAGGCCCTATTATACACAGTGTATACATAAAGAGGGATTCAATTGCCTAAACATAAATACCAACTGCCATTTCAGCTTTCTAAGTGCTTGAAATATCCACATAAACCTGGCAGATATGATACAGGCTCAAGAGCAGACATGCACTCCTTTGATTAAGCACCTGAGCACCGGATGGGATACACTTGGCCATGCAATGTTCCATCAGTCCCTATGCTTAACAACTGAATCTACAACTAGATCTCCATTGAATAAAACAAGAATTTAAAAACCTCTTTCACAAACTAACTTTTAAATGTAGATGCCAAAATTTGCATGTCTACATTCTGGATCTGAAACCTGACTTGATCTTCGTTGCACAAACCAAGTGTCTAGAGTAATTTGAAGCGGTCACTGGTATTTCACCCCACATTCAGTCAATACTGCAGAAGGGGCAGAGGTTCCTTTACAAATTCAGTCAAACTGGTCATTTTTGTGCACGTAACTTGGATACCCTCTAATCTTAAATTAGGAGGCTGTATTCTGGGCTGCATCAAAGGAGTGGCCAGCAGGTTGAAGGAGGTGACTCTGCCCCTGTACTTCACTTCCATGAGATCACACATGGAGTATTGCATTCAGCTCTGGTAGCCCCAGCATTAGCAGGACTGTTAGAGTGGGTCCAGAGGAAGGTCATGAAGATGACAGGAGAGCTCTGGCATTTCTCCTAGGTGGAAAGGCTGAGAGTATTGGGGTTGTTCATCCTGGAGAAATCTCCAGGGAGATCTCATTGAGGCCTTTCAGTACTTAAAGAGGTCTTATAAGAAAGATTGGGACAAACTTTTTAGCAGGATCTGTTGTGATAGGACAAGGGAAAATGTTTTTTAAATAAAAGTGGATTAATTTTTTTAGATATGAAGAAGAGGCTTTTTACAACAAGAATGGTGAGAAATTGGAACAGGTTGCACAGAGAAGTTGTGACTGCCCCGTCCCTGGAAACACTAAAGGTCAGAAGAGAGAGGGCTCTGAGCAACTCCATCAAGTGGAAGATGTCACGACCTGTTTCAGGGAGGTTGGAATAGATGACCTTTAAATGTTCCTTTCAACCCAAACTATTCTATGGTTCTGTAAGTCTATTGTATATCCAGCTGTTAACTGTCTTTTCATGCTCAATTTTGATTTGTCACTGATTGAAAATTAACAGAAGAGTGACTACATTCCTCATTTTAGAAACACAACAGTTTAAACAAAACAGAATTACATAGTTCCAATCAAGGAGTAGGAGCCTCATTCCTGTATTTGTCTTTCTCCATTGATCTCAGAGATGCAATATGTAGGATATGCTCCAAAATTAGGGAGGACATCAGGCTTCTAGAAACTGGGAATTACAGACTAATACATTAAATATAAATCATATGTACGTTTTGAGACTAGAGACTGATTCTTAAAAATATATTTGACATTTCATGCTGATTTTCTAACTTTCTTTTTCCCCTCTGGAAACACTGTTGTGCTTGAACTTAAAACAAAAATTTATTAAACTTTATTGAAAATGCAGTCAAGCATTAGACTTTACTTGATCTTTTAGAAAGAGACTCATAAGTATATAGGTAATAATGATGAAAATAAATAATTCCACTGTACAGGAGGAAAGTAAATAACGTATTATATGATCAATATCCAAATTTTGCAGACAATATTTCTCTGACCTTGAGAAATAACATAATTTGTTGCTATTAAGTTGCTGGCAGAAATATTTACATGACAGCTTGCATTTTGCAGCTCCAGGAGAATGATTTGGAGCTCAGTATATATGTCCTCTTTGTACTTCACCAACAATTAAAGAACCTCTAATCTTATTTGAAAATCGAATTCATTAAATGCGATCGAAGTACTCTTGAAGCCATATGCAAGGTGAAAATTTGATTCCAGTTCTGCTTTGTTTTATCTGTAAAATAACGTATCAGAAGATTCTTTCTTGTTATATAACAAATGAACTCACCTGATAACAAGTCATTCATGCACATTACTGATATAATAGGATAAATATTGTGCTATTAATAGTAATATAGGCTCCTTGCTATTTTTTTGGTATTGTTTATGAATTCTTAAGGTCTTTAATTGTTCAGTTGTTTAAATATGATGCCTAGACAGGATTATATTATGAACTGAAATATAACGCCTGTGTTAATGATCAGCTTTGCATTCTCAGCTATACTTATCTCCTTTCCTTTCCTTTCCT
>WBMZ01007244.1:0-62504 GCA_013400975.1 Atrichornis clamosus
GGGGAGGGGCGAAGGGGCCGCCGGCCCCGGGTTGGCGGCTGACGCCGATCCGCCCCACCGCCGAGAGCCCCGGCCCGGCCCCCCGCTGCAGCCGGGCAGCCGCGACACCCGCCCCGGCCACGGCCCCACCGGCCACGGCTTGTTCACCAAAAGCGGCTTGTGATGTCCAGTTGGTCCTCGGCCTGCAAGTGATGCCACAAGCTGAGGGCTAATGGCTACAGGTCACCTTTCAATAGAAAGACCCCACAAGGTCTTCTGTATCCCTTTTAGTAACTATAACGCACCGCCCTTCTTCCTAAACCCAGGGTGCAGTGCAGTCATTCCCAAGCTCCCTCCCCGCGGCCGCAGCGGCGCGGGCTCCGCTCCGGGGCGAGCAGGCGGGATGCCCCGAGCAGGGCGTTCGCCGTGCACGCAGACCCCGCGAAGCTCCAAGACACCTTCTCGGGGCTGCTCGGGCTCTGCATTTACACACCTCCACCATGGATCCGTCTCTATTAGGGCTAGCACAACCTTTGAACTTGATCCCTTCATGTTGCAGTAGATACTGCTGTGTTTTGTGTGTAGTTGGCCAATGGATTCAGACCCACTGCAAAGAGAACTCTTCCCTTAATATGTGAGCTGAAGAGACAAGTGTTGCAGAGCCAAACTCATGTTCCCAGTGGGCCACCCTCCAGCATTCCTGCTTCTACCTGCTTCTGACCAAATACGGCTCTGAAACAACAAATCACACCAATTAATTGGGTAGAAATTTGCGACTGGGAAGACCGCTGGCAAAAGGACCCCACAGAATGGGTGTGTCACTTTCCAGGACATAGCAGCCTTGGAAAATGAACAGCATAAACTAAGAAGGTCTTGCACTGAAATATTTAATGGCTACTGAAGGAGCACACCCAAGGTTCTATTCTTCACCTTTGCACCTCCTCTGCCCAGAAGGCCTAAGAAATTGCCTTCCATTTCCTTCAACATTGGACAGAATTGCTTCTGCGGCTGCGCTGCCTGTGAACAGTGTTATCACACTGCATGCTTTGTGCAATGGGAAGGGGACAATCCAAATCTGATAAAGGGGCGTAAGAGAATGGATCCCTTCAACACTTTAGGTGGTACAGACATAATGGCACAGGTCAATCTTCAAAAATTCAAGTCAATAGTAGAAGTACCACCAACTTCAACTCTAGTGAGGGCTGGTGCTGGTTTGGAAGAAAGCTGTGGCAGGAGCTTAGTAGCTGTATGTTTTAAGATTTCCATAGACATGTAGGTCATGCAAACTAAACATGAGCCACATCAGCTTTCTGAAGAAGCGGCCGACACTCAGGTTAGCAGAGGGTATCCGACACTTCA
This sequence comes from Atrichornis clamosus, assembly GCA_013400975.1. Classification (NCBI taxonomy): domain Eukaryota; kingdom Metazoa; phylum Chordata; class Aves; order Passeriformes; family Menuridae; genus Atrichornis; species Atrichornis clamosus. The sequence continues at coordinate 1,339 of WBMZ01007244.1, forward strand.
CAGGGTTGCCCAACGGATCCTAACCTTTCCCAGCAGGAGGCAGGGACGTTTTCTGTCAAAAACAAGAGCAGTGGGCAGCTGCAGCCTTAGAAAGCAGTGGCATGGAGTAGAAACATGGGGCTCAATTGAGAAGTGGCTTCGCTTCAGTACACTGAACTGTTTAATATTTGCTCCTGTCAGCTGGCTGACTGCAAGAAGTGCATTAGTAATGCTTCTGCCCATTGCCTCAGCACAAGCCTGTTCTGCTGTGACACAGTCACGCCAGGCACAGCACAGGGCCCCTTTTTAGGAAAGTCAGCAATGCTGATAAAGCACTTCGCCATCATGGATCTGGGCTGCTCTTATCTGTGGCAATTAAATGAAAATCTCAATGACTTCCTGTTAAATTAAATGCGCCATATGTGCTTGTAAGCAACTAAAACTATGAGAGACAGATATTTTTCTCTGATACATAAAACTACTTCAGTATAAAACAAAAGCACCTTGTACTGTTTCACAATTCAACAATAAATCAGATCGCCTTTTTCTGGCCAGTCTTTTTTTTATACACACACAATTATTCATCATTTATTACACTTCTATAAACTGAGTGTTACCATCAGGATGCCCTTAAAAAAAATTAATTTTCCACATTTAACTAAGGACCCATTTATATGGGGAAGGAGTCAGCATTCTCCAGAACAGCTTGCTGAATAAACAGAAGTGGAATAACTCAAATAGCTGCTGCACTATGAATTTATACACTAGCTATTTTGTCATAACTTCCATGGGACTTGCCCATATAAATAAGCTTAAAAGCTCCTTGACAAAGAATTCACTAACAAAAAGAGATGCTGTAATAACCAGAAAGATTAATGTATGAATTAGCATCAGTGAGGAAAGGTAGTTCATGGCATCATGCTAAAATCAACCAGATGTCAACAGTAACGTTGCAGGGTTCCCTGTACCATCAACATTTTCAGATCCACCTTCTGTTTCTGTTCTCTTCTTTTGGAGTCACCTTGATGGGGTATCAGTTTTCTCCTCTGCATCCTGATCTGCCTCTTTAACATTGCCAAAACCATCACGACTAAGAAGAGGTACAGTAGCTCATGTTTCCCTGCACCCACTAGCATGCCACTTCAACAAGTGTTGAAAGAAAGGTGGCCAAAGTTGAAAAAAGTGCTAGTTGGTTGTTGCTAGCACCGCTGCTCTCCCAAAGTTTTAATTATTTCAAGAGCAGCTGCAGATACTGCAACAAAAGACTTTAACATGGAGAAATGTCACAGAGAATGAAATTTTAAAAACAACTTTTGAGGACTGTGGCCAGCCATTGGCAAGAGCAGTAGTACAGGATACATGTCACCTTAATTCAATTCACATTGTCTCCATGGGCCTTTTGAATCTCTCAGCTGCTAAACAAGCACACAAATCTTAATTCTTCACCTCCCCTGTTCATGGGTATGGACTACAAGTGATTTATTTGTGGCACAAAACAGTCAGACAAAAGCTGCCAGAAAACTGCAGTCTTATCGCCAAACAATTCCACTTCCTTCACACAGATATTTATGTTAAAACCAACTTGCTGCTTAACAGAGGCAGGAATTCCTACCCTCCCCCTGCCCTCTCAAGCCTTTTTTTAACTTGCATAACTCAAGCTGGGCTATCACACATAAAACCTGAGATTATACAACATTTTGGTTTGGATTTGCTTGTACTTGTTGAATTTGTTGTCCCATGTTAAACATGAAAAACAAAACCTATTCTGCAAATTTCATGTAGTTCTTGCATTCCTATTGCTCAAAAAGGTCAAACTCATCTGTTGGCAGCAACAATGCACCACAGAGGCCCTTTATGGTACCACCAAACATACGTAGAGAGGATGAGGAAAAACCCTCCCTCAGGACAGGCACAGCATCCTCTCCACTGACTGTATGCTACCTAGTGTATTGTAAAGACTTCAGGAAAATAGCAAATAACAATAAAAATGATAAAGCCCCTTGAAATATCAACACATATCGCCACACTTCAGCACCTACACCAAGGCAACACCTGGGTTCAAACTGTTTGATTTGCAAATTCCTTACTGAGATTCAACAAAGAAAAAAAAAACCACTGGCTGGATCTAAATATGAATAATCACTTTTCTCCATCAAAGTTTAAAGAATAACCACATGTTTGGAAAGGAAGTCTCCTGTCAATCACCATTACAGAAGTGCTTTCTCCTCTTTCTTTCCTTTTTATACTTAGCTGCACACTAAGTAATTTTCTCAGCATATAAAGCAACAAGAGAAGAGGATTTGTGAGCAGCACCAGAGGATACAAGATATGTGATCTAAATAATGGATTTTATAAGGATGTGGTTGTGTCTGCCTCCTGAAAAGCAGTTATCCCTTGCTTCACTGCTCAGTCATACACAAATCAGATACTATTAAAAAAAAAAAAAAGAAGAGAGAAAGAAAGGGCTCTTGCCTGGTCTGGACAAAATCTGAGAGCTTTTAGGATGCTGCTCAATACCATCAATTTATTCCCACAGTGTTTACTAAGTTATACATTATTTTCCCTCTGGCAGAAACATGAAATGCAAGGGAAAGGTATCACCAGACAGAAAATTAAAGAATGTACTTTTCAAAACACCACCAATATAAAATTGGAAATGCCATTATCTATGTACACATACATATATTAACACATGCATTTTCCTCTTTAGAGTATCTGCATATGAACATCTGCCATGACAAATGATAAATACCCTGAAAATCTCCCACAGGCCAGAAGACTTGTGTGCACACACAAAATAAGCAAGTCACATGTAAATAGAAACCATATTTGGCAACTGTAGCCCTTCACGCCCAAACAAAGCAGACAGACAATTAAATAGGCCCGCTCCAAAAGGGCACAAACAGGAAGAATCACCAACAAATATGTCAGAAATGTAATTTATTGAAAGGGGAATCCTCGGAAACAGTGTAAAAGTAGTAATGGTGACTTGCCAAAGTTGGCACTGTTTCACTTAACGATGTTATCAATGATTTGAAAGTAAATGTAAAATTATACTGGTGGTTGTTTTTTTATGTTGTGTGCAAGCCAGTGTTGAAACTCCCAGTACAACCACGTAAGAGTAAAATCTGAAAACTATGTGCAAGATGGGGGATACAACGTCATGCTTACATGCCTTGAGTGACTGTGTGGCTGAAGAAATTATCATCGTCCTCAGAAGCATCAACATGAATATTGCATGGAAAAGGTGTATTATGTCTGTATTTTCTACTGGGGTGGTTTTTACAGAAGACTCTGATCCATTCAGCAACTCCCATTCCCAAGCAAGCTGTGAAAAATTGAAGAGTGCTAAGAGACAACTCCACGAAGGGAACACAAAACCTAAACCCACACATTTAGTGCTTTTCAAACAAAATTGTCTATACATGCAGGAAACACGAATACTTGACCTAGTACTCACAAACTGACCAAGACTCAATGGTTGGGAGCCAAAGATGGGCAAATTATGCCTAAAAATGAGACATTTTTAAATGGTGAGAATAATTAACTACTGATGCAAATTATCAAAGACGATGGTAAATTTTAAATGTTCTTACAACTTACAGCTGCCTCTGTTTAGGAACACCAAGCCTTAGGTCCAGATGGAATTCGCAGAATTTTCTTAATAATTCTTTTTAACAGATACTCCTCTTGTCCAAAAGAGAAGCAGGTTGCTCTCAGCTGACTTCATTTTACCCCTTTTATTTTTTGCACTGGCATAGAAATACAAGCCTTGTTGGCATATCTGTGGAGAATATACTGGGTTTTTTGAACTGTAGCTTTTCTGTTCATTCCTGCAACTTAGAGGCCTAATTACCTTTTAAACAAAGCTAGTTAAAATCTGTTAAGGAGGAAACATATTCCAAAACTGTTCCTTAAACTGGTAGGGACAAGAGAGAAGTATGGACCAAGCTGAAAGTTCCTCAGAGCTTCAGGTTATCAGCGCTACGGATCTCAGATAAGCATGAAAGTTCAATTCCCATTGTGAGGGACACTCCACGCTCCCTGGAGACCTGGATTAGCTGCTGTGGCTGTTCTTCATTAAATAGCAGCGTCCTTTGCAAGCACTGCCACACCCTCTTGTCAGCCCCTTTAACTAGTTCCAAAGGACTCTTGCCTCATGGGATAGCCCAGAAATTATTTCTTGGCCTCCATCCTGGAGAAGGAGGAGGATTGGGAGTAAGTTCCTAAAGGGTTTCCTGGGAAAGCAACAAGTAATGAATGGTTGTGCCAGCTAATCTGCTGTGGGAACAGGGTAAAGCATGCTGAGTGACGAGGTCACTAAGTTCTTCATTTGCACCAGTTAGTTCAAGTGGCAGAGCATGGGAGAACAAGCAAATAAGCAGGAATCCAGTCAGGTACAAGTTATTTTCAAAGCAGGTTTTCTCCAAAGCTTTGCTAATCTAATGAAATGCCTAATCTTAATGTTCAATGAAATTTCTCCCACTCCTTAAATTATTTCTTTACAACACTAAATGTATTTCTATAAAACAGTCTGCACAAAGACCCTTTAAAAATCCAGTTGTTTCAGACCAATGAAAATATCTATTACTGAAAACACTGAAAAAAAGCATCATTTGTTAGGAAAAAAATTTTTTTTTAAAATTAAAATGAGCCTTTGGTACTCCCTGCATGGTTTATATTACCTATCAAAAATGTCACTGTTTTCAGACTTTCCCATCTTCCAAAAACATCCTTCCAATCCTCTACAAAATTACTATCCTTTGAACTACACCCTTCATGTTCCCCGCTTCCTAAAGCATCTTTAAGTGAAATGCTTGTAGTCCACCCTTAGCCTTACGAAAAACAAGGGATATGGGAAGGGGCTGAGGAAAGCAGGGGAACAGGCCGCACCATTCATTTGCTGCACGCAGCTTTTTACTCCACTGAAAGATAAGCTGCTGTCCGTGCTGGCAAGGGAGGCAATCTGGCAGAGTCACCCTCCAGCAAAAACCCTCAAGAAATAGCTGGTGGGAAAAAGATGACTCTGTGGCAGAGATCACCTCTGGCTGGAAGGCACTAAAAGAAGAGTGAGCTGGGTGAGAATAACTCCATCTCTCTGCTTAGAGCTGAAAGATGCATCTGCCACGGAAGCAAGGGAGATCCTGACTAAAAGACAACTCTGACCAGATCTTTTAAAACCTGACTGCATTTGAGCAGAACGCAGTCAGTCCTAGGGCTTCTTCCTGCACCCAGCCATGTGTACAGCAAGAAATAGCAAATGATTGTTTATGCACAGCCAGATACAGCGATGCTGGGCTTAATCAGCACAGCTCACTGCTGTGCCCCTCATTTCCAACACCAGCTTTGAGTCTAACTACTCTGTACGTGTGCAGGCAGTGCAAGCACACTCCTGCTGCAGGCCACTGATGTTAGGAGTGGCACCAATGGATACTGTTTTCAGTGATGCTCAGTAGCCCTGTCAGAACAGAAGTCACTTGAGTTTTATTTTACTTTTTGTGATTTGACACTTTCTGAAGTTTCAGGGTGGGTTTCCTTGAAGGAAACATCTACAAATTTTATAAAATATGGTGTAGTGTTAGCAGTTCTCCCAAGAGAGTAATCATTTCATAGTGGCTAGGTTGATCCTAATCATAATACAGGGCAATAAAAATGTTGGTTTATTAGTAATTAATCCCTCCCTAAGTGACTCAAACCTCCTGAATTCACAGAACTTGGAGACAGTTATAGAATCTGAAGAACTAGTGGTGAAATCTCTTATTTCCAGGAGTCCTGTCACTGCCTTAACAACTGGAAGTCATTAACAGCCAAGCTGCTTTCAGTTTTAATTTGCAACTACCTATTGGTCTCTCTTTGCAGGCATCCCTACCACAAACAATCCAATTTCAGCAGGTGCAGAATGAAAAGAAAAGCTTTGGTGCAGGAACAGAACTATGATCACACTTCTAACTGCAATCCTCTCAGGCCAGGAGGAAGGCACTGAGCCAGTGTGAGAAAGTGCAATTTGTAGATAAGCAGTCCGCTTGGGATCACACTCCTCACAACAGATAAAACGAGAGGAAATCTCTCATGGCCACTGACCATGAAAGAGAAGGATTATACAACACTGAAATTCAGAGCCAAAGCAATCAAGCAAAGTGACAAGAGCAGTGAGTGACAACTCTGCCCTGCTACGCTCAGACCCTTCTTATTAGGCAGCCAGCTGACCACTTTGATTGAAAATACACGTGTGCCACGGGAAGTCACAGCTGAACTCCAGCAGCCGACGCTGCAACGTGCTGAACGCAACGTCCAAATGCATCGTTCTTTCAGCTGAACTGGGAAATTGCAGCAGCAAACAAGCCTGACTGAGAACCCAGTGACCTCTGCCCACTGATCTTCCTGGGGTGACTGCCTGCAGGACACAGGCCCAGGTCCCCTCTGGCGAGCCACAGAGGAAGGAATACCTCACAGCTTCAGGTGGTAGAAAACAGCTTGCTCGGCAAACCTACCGGAAACAAAGCACTCTATTGCTGAACCTCCCCATCTGAACAATGCACCAGGCACTTCAGCAGAAGGAAGTTACAGGAGAGGGAACTACTCACTGAAGTAAAAATAAGTTAAGTCACAGTGCAGAGGCTCTGCCTCTTCCCTAGTTGCCTGTAACACAGGTTAGTGATGGGTGTCTTGGTTTATGTAAATACGAATATTAAAAGCACGAATATTCCCAAGGTTGGCTTAAATTCCTTATTATTCACTGTATGTTCTCCAATAAGAGGTCACTGATCCTTTTGTTTAAAATTACTTAACGATCATACAGATGTCTGTACTTTATTTCCTCAGCAAAAACTATTATCTGACCCAGCTGGTATCAGAAAGCCATCAGTCTCATGAGATGTAGGCACTTCCTCCTCAGAGCAAAAGCAGATACAAAAAAAACCCAAAAAAAACCCCAAAAAACCAAGATAACAAAATCAAGTGTCCTTCTAGCTGAAAGGATGATGTCTGTGGTACAGAAAGAGAGTAATTTTTTTTCCAGCTTTGTTATGCAATTACTGTGAATTTACTGTAGTCCCTTTCTGATTTCTAAGGCTGCTGGATGCTGTCCCAAGAAATAGGAAAAGCTCATATACTTGGCTCATGGAGTGAAAGAAGAGCTTTTGTTTCCATATGCACATTATGACAATCAAGTGCATATGTGCTTTCTACCTCAAATAGTCACCAGATCTTTGTTTCATATATGATTCTTGTTGCTTCCAAGATGAACGGCCACTTCTGTGGCACAGGTCATGCAATTCAAAATGTTCTCCATCCCACAAGCCATAAGTTGTCACCATATACATCATGCAGAGAGAGACAAAGACAAGATGGCTAGAGGTACACAGGAAAGTTAGAACAGTATAATGGACAAACCCTAATTTAAAGGAGTAACCAGCTCAGGGTGGAAGAGAAAGGGCAAATGCTTGGAAAAGTACACTGAAATCCACCCAGGTGACTTGCATGGAAAAAATCTACATAATTACATAGTTCTGTAATTGTCATTACATCTGGTCTGTAGACAGGAGAGAAGAACCCAGGAAGAGCTCAGACCACACCCTGATTTGCCACTCACAGTCACCTGCCCTGGAGAGACACAGAAATTACATGTCTTTGTGGCTGTGTTTTTAGAAAACTGAATGCTTTTCTTAATAACTCATTATATAAGGCAGTTCCTGCTGCCAGCATCTCACAATGCAAGAAAGAAGGGAATTGATTGCATAGGAGGGTGGAGACAAATGTACTTGCAAAGTTAAATGAGTCAGCTTGGAAAAACTAACTCAACACAACCTAAAGAGAGAAAGTAGCAGCAAAAAACAATACCTTACATAAAAAAAGTCCTCTCTGAGAGCTCAGAACAGGGACTGCTAGAGGCTCCTGCACACTGAATGATGCAGAAGGCAACCATGCTCACCAGCTCCTCATCAACCTCGCTCCAGACCTTTACCCCTTTCCTGAATCATTTTCCTGAAGAATCCACGGCTGTTGGAGGGCAGCCCTGCCGGCTGCCTGGCTGCAATCCCTTATGTAAACCTGGCAGCAAGGCTCCTCAGTGGTAAGGCAAATTATTACTTTTGATAGGAACTGAATGTACTGGCATGACAGACTTCAAAAACAAAAAAACCCCAAACCTAAACAAAAACAGTCAGCTAAGCAAACAACACTAGGCCCCCTGTTTGATTTGTTCTGGCAACAACAGGCCAGTTCTTATCACATGCCAGAGAATAATGATAAGTTTTGGCTTGCCTCAGTTTTAAACCACAGCTGCTAAAAGGAAAGCCAACAAATAGGGAAAGTGTTTATAGTAAGCACAAACTTCTCAGTGTACAAATATATATATTTTCATACCTCAGTAACTAGCGGTGAAAATACACAGTGTCATTAAAAAGAGGGCACAGTAACATCAACCAACCCTTTATTTTAGAGAGGCTGCTATGCTACTAGGCACGTGATCCCTTTATTTTCAGGACATAGGCCAGATATAAGGAACTTTGTGAACAAAGGGCTGATGTAAACAAACCTTCTCTGTGAGAACATGAACGTGTTAGGAAGGCAGCACAGGGTATCTGTGCCGGCAAATCTCATTGCAGCTGTGATGGCAGTCACAAACAGGAATTTATGATCTCTGGCACACAAAGACATGGCTACAAAATACAGCAGGCGATGGCTGGCTTACTGAACAACTGCTGTGGTTGTTCTAAGCTGTGGCTCTTGGGAACTGCACAAGGTTCTTCATGAAGTCTGGCTGCCATACACACACCCATTCCCCAGCACCCGATCAGTACTAGCAAGGAAGGGTACCCAGCCGCACTGCTTTGATCCATACTTCCACGCATAGAGCCTAGCAGCACCACAGACAGCAGGATGCTCTCCCACTGAAGGATCCTCCTTCAAAACAGTCCCAGGACTGCAAAGAGATGCAGCTCCAAGAAGTGTTAGGATAGACATATACAACAGCAAAGTGCCCTTTCCTGGGCAGAAGATCCAGGATGGTGTCAAACCAAAGTCTCCAGACAGCATGCACTTCTGAGCCAACATCAGGAAAGACATTTTTGCTCACCATCAACAATCCCCTGCTTCACCTTTTGACTGCAGAAAACATCTTCCCTCCTGCCTGAAGGCTCTCTCTTTCCTTTGTTTGTATATGAAGTTTAGCACAAAAAGCTGAGAGCATTGCTTTCAAGGGGCCCTCTTACATTTGTATCCAGGTAAATCTTGATATATCATAACCCTGAAGTAAAATCCATTTGAATCTATTATTTGAAGCAGTTATTTGAAGTCTTAGTACTTCTAAACACATCCAAACTCATCCCAGTTCCTACTGCAATTATGTATGAACCAGAGCTTTGAGCAGACTTTTTCCTTCTAGATAGAGAAAGAAAGAGGGACCCAAACAGGGACTCAGAGCTTCACAGAGCTTCAAGCCCACTCCACTCCCCTCTCACTGAAGATCTGGTAAGGCTCCAGGGAGGCCCATTCCCTCCTGTCCACACTCTAGTCCCAAAGTTGCTGCCTTCCCCAGCTCCTGAGTCGGCAGTGTGTGTGGCTCTCATGGCTCTAAGCCAGGTAAAGACAAAGAATGTGTGTGGTTCCCAGGGTACGGAGGTTTGGCTGCTGTGCTCTGAAGTTCTGCTCAGCAGCTCTTGCAAAAATGAGGTGAGACTCACAGAAGTACGTAACTGGCTGTATAGTGCCTAAAGACTTTCATCCGTGTTTCAGAGGACCAGTCTCTCTGCTCCTATGTCTTTCTTTCCTTCTTTCTCCACTGCTTTTGGCTTTACTCGAGAGCTGCATTACAGGTATGCGTTTCTGCTACTGCATAATTAGGAGTTCGCCCTTGGCATACAGCTACAATAATGAGGCAATTTTCAAAAGAATTATGTGCATTATGTGCTAGCAGGGATTGAAGATATATAGTTAATCCACCTATTTAGGTCAGAAAATAGAAGATATCAAATATACATATAACATTTTCTAACTATAACTGTTCTGAACAGAAAGTGATACAGATTTTATGCTCTGCAATGTTTTGACTGCAACTGATATAGTGCATATTTCCAATGACAGCAGCACCTTCAAAAAATTCCTGCAATGAGGAGTATCATACCTGTAAGGAGGCATAACATGACTTTCAATATTTTTTAAAAATGTTAAGTCATTCTGGAAGGCAGAGTCACAATTGTAGTTGCTACTTAATATGTGGATCTTCATTTTAAGGACAACTGTATGAAGACACATATTAAGAGGTATTTTAAATAGTATTAAAAATTACTCATCAACCAGAAGTCTCTCAGTTTCTCCCTGAAGGCTCAATTGTCAAATGAAACTGATAGAAAATTCATTAAAGATCGTAATCCTTGCTGGAGGGGGCTTCAGGGGCTTAACGTGTGTGGTTGTTTCTTCACTGTTACACTTGTGAAGCTGCTGAAGGTGGAATTCTGCATCGACTGTTCTGTGTAACCCTTCATCCCCTTCTAATCCACCCATATCATGGTATCCAAGCACGGAAAGGGAACAAACCACAGGCGTTTTCATGAAACAGCAAATGATTATCACTGCCAAGAACAACCTTTATTCTTTTCTAACAAAGATCATATCATAGCTGAGCAGATACAGTAATTTCACTAAAACTTATCTGATAATTACATATAATTAATGATAACATTTATTTTAGAACTGTTAGTACCTTGTGACACAAAACCCCCCAACAAGAATAGCAGTGTGTTTGCAAAGTACTTTGTAATCTAGGTCAGACACCAGAGTCCTTCTGCTGAAAAAGGTGAAAACTTCTAATAATAGCTTTGCACTGAAATAACACCAGGTAATACTTCATTGTGGGCTTAAATTACATGGGACTGACACAAGGCTGCCAAAAGCATGTTTAAAACCACTCCTGACATATCAGAGCACTACATTAATGCCAGGGTATTGGGGTTTCTGCCTGTTGCACAGACAGCTGTCCCCCAACCATGTTAGGTCTGCTAGAGACCTCTCTCTGCTCTTCCCCTGGTTCTGGCCTTCTCTCCATCCTGTCCTGCCCAACACCCTCCATTCTGGAGCTCAGCAGAAAACAGCAACACTACCTACTCCTCCTTCAGCTGCAGCAGTCGAACACTGGCAAAAAAGTACTGGAAGCAAACAGCAGCATAGATATTCAACCCAGTACGTATGTACAGAAGACACAGGACAGAAAACTAGGGCATTCTTGAACAAAATGGGATTACAAGAGAATTAATTTCCACACTTTATTAATTTCCCAGATAAAATGAGAGATGCAGATATATTTCATCCCAAGGCCCGAGCATGAAGATTAAGCTTCTGCCTAGTTACAAACACATCTCATTTGGTGCTTAATGTCCTGTGCCAGTATTGGACCAACTGTCCTATACTTCAACAGTACTCTTCTATGCATTTACACATTAACAGGAAAGCATGAATTCCTACAGCAAATAATTGCATCATTTGGGGACTGTTCTCCTAAAAGAATGGCAGTTTGTTGGGAGGCCCTCATGAAGAACGTCAGTCACACAGACACACACACCTCCCCAGACACAAGATCCAGCAGTTCTTTGTTTCAACCCAAGCATATGCTCCAGCATATCAACACAAGAGGCCAGAACTTCTGCTCCAGTCCCACCTGCCTTGCCCTATCTAATTGGTAGAATTGTACGGCCTTTTCAGTTTTGCCAGCTGACCTGCTCTGGTAATTGTTTCCTAACTCATCTCAGTCAAAAGCAACTGGACTAATGAAGCCATATACACAAGCTTGATGTGTTCTGGCTACCGGAGTTTTTGGGGAAGCTTGGGGAGAGTGAAACACACAGTTAACACAGCTAAAATTTAAAGAGCCTGTGTGCTTGCCAAGGGCTAGAAACTGAATTGGCATCTATGCTTCACCACCGTTACTATGAATCAAAATCTGGTGTTAGTGCATAATTTGCTAACTTGTCTCATAAATTGAGTGCTGCCTGTCTGTGCTAGTGCTGAGAATAGCACACATCTCCTGCTTACACAGTGAAGTCACTCAGTTACGTGTCTGGCAGCACTACCTCTGCTCTGTGTTCCTGGTTGGTATGCTGGGACACTGCAGTGTTGGGTTTCATGACATGGAAATAGCACCATTTCCCACGTTAGGCCAATTCCGTATTTCAGTAGCACACTGCAATTTCCCACAGTAACCTGAATCCTTCATGTGCTGTGCTAGACACAAGAGGAGAGAGAATGACAGTCTCAATTCAATATCCTGAGAACAACGAAAAGATCCTAGTTCTGTCTGATGTTCAGGGAACAACTTTACAAGAAAGCAGACCCATTGGCTGTTCACCTGATTGACAGCAATCAAAACTCAAAATACTCTTTCAGACAGATACTTTTAAAGATGTTTTAAACTGATAGACTCTCACAGATAAATTCAGACAGACACGCTCGTAGATACTCTACACATACTCTTCTATTCTGGTCTAAACAGAGCAGTACTAGCATCGTTCTTGCAAGAAAGAGAAAACTCCTCAAAAGCCTCTTCCTTTTTGGACTCAAGAGTGAGAATAAAGTCAGCCATCTGTTAAGACTTAAACTGCGCAGATCGAATATGCTTGATTATCCAGAGGAGACACCTTACATTTCGGTTGCATCTTGTGCTCTGTTTAATTTCTAGTGCCTGATCATAGATCAGACCTGTCCACTTGCACTCCTTTGCCAACCAAACTACCTTCATGTGCTAAAAATTTTATATTGGGAAGGCAAACCAAAGCCTTGGAGTGTGTGGATTCAACAGGAAGAGGCACATTAATTTGCCTTACACCCTAGTATACTGTCAAAGTGTTCAAAATGCCCAGAGCTGGAGGTGCAGGTACAAAACAGAAACCAACACAAGGACAAAAAAGGAACACTAACCTGGAGAAAAACACATCATTGTTAATGAAGGAGATTTCATCTGTTAAGTCCATCTCCAGACATGAACCAGTGTCTGTTAATCGGAGGCTGACTTGAGGTATTCCATCTGACTGGCCTGGTTGTGGCACTAGGCACATTTGGTTGGATCGTTCCATTGTGGTTTTGGTCATCTACGGAAGCAAGGAGAGAGAAAATTGAAATGTGAAAGGAAGAAAGGCCAGACCAGCCTTTTCAGATAATCTATAACTGAAAGACATTCCGTACCACTGTACAAACAGCAAAGAAGGTGACAAGCAAAACAATATTATAAAATACATATAAATCACACATTCTGCATGATAAAGACTAATTAAAGAAAAATAAAGGTGTGTCTGTTGAAAGAGCAGGGGCAAGAATAAAATTAAGAAAGGTAAATGAAATAAACACTTTCTATATCACAGGAGACAGACTAAAAAAAGTTTGCATTGAATTTGCTTCTTGACACAACTGGACAAAGAGATGGTAAAAGCAATTATATACCTCTTCTCAACCCCTTTCATACCCTTTTTAATGGCAATTGATATCAACATGTGCCCTAAGAATGCTTAGGGGAGAAGAAGAGCAAGTTCAAAGGTCTGCCCCTCATTTTAATAGCAAACATTGAGCCTAACCTTTGTGATTACGTTCCATTTTCTCTTGTGGTTTTAGCCTTTGCAATACTCCATGGCTCAGAGTTTCACAACATTGTTACACATTGATTAAAATTGAAAAAAAGTACTTCTATTTTAGATATGGTGACATAATCTTTCCTTTGGCTTTGAATTATGAGAATTTGCCAGTAACTGTTCCTTAACCACCTTCCCCATACCATTCTTGACTTTATACTACTCCATTAGTGGTCCCTAATTAGACAGAACAATTTGAGTTTATATAGCCTCTCATTTTACAGAAGTCATGCTCATGTGTTTGGTCCTTTTTGCTGCTTTTCTCTAGACCTTTTCACCTTCTACTAAGTCCTTTCTAAAATGTAGTCAGAACTGCATGTGGCATATATATATATATATATATATATATATATATATACAGGCAGATTTAGAAGTGGTTTCTCATGAAAATCTAACTTTTTATTTGCTTTCGTGATTGCTTACTGAGTTGAAAGCTGTGTGATGTTTCTGTAGTATTAAGAATTCCTTCCTGAAAAAATAGCTACTTTGGAGCACATTAATATACACATTTATATAATCTGTGGGATTTTGTGGACATAGCATATAGTGATGGAAATTCAACTAAACAGTTTTTCACCCAATAGACAGTAAATTAGTAGTCTTCTGAAAGTTCATGTAGCCAGCTTTTAGTTTTTCCTACCTTGAATAATTTTGTATTATCAGCACATTCAGTATTTTCTAAGTCATTATTGAAGCAGTTGAACAGCACAGATTCCAACAAAGATTCTTAAGGGACTTTTCAGAGAACCTATCTCCACCGATAAACCAATCGTATCTTTTTATTGCTTTCTAATCATTAATCTATAAAAGTCTTTCCTTCTAATCACAAGATATCTTTGCTTCTTTAGAAACATTTGATAATCCCATTAAAACCTTTTGAAAATTCAAGTGCACTACACTGACTATACCTATGCACGTGTGCACAGGCTCCTCTGTAACAGTTTTTTCTCTAAAGAAATAATGCTGCTGCCTCCTAATGACTTTAATTATCCATTTGTTTATCAGTTCTGCTGCCTGCTGTAGTTGTTACAAATCTGTTGGACAGTGCTTAGAATTTCTGAACTCCTTTTCATACCTGTCTTACACTAAATTTTTTTGTAAAATTCATTTTACTTCTGTTTCTAGTGCCTTGTTTCACTCACGGTTGTTTTCAAACGCTTTGTGAGTGTTGAAAAGTTTCAATGGATAGAAAGCTGCTTCTTACTGAGCTTTGAAGAGAATAAAATGAAAAAATAAAATGTACATCAGTGCAAAGAGAAATGAGAGAGGTATGTTGAGAGAGCTTCCCAGTTTCAGCCTCTGGACCGCTTTCTCTGAGTGAGATCCTGCCTTTGCTGACGCCTGTGGGCATTTAGCCTGAAGTCAAGAGCTCACTTTTGGACCACTGCTGGCCTCCAGCAATACTTTGTTAGCCCATCACCTGCAGCAGTCACCGGCTGCTGGCACCACGGGAAGTGGGCACACAGCACATGGACACCAGGCAGTGCCTCTCAGCTGGTACAAAACAGCAGCAGTGCTGTGATTTAAAAGGGGAAAAGCATGCCTGTGAGAAGGAGGGGGACAGGGAGCTACACATCAGCAGTGTTACAGGAGAGAATCACATCAGGAGACAGCAGGGCCTGGGATCTGGAGGCACTAACTCACTAAAGAAGAAGCCAAACCCCAACTGGCTACAACCTCCCTTCAAGTACTTGCAGAGAGTAATAACGTCATCCCTCAACCTCCTCTTCTCCAGGCTGAACAAGCTCAGCTCACAAACATATGAACTGGTGCATACTGAGATGCCTAATGTGGTGTGGTGCCTCTCAAAGCAGCATTTTGTCCCAGGCAAAATCTAACCTCTAAACAAAGAGAAATCTACAGATCTTCGTAAATACATCAAAAGCTTCACTTTGCAAGATGACACCAATAAATCCAAGGACAAGCCTAGAGAAAAATGATGCTTTGGTTGAAGAAAAAATAGTTTGATTTTTGCTTCCTGGAAGTTTTTAACTTTAACCCCAAATTGCATTTGACAAAGATCAGACTCAGACTGAACCAGGTATGCTGTGGGCTGCTACAGTATAGCTACAGCCTGTGGCTGCTGAAAGCATGGGCTCTGCTGAAGTTGCTACTCTGTCCTTTAAAATACACCTTCATTCTCAGCTAAATACAAGTAAAATATCATCAGGTGCTACTGAGGTCAAAGGGACAACCCCAAGAAAGGATAATCAAAACACCAAAGAATAGAAAACTACAAGGAAATATTACACTATACATCCTGCATTGGCTGTAAAGTTTTGTTGTCTCAAAGTTCAGGTGCAAGGAATTGTATTTGCAGTTTCAATAGAGACGAGTCAAGTTTTATGACCAGTATAAACATGCATCATGATGGGTGTCGAAGAAAGTGCAAGAAAACCTTTCACCTGGAGGTACAAGCTGGCCAGTCAAGTGGCATCATCCCACACAATACCACCACCAAGATTCTTCATAACTGACTCAGTGCATCACAGGGATGTTTCATGTCTCTGTGAGGTGTCAGAAGTTCCTGGGTTCAAAGATCAAAGACAAATATGACATATTCTAAAGATCACATGTGTGGTGACTAATCTTTCTCGGTTCTTGAAGAACAGGAACTGCTCCTGATGAGTCTGGAGAGCTTTGTGTATATGAATCAACATGGTTTAAAGTCAGAGATCCTTAGCACAGGTCATCCTGCTTTTCTGAGTACCTCACTCCTGTTCTCAAGTAGAAAAAAGAAAAATTTCCAATATCACAAGTTATGTATGGGCATGTAAATAATTGGACAATTTGTACCATTTGAGTTACGCAATTATGAAGTCTACATGCAGATCTCTTGGGAAAAACTAGCTGTGAGTTTTTATTTAAATGTCATCATTGAAAGGATAACAAAGTTATTTCTATAAGGTTATCAAAAAACCCACAAGGTATTTAAAACATTTACAGCACATTCTTTTATTTAATGCTGCATGAGCACAGTACTCTTCCAGACAAGAGAGAAACCTCACTCAAAAACTTGCTTAATACACAAATGGAATTCTTAGAGTTGCCTGCCAAAACAAAGAGGTCCATATCACTTTTTGAAAGGCTTCATATTTTGTCACCCTAGGGTTCTTTCAACGTACAAGTTGTCTATATCAATACAAAAAGCCCATGGAATAGAAAAAGGTATATTTAGTTGCAAAAACCCAGGCATGGCTGAGAGATGAATGGAAATTTGGAATGCTGGTTTCTTTCTCACTCTGGTTTCAATTTGGCTAGCTATCAGCAGGAAGCTGAAATGCCACTCCATCCGCTCATCAGCATTACCTCTGCTTCATGAAGGAGTGAGAAAGGGAGACAATTAGCCAGCTCTACCTCTTGCCTGACAGCTAACTAACCCGATTCAACCAGTTCTGCCCAGTCAAATAACCAGGGAAGGAGTCACCTGCCAAAGTCACCCACATTTGGTATTTGGCCACCGATAACTCTTGAAACAAATATATTCCATTCACTCCATCCACACAGCTGCAAGCTCTCTAGCAAAGTTACTTAATATTAATGACAATGACAGTGAATTACACCAGGTCTTGTTTGGAGACACCCTCCTTTGCCAGAGGGTTTAGGCCATCCTGAATTGTCCCAGAGAATCTGTTGGAAATTCCTGCTGAGACAGCAAATCCCTTCAAGTCATTCAGTGAACAGACCAAGTATCTATGCTGTACTTGTGTTGTTCTCCAAAACTTCATAATGCAGTCAGTTCTCACACACCACCTCCACCACCATTGTATTGCAGTAAGGAACTTCTGGGATGAATTAGGATGGGATAAACCTCCCTCAGCTGAGAGACACCTTTCAGGCCCAAAGGGCTTTCAAAGGCAGAGATAAATCTGCAGCAAGATTTTTTAGTTACTTTCATCTCACACTTCTTACACTATTCTCCCACTTTCTATTCCTATGCTTTAAAGGAGGGTCTGATTATGTTACTGGCCATGGCACAGAATTTCTGTGTGTGAGGAAGCAAGTGTCAAAGTCATGGTTTGAATGCTATGTGGACTACACTAGTAGGGACAAAGACGTCAGAGGGCTATGGAACAACATAATCCAAACACACCTGAACGATGTTGGCATTTCTTTCCATAAGAGAAGAGCTAAAGGCAAGGCAAGAACTACAGATGTCATCTCTCTGGACTTCTTCAAGGCCTTTGACACAGTCCCGCACCACATCCTTCTCTCTAAATTGCAGAGACAGATTTGATGGATGTACTGTTTGGTGGATCAATGGCTCAGTGTTCCAATCAAGACTGGTGGCAAGTGGTATCCCTCAGTACAGTTGCCTTTAGTAGGGCTGCTGTCTTACTTAAAATGGGCCTGTCCCCAAATACTTTCCAGAACACAGACTCTATTCGGAAAGTAATAAAATGTAAAAATGTAACTAAAAACATCTTGATTCATCACTTCACCTACCACCTCCAGTATTGATTTAAAAACCACACAGGCATATTACACTTGTGAAGTTCTTCTCAAATTAAAGATGCCTCATCATCTTAAATTACTGACACTGGGAGACAAAGATCAGTAGCTCTGTAATCCTTACCAGGTTTAGCAGAGTCAACACATACTTGCAAAATAATTCAGTTACCAACTCTCTTCCATTCTCAGAACCAAGCCTGAAATCCTTCCTTGATTAACTGCCACACTGAAATTATAAAGTCACGATAAATGTGGTCATCCTTACAATACGTGCAGCTGCCCTAGCCAAATTTGGATTTCTCTTACTCTGCTTGTATTTTTAGGCACTGGATGACTAAAACACCTCCTCTGTACTCTGCTCTACTCAGATATCAAAGTTATAAATTTGATGCAATCTTAAAGTGTATGAAGGTTTAAAGTTCAATGAAGTTCAGATGTTTTATGCAAATTCAGATATCTTAATGAGAACAAGACTCTTTGGATTCAAAGAGCTGAGTATTATCTTCCTTAAACCACATCTCAGTCCTGCATGTCAAACTTAATTTCCTTTTATGACAAGGTAACCCATCTAGTTGATCAAGGGAATCGTTTTACATTTCAGTAAAGCTTTCAATACTGTCTCTCACAGGATCCCTCTGGACAAAACGTCCAGCACACAGCTGGATAAACACATCCTGCGATGCGTGAGCAACTGGCTCACGGGTCAGGCACAAAGGGTCAGAGTGAGCGGGGTGACATCAGCCTGGAGATCTGGCACTACTGGGGTTCCACAGGGCTCCATCTTAGGTCCTGTGCTCTTCAGCATCTTCATCAGTGACTTGGACACAGGACTGGAAGGGATGCTGAGCAAGTTCACAGGCAATGCAAAACTGGAAGGAGCTGTTGACTCCCTCAGAGGCAGGGAGGCCCTGCAGGGAAACCTCACCAAATTAGAGAGCTGGGCAATCACCAGCCATATGAAGGGAACAAGGGAAAGTGCTGGATTCTGCAGCTGGGACGGGGCAACTCTGGATGTACGGACAGACTGGGGAATGAGATGCTGGAAGGCAGTGCCATGGAAAGGGAGCTGTGTGTCCTGGTCGATGGCAAGTTGAACACGAGTCAGCAGTGCCCTGGCAGCCAGGAGGGTCAACCCTGTCCTGGGGGGCATCAGGCCCAGCATCGCCAGCCGGGCAAGGGAGGGATTGTCCCGCTCTGCTCTGCACCGGGGAGGCCTCACCTCGAGTGCTGGGGGCAGCTTTGGGTGCCACCATGTAAGAAGGGTATTGAGCTATTANGGGTATTGAGCTATTAGAGAGTGTCCAAAAGAGGGCAACAAAGATGGTGAAAGGCCTGAAGGGGAAGCCATATAAGGACCAGCTGACGTCACTTGGTCTGTTCAGCCTGGAGGAGAGGAGACTGAGGGGAGACCTCATTGCAGTTACAACTTCCTCATGAGGGGAAGAGGAGGGGCAGGCACTGATCTCTTCTCTGTGGTGACCAGTGACAGGACCTGAAGGAATGGCTTGAAGTTGTGTCAGGGGAGGTTTAGGTTGGATATCCGGAAAAGGTTCTTCACCCAGTGGGTGGTCAGGCCCTGGAACAGGTTCCTCAGTGAAGTGGTCACAGCACCAAGCCTGCCAGAGTTCAAGAAACTTCACTACAGCCTCCATATTCGACAGAAGCCACAGTGAACAGCAGAACTGCTTAAATGCTTGAAAGTAAGCACACATTTAAAAGCTTTGCTACCACTGCATGATTCCAGAGGTAAGGAGCTAGCAAATCCTCTCAGAAAGCCTGTGAAATTCTAGCACAGCTATGCAGATTTGGCATTTCTAACTCCAGAGATAGTCTACTTGTCACTGGCTGTGAATCCCATAGTTTTGTTTCAGTAAACTTTCTCAAGGTTAAAATCATGTGTTTATAAACCAGTCAAACCAGATCCAGTGAACAAATTCCAAATTTTCCTTGAAGGCTAAACATAAAAATTTACACTCCAGAAAGATGTAATCTGAACCTAAAGATAGTCTGTACTAAAAATATTCAAATTCAAGAAATCAACCCAGTAGTAAGATTATCTTCAAACCTGGGACTCTCATGGTAAACACGCAACAGGAGGTTGTTGAAGTGAACCAGCAACACCTCAAGGCCCCTTTTCTGCAGGAGGTCAGGCACATTTGCCTCAGGGAATCCCTTCAGCCTCCTGCCCTGTGCAGCTCTACAGGCAGCTTTGTCAGAATGCTGCAAGCATGCAGCCTGCATGGGATGTAGGCCAAAAAGCAACAAGATGTACAGGCCTCGAGCCAGGAGATACAACCAGCTCCCAGGATCACTGACTGCTGCCTTGGTAGCTGTTTGCCAAAGGAAACCTAGCACAGGCAATATGCCGGATTGAGGTGAAGAGAGCTTTATCCAAACGGAGAGGAAAGAGTGCAAGTAATGCAGACTCTGCAGATCAGAGGTCTCAGGAATCTCAGCAAAAGGCATGTTTAGGACTCCCTGATGGTATAAATAAAAATAAAAAACTCAAAAGCAAAACATGCATGCATTCCTTCACACTGGAGAGATACAGTATCTAGTTTCAAAGTAATATACAGGGAAAATTACATAATAACAAAAATGCCACCTTTTTCTTGAGGTAGTACCAAATTCCTTGTTTTTCAGGACAATATGAAATAATCCTCTCTTGCACTCCTTTGGCATGAACTGCCTTCATGTCACAAAGAGTTTTAGTGCACTGAGAAAGAATCTAACTTTCCTCTTTTGAATTTATGTAATTACTTCATCATACGATCTGCTGGTAACCTGCCCCACATATAGATCTGCACTTTCAAATTTGCTTTTGAACTCTAAGGATCTCCTTAGAGAGGGGGAACTCCCTCTCCTCAGCTCCTGTATCTGTACTCCCTGACAATGCACTGACACATCAGGACAGCTGTATTTTCTCTTATGCTCTGGGATTGTGCATGTGTCAACATCACCATCCAGTATAAAGCAAGGACAAAAGAGCCTCATAGCTAAAACCAGTTAGTGGACTGTAAATGTCTTTTCCCTTGCATTTCAGTTTCACATATGGAGACTGGAAAGATGGATCTGCCATTGCATGGCCACTGCAAGCAACTGAGTATTTCTTATGGCCTTTCCTCCATATTGGTGGTGCTCCTTCAGCTTCAGTATTTTTAAGCAGTATCAGGCACAGAGATGTCGATGAGATTTCAGGCATCCTGCTATCTCAAATTACCAAGCAAAGCATTGGCAATGAGTCCTAAGGTTGTTTTCATAAGCAGACACACAGCATCAACCAGGAATTCTGGCACAGGCTCCAATAAAGGCAACGGGACACTATGAACATCAAGAACCTGCTTAAACCTCTTTTGGGCATCCTTAGGTAGGGTCAGCACTACAGGGCGAGCAATTACTACTGAACAGTTGGTCTGCACCAACTCCCTGTGTGGACACACCTTAGTCCATGGTCACATCATCTCTGTGCAACAAACCTTATCATCTCTAAGCAACAAACCTTACGGCCTCTTGAGGAACATAAACATCCAGCCTCAGTCACTATTCTGAATGTAGAGTCAGAGATTCCCACAAGGATACCGGAAGTTATCTGCATCCAAATCCTAGGGTTCTCATCTGATTACACTGCTGGGACACGGCTCCTCTGGGAATAACTTCTGCCTTTCATTCACTTTGGACTTTCCTAGCTTGAACAGAAGACGCAACGAGACTAAAAGGCACAAATATGTCCAGATGATCACAATCAGAGGAGAGATGTAAGAATGAACTTAGAAAGCTGACTACGGTGATGATTCCTGTTCTCAGTTTCCCACAGGGTAGACTTTCTGCTCATGTCTGTATTCCCCTGCCCATTCAGAACAATAGTAAGAGCAAATTATGTAAAAATTATGGTAAGTTACTGTAGTTGCAATGGGCAAGATTTGCTATTTCAGTATATTCTTAAAATAAATGTGACCTCCAGTGAAAGAATCCTAAAGCAAATGCTCTGTAACTATCTGCTATGCTGTTAAAGGGCAAATGTTAATGAGCCCATCAAAAGCCAGAGAACAAAGGTAAGTCAGTACAGCATCCACTACATTCCTCCATCCTTCCTGTTGGCTAACTGCTTGAGGTGTAAATAAGTAAGTGTTTGCCAAAGGATTTCTTCATTAGAAAAATGTGAAGCTGTGCCAAAATTCAGAGCTGCTCCACTGAAGTCCATGTAAGTAGCTTGGAAAGTTTCAAACAAGCTGCTGAGAAACCTGTCTTTCTCCATGTATGGTCCTTCTCTTGTTCACAGCATGACAATGAATTACAAAGCAGTGCAAGCATTTGCTGCCTAAAAGACATGGTTGGCATTGGCTTGAACTGTGCTATATCCCATAAAGTGCAGACAGATCCTTCAAGGAAAACAGATTAGTGTTACCTCTGTATTTCTCCTGCCCTGCGTTAGCATATGGCCAGCTCATGAACAAGGGAATCTGAACAACTGAAAAGATGACTGTGAAGGCTGACTCCAGCTACCCACCCTTCAATCCCTCTTCCTTCTCAGCAATAAAGAATGCTGTTTACAAACGCTGTAAAAAAAGCAGGTTCAGGCCCTAGGAATTTTGAACAAAGGTGGAGCAGCACTCTCAGGCATACCAATAAACTGGCACTAAACGTGCCCAAGCTCATTTTTATGGCCCTCTGAATAAACACTGGGTAATACAGATAAGCTGAAACTCCACTAGAAATTCCACTAGACCACATAACAATCCAGGAAAAAAAAAAAAGGACAGGCATGATCCTGTTCTTGGATCATTCACCTCTGAACTAGAAAAGGAGCTAAAAATACATTCTGTACTCCAACAGAATTTTCAAAGTGATCTCATAGGTGTTTTCTATCTCCCATTTTCATGGCACCGTATCTTCATTTTAACTATACCTCCAATTATAAGCACAAGTCATCACAGACAAATGACTCAAGTGAATCATGTAGGTGTGTTAGATCAGATTCTTCTGTCACTTGCTAGCAAAAGTTAGAAATCAACATTCCTGCAGTTATCGTAGGACCAGGCTGGCCACTGACTGAATACTATTAAGATAAGCATGCAATAGTCAGAGATTTCAAGAATCATGCAGCACAATAATTGCTTTTATTATGTTGAATAGAAATGAAAAATGAGAACAGAAGTGCATGAACTAAAAGCAGAAAACCCTCTGATAGCACACTATTAACTGCTCCATCATGGATTCTGTAATAGCACATGTACATTGATGTGTTTCAGTATAGAAATGCATTTAGTTTGCATAAAATAATACTTCCAAGGGAGCAGGAGATCCATACACTGGGAACACAGCAAGCAGCACTAGCTAACAACCTATTAAACATTAACCTCCAAAAGTCTGATCCGTGCAGGCTCTGGTGAGAGGTCTTTATTGCACTGGGCAGAATGCACGCAAATACATTTTTCTGGTTCTCTAAGAAAAGGTCTCATTTCCCTGTTGTCCTTCAATTCCTGCTCGTGTTTACAAGGCAAACATTACTAAAAGATTATACCACTCCTCCTACAAACTGGTTGTTTTCTCTAGCTGTACAGTATATCTTTAAGTTAATTAAGACAAGGGGAAGAACTCACCAGCATTAAAACAAAAGATGCAAGCTGAAAGACAAAACCTACTAGGAAATATCAGGCAGGCCTAATAATCACATTTGCAGGCTGCCTAAGTTTCTAGGCTACTTGGAAAATTTACAGCAAACAAAACCAGAACCTCAAACATAGTTCAAGCTGAGAATCCACTGTTGTCAATGTTCTGTTCTTGTATATCAGCTCCTGAATGGAGCAATCTGCAATCTGCTTGATGTTACCCTTTAAAATCCAGAAAGTAGAAAGAACATGTGTTAATTTTCAATAACATGTCATACTTCAGTAACTAAGCATATTTTGGAATTTATTTTGTTTTTCTAAACACCCTGTGAACTTGATCAAAAAAATTAAGTCAATTAAGATATTTTTACCATAGTTCTACTGAGTCCTAACTCTACTAGCATAGATTAAATAACTGTACATATTCAGAAATCTGACTCTTGCTCTCAGAACACTCTCTTGTACTGGGACTCAAACCATAAACCTAAGTTAGAATTTTGAAATGCAAGTATTTAAAGCCAGGCACTTGCATTCCACACAGAGTACTAAAAATGACAACATTTTAGTCAGGTCACATTTGCGAAGACTTAAAGAGCACTTGCTTGTGTTTCTGCTAAGGAAGTATGCAATTACACCAACCTTTGTACTTGCATTAAAAAATATTATTATTACATAACTGCCTATATGCATTCCTGTGCATCTTTGAATTACTGAAGCTTGAGAATTCCTTGGGATTTTTATTTATTAATTTCTAGCATTGCTTGTGAGACTGTGGGATGAAATCTGTTGTGCTTTAAAGCCTGATTTCCTTTAAAACCAATGACACAGCTGTACAGTACTGGGATAAAAGAATTTGGAGCCACAGATGACTAGCATGCATCCCATAAAGAAGTACTACCTGAGCATCACTCTTCTAAAACATTACAGACCTCCAGAGAATGTTCTAAGAACTAAGGATTATTAGCAATGGCATACTTTCCATTCTCACATGAAGAAAAAGAAAACAATCTCCAGTACAGCATATTGGATACAAAACAAACAAACTTTGTTCAACTGTGTGTGCTCAACAATCGTAACTGTTTACACCTGAAAGATTACCCAAGCCCTGCTTACTGTCAATAGCTGCCAGCAACCACCTCGCCATCTCATACTCCCCAAAACCTGCTCAAACCAGACTACCTGCTCATGATGGCACCAAGTCCCACCATCAAGCCCCACTACAGTTACTAAGGGAAATTTTCTACTATCAAGAATACTTGGGCCGAAGTAAATAGTCAGCATATGTACATGACACTGTCAAATCCCAGGTTTTGAAGGAAGTTTCTTTAATGATTTTCACACAAGGATTGAGAAGATCACAGGGAAAGCCAGAGATGCTTGAATTTCCTAACTTTGACAGACAGTATTTATTGGCAAATAGTCCAGTCAGAAGTCTACTGGCATAAAGCTAAGTTTGTAGTCCTCTCCTACATCTGAAAATGTGGCAAATTTAAAGACTTGTAGGTCTTCCTAACCTTACACTGTAACAATAAACTGTACTGGTTCCTTTATCCATTGTCATTATTAGGTAAGTGGGATTCATACAGCATCTTACACTGTTACCTGTCTTGGATGCAAAGTTCAGAACTGAACAGAATACTACCCTTGCTTTTATCCTTTTCAACAAACTGTTGGATGGGCATAAAAATTATGTTTCAGCCTCAGCCAACTGTAGTCCCAGACATACCGAACCGTGCAGTCAATTTAAAGTCCTTTATATTTGTAGCACGCTACCACACCATAACACAAGACTTTAAATGCATCTGATTGTGATTGCTTAAGGAAGTAATTAGGAAAAAATAGCTACTAATAACAATGGTTATACATTGTGCTGTATTTTAATGACAACAATAAACTTATTTGTTGATAATGTGATATTCCAAGATATCTCTGGAATAATCTTATTATTAATGGTGTGCTCATCCTCTCTTTCCTACTTGATTCAGTAATTAATCTGTTTCTGGTCTCACAAATTGCATAATCAGAAGAAATTGGTCTGTGGGATTCTCAGTTCAAGTTTTAAATGCTTCTAGAAAGCATCAGATCTATTTTTCAGCTGCTAATATACAGAAGACTACCTTAATTAAAATAAATTTGAACTTTTATCAATGTGAAACCTTTTCTTAATTAAAGCACAGATTAGGTTTTTTTACTGAAACGGGGTGTCAGAGTCCCTTCTGCAATAAAGAATGTGCCACCCTGACTTCACCAAAATGTCATCCAATTTACTTCATCAAAGTATTTGGCCTTGTGCCCCAAAAGAGAAAAGCTATTACATGTGATTGCTCACTGACTCTATGCAGGGTGCTTTGACAGAAAAAACTGTTGTTGCCAGCGCAGTGATTAGGGCTGCAAATGCCAGTAGTAATTTTTCATCAGGAAAAAAACCCCCAACCACCATGGTAGCTTGTAGGGGTCATGGGCAGTGAAGACAAGGTGGACTGATCACTATCACCTTCAGTTAAAAGAAAATTGAAAAAAAAAAGGAAAAAAATCAGCTGACCTTCAAATGACACTAGTAAAAGCCATGTTTATAACAAACAAAAGGAGTCAGTTCTTCACATGAGAGGAAGCAACTTGTGGCACACTTTTCCAGATGACACGTTGGAAGCAAAAAGCTTACACACACGCATGAGAGACACAAGACAATTACTTCGGACATCACAAACTACACAAGTCATACCAAGAGCAGGAAAACCTCCAAGAATAGTCATGAATTGGTAGAAAAAAAGGAGGAAACACCTTGCTGCCCTATCCTACTCCTCCCTCGACATCTGCTTATGGGCAGTGTCGGAAGCAGGACACAGGACTAGACGGATCCCCGGCCTGAGCCAGTACAGCCACGCTTATGTATGATGAGCAACCACTAAGAGGATTATCCAGTGAATTCTGTGCTGCGAATGACTGCAGAAATAATGCATTAGCTGATTGCATCTGGACAGGCTGCAACAGCTGACTCTTTACTGGGTCAGCAGCTGTACACCACAGAGGAGGGAATGTTCTGTTTCCCCCCACATGACAGTGCAATGCAGCCTTGGCCTCACATAGGTGTTACTAGGCTCACACCTGAGGATTTTTCCAAGGCTACAACAGTGTTGTGCAGGGAGCAGTGTAAAAGAAACAGTGAATTTAAGTGTTCCTGGCTCTCCCTTCATTTGATGTTGGAGTGGCAAATACACCATCCCCTGTGCTAAGTTCCCTGGAACACAGCAGTGCAGCTGTGACATGCAAGGGTGCCAAAGTAGTTCCTCCTACTCACAAGGTGAAGACAATATGGAATCTCTTCCCCTCTGTGACCATGCAATATAGCGCATGGCTGATTAAGGCTCCAAAAGACACTCAAAGTATCAAATAATCTGTATTCTAAGACTAAAACTGTGTGGCTAATTGCATGGGGATCTTCAAAGGCATTTTCTAATTCATATGGTCAGAGGTATCTTCATGAATGTTAACTGGATGGAATAACTGGGTTTTTTTCAGATATCAGTTCACAGAGTTGTCATTAAGTGACACAGATACCTTCAGAAAAAATACAGAAAATAATTTAGTATGAACAGAAACTGGAAAAAAAAAAATCTCTTCACAATGTATTAGGCATCCTTTCCATTTTGTACCAGAAAGGGATGAAAACCTCATTGTTAAAAGGGAGAACAGTGTCAGTAAAGCATACTAAACAAACCAGTTAACAAAGATTGAAACATTTAGTATTTATATATGGGATTTTTGCCTTGGTTGCAATTAGCATATAGATACTGGGTTAGTTTCTTCCTATCTGCTGTTCTGCCTTGCCATCATTTACACCACAGTTTAATAAGCAGAATTCAGCAAAGCTGTTTCAGACAGAAGTAATAAAAAGCAAAATCTCACTGTTTGCAAAAAAGTACATCACTGCTTTTCAATAAAAAACTAATACCCTATTCAGTTCAATTTTCATTTCCTTTGGTTCTCCCAACACTATTTATATATATGACCTTGTACCTGAGACCATATCTCTTAATAAACAGCTAAAGGCTACTCTGCTTCACATCAGTAGAACCTTAACCTACTGCACTTAATGCCGTAAAACACATACAAAGGTCATGTATTGTGATACGTAAGCAAGAGACAGATGTGGAAATCCATTATTTTTAGAGAGCACAGCAACATGGAAAAGGAAATGACAAACATAGTAACAATCCTGTGATACACTCCAATGCTACCAACTCCATCTGTGGAATATCACGGTATTTTCTAGGAGAAAGAGCCAGGCAGGAGAACTGGTTACAGAACACTGCAAAAAGTTAAACTGGTAATGCCAGGATCAAACATCACTCCAGAATTTGTAATACGTTACAAAGACTTCACTGAGGGACAATATTCATCTTCCATGCTCATCCCCACAATTTGCAACTAAAACACGCCTGTGTTATCAACACTGTTTCCAGTACAAATCCAAAACACAGCCCCATAACAGCTACTGTGCAGAATATCAACTCTACCCCAGTCAAAACCAGCACACCATCTTATATAAGCTGGCAGGGTTAAGGTGTAAATGATCACACCTCTGCTTGTCACAGCTGAGGTACAAATCATTTCAGAATTTAAGATAAAAAAAACCCCCAAATTAAACATTTACAAAGTGGCACAACAAGAATGCTCCCTTGCTAGGTTTACCTAACTCTGTGTGTGCACAAGTGTTCAGTAACAACCGAGCTCAGATAGTTCAGAGGTTAGATAGTTCAGATAACTCAGATAGTTCATTTTATTCTACCTTTCAGCTTTGAGAACTAGAATCTGATTTATCTATTTACTGCAATGTTATTCATAAATGGAAAAACTATGATCTAAAAAGAAAGCCATGACCTAGATATGGAAGAAATCCAGGCTCTCCAGACCTGCATCTCACATTACAGTGCTTAAACCCAGTCCTGAAAAAGCTAAATTGCATTTCAGATCTAAAAATCAAAATACTCATAAGGAAAAAGGTTTTTCACGCACAGAATTCAGCAATGTTACTTTCAAAAGAAATATCTGATGTGCTGTAAATTAGGGAGTCCTATGTGTCTCTATATTGTTCTAGTAACTCCTGCAAGATTCGCAGCACACAGAGAATAGACTCCTTTTTTAACAGTGAAATGACGATGTTCACTCCTGGCAATTAAGGTGAAATGCTGCTGGGATCTGCTGGATACATCAGATTTTCAAGAGCATACATATTCAGACATCAGGAGCATCTGGCCCCTTGTGTCCCTTGCATCACGTGCTCCTGTTGCTCTTAGACTGCCCTGAGCCCATTTTATGACGAATAGGTTTTGGGGCACTAGAAATGTTACAGGCACAGCAGGCTGTACCAATCACCTTCTCCTGGACAAACTGTGATCTTCACAGTACTCACAGGAGGGGTTTTCAAAAATGCATAGGACTTACACTGCAGTCTAGGAGCATTTCACTGCTCTTAATATGGGAAAAAGAATTAACTTAGTGCTGACTCCTTCTGAAGCTCCCACCTTGAGAATACTACAGATGAAGCTAATGGCAGAGGTCAGCAAGAATTAAATGCCACAGGCAGAAAAATCTCCTACACTTCTTCACTTTGTATCAATTCTGACAGCCTGCAATGTGCCCTTGTCACAAAGACAGCACTGACTGCTGATTTATACAGAGGGGATAATGCTGATCATTTTGTGTAACCTGATTAACTCAATGACTAATTAATGAGAAGCAGAATAAACATTGAGAAATCTAAGCAGGAGGAACTGAGAGATTTGTCTTAGTAGAAAAATTTTCACCCTCTTGCTAACTTCATTTTTCCCCCAGGGGTAGAGCAAGGATGCTCAGAAACAGCTGGCTCCTGCAGAAGCTCACATGCTTATTTTAGTGTATCTTGTTTCTTGGTGCTGACTTTGATGGTTCCCTTTTGAAAGATGATGTTCTGACTGAGACGGACTGCTTCCAAGTGCTAAACCACAACGTCACACCTGTCCATAAAAAAACCAAACCAAACAAAACAACAACAAAAAAACCCCAACAAACCCAAATCAGTAACAAATATGAGTGAAAAACATTTCAAATGAAACATGTGCAAGTACAGACACATAGACACATATGGATCTTATTTTCTCCTCATCTTATCTATATGGTATTATCATGAGACAATTATAACATCAATGAGTATTTGTTCCAAGAAAAAACTGTGAGAGAGCAAAAGCAAAGTTCCTAAGCATCTCAACTGCAAAATTTGTCAGCTGTATTCAAACTATGTATAGTATATTAGAAGTATGGACAGCAGAAGAGAAACATACATTTGTTACGTGCCTGTGTTTCCTTTAGATGTCCTAAATCTTGGCAAATTTATTCTCATAATGTGTTAAAATGAAAATATTGCTTGTGAAATTCTAGCTAAAGAAGTATCAGTATAATAATTTATTACGTTACAGAGTTTAAGCATATTTGTGTAAATATTCAGGATTGCATTTAGTAACAGCACAAGTGACAGATTTATAATCTTGTGAAGGCTTTAGTGAATTTCAAGAGCAGAAACATTCTGTTTTAATAATACATATGCAGAGTTGTCAAAACCAGCAGAGCTAGAAGCATTGGAAAGCTATTTCAAAATTACACAAGGAATTGTTCAGGGTTTTTTTTTCACTTGCCTTTCTGAATCACAGCCTAAACATAATCATCCTCCTCACTGCACACTGAATCTCCTGTAGGTGAAGGGTTTGGAGGCTTATAAACTTTTCCCTACAAATCTCATATTGCTCATTTCCTGTCAGCTCACATCTGAAAATGTCATTCTGGCTGAATCACCATATACCCTTACTATAAACATGCCCATCTGCGCACTGGTGGACAACTGCAAAGTGAATCCTAGCCGAAGAAATACTAAGCAAAAAACCAGAGACAGACTTCCACAGCTGCCCCTTCTCCTCATGCACTTCCCACCCATCTTCATATCTCCCATGTGAACCCACTCCTACTCTTGGGGGCTCCCTAGTCCAGGCAGGAGCAAACTGGCATGACTTGCACAATAAGGGGATACTGCACAAAATGGAAATGTTTGTCGAGATCTACAGAAAGGATTTCCAATGATCCATTCCTGCTGTCTCCTGATGGGAAAGAATTAATCCAGGATTGAAAGACGACCATTAACACGATGCTAAAATGGTCCCAGACATGAAAGAAGAATAAAGGAAACTATCCAGACCCTGCAGCCTTAGCCAGGACAGTGTAACATGGATTAGAAATGGATGCCTCTTTTCCTGACATAAATGAGGCACTGCTCTTGTGTCTGCTGAGAGTATAACCCTGAGGTGACAGGGGAAGGGACTTATTTAGAGGGAGCCTGCTCAGTCATGGTGAGTCCTCAGCAGTTTCTCCCGGATCTTGTCAAGGGATTAGAACCTCATGCTACACCTGAGGAAGTGAACGCAGTTTTTGCAAAAACCAGCAAGAGACCAGTTTCTGTAACTCTTCAGGGACTGAAACTTGCCTGTTCAAATGTCCTCAGAATGCATGTACAATATACTCACGATGATAAAACTATACATTTAGAATTTTACTTGACTTTGTAAGTTCAACTTTTAATTCAATTTTAAAGTTATATTAATTTTCTAAATGTACTTGCTTTCTCTCCAGCATCAGGTGAACAGAGCTATGTATTCTACCACCCAGGAGGGGAAGAATGGGAAAAACTTTTTGCATTCTTGTCCCCAAATATGTAATCAAACCAGGAAAAGTATTACATCCTCATCACGCCAGTGCTTGTGTTCCACTGCAAACATTTATGTGCTCTGAGTTGATGGTTCTTAAAATTAGAAGTGCTTTGTCAAGAGGGCATTAGAGGGAAAAGGTGAAAAAAAAATAGAAAAAAAATATCATGTAACCCTGCACAACTAGGTAAGAGATTGTATGTTTTATATGAAGACAATACCGAGCTAAAACCCATGCTATTAAAAGTGACATATTTCAGCTGAAATCAGTGGAAGGGATAATTCCAGAAATCTCCCCAAGAGCATGTCTCATAACAGTTTGCCTGCCCAAATTTCCCTTGCCACTTGAACTAAATAAAAATCTTCTTCATTGCCTGTCTTTGATCATTAGGGAAGCCTAATCACTGTTATTCCAAGGTCCCAATTCATGCCAGTTTTAACAATACACCACTGGATACCTATCCAACAAAGGACTATAGGCAGCTGCAGTTTGAACAGTAATTTAAGACCTTTGTAAATGAAAGGTCCTAGTACAAAATTATTGTTTCTCTTGTTACTGTAGGTTCTGTAAACCTTTCTCTGCAAGAAGATTGCAAAATTGGCAACACTGCAACTCACGACTGACTAATCTTTCATTACAAGTTATCACCCAGTTTAGTGCCAGAAAAATCTATCAGAATCATACAAAGACACACTAGGAATTCTGTTCCAAAGGCAAATATAAACAATGTTTTATTACAATACTCTGACACTTATAATGTGAAAATGCACAACAGTGCAGATATACTGTCAGAAAATTAACTGTTTACACACAACACTGCCCAATGAAAATCAGCTATTTATAATCCTGAAAATGCGAACACAGGGCAAACACCTCATCAGAACATTCAACCTACTTCAACCACTTCCCTCTAACTAGCAGAGCCTACTGATCAACAAACTGAGACCTTACAGAGCCCTCACTGAGTTAGGAAATTAAAGTGAAGCTTGGATAAAAATCTTAAGGATTGTAGTAATAGCTGGCTGCAAATGAGACCTGTAAACCCCAACAAACTCCAACTTACTTCGGAATTAAAAAACATAACATATCAAACCCCATAATTCTTTTATTATAAGGACTTTCCAAATATGTATATATATTTCTGAAGAAAGTAAACTTTTTACTTCCACCTGCCAGCAACTAACCTGGATAATCATCTGGATATCATTCTATCAGGTGGAATGAGAAACTAATGAAATCCTTTCAGGCAAGGCATCAGGAACCTGCCAGTTTTCTCACTGAAATAGAAATTATTCTAAGATAAATTTTCTATTTCGCTAAAATTGCATTTAAAAAAAAAAGTAGATGCTTCCAAAGAAACACTCCCCAACATTTCTAATTATAATATTATGATATGCCTGAGCAATGAGCAACAGGAGGCTTTGCAGCCCTGAGAACAAGGCAGGGACTGGAATGCAACCCACAGAAATTTCCAGTTCCCTTATTTTCTGAATTATGATCCACTGAGAAAGCAAGCTAAGAAATCCTTCTTCCTGGCACCACTTGTCTTTCCCAATGACTGAGCAACTTTCGAAAGAAGAAATATAACTGGGATGAAGGTGTTCCTCTGCCTCCCCAGGGCACATACACAGCAAGAATGGTAGTTCAACTACCAGCAGCCTTACAGAATCACATCTCTTTTTCCCATCTTTAACACTAACTTTTGGCCTCCTTAAAGCATATTTTCTTTAAGCTGCCACAGTCTCTACCTGATTGAAATGCTTTTGGTCCTTCTGGAAGCCTGTAGCATTGAGGATTTCCCCTAGCTATGACCAACATAGTAGACAAGATGCAACTTGCTCCAGTGGAGCTGTTTTTCCTTTCCAATACACTGCTCCAAGAGAAGTCTGATGCTTTCATGACTTCATCTAATGATCCACATATTCTTGTTTCCATTTTAAAAGAGCAATATTTTCTGCTTTTAAAAATCCACTGATTTTATGACCAAAGTTTGAAAAATCTTAAGATATACAGACCATGAAGTGTCAGGAGTTATGCAAGTTTGGGAAGATGGTAAATATGACCAAGATATTCCCATCTTGGGGTGGGATAGCATGAGCCACTACTCCCCTTTTGGGAGTGTCTGGGTTTATGTCAACAATTTAGGGTTTATGTCAACTGCAAAAAAGATTATGATGAATGGATAATGTGAAGCAACAGACACCTAAGCAACCTCAAGAACAGCCCGACTGCAGGGAAAATTAATATTCTCACATCTTCTGACACTAAAGGCATGTTCCTGTTTTTCCAGTTGAGATTTCA
Organism: Atrichornis clamosus; assembly: GCA_013400975.1. Classification (NCBI taxonomy): domain Eukaryota; kingdom Metazoa; phylum Chordata; class Aves; order Passeriformes; family Menuridae; genus Atrichornis; species Atrichornis clamosus. The sequence continues at coordinate 35,024 of WBMZ01007244.1, forward strand.
GCACCAAAGTAGGAGCCTGAAGCCATGGAAAAGAGATAAGAAAAAGCAGGGCTTACTTCTGTAACACACCAAGCTAGAAAGGCATACTAGAGCAATGAGCGAAGAGCATTGTCCAATATGCTTTCTGATGTCTTTCCTTATTTTTTTAAACCATTGTCATTGTGTTTCAAATTCTGATTCAAGTTAATCCTTCTGCAAATGTGTGGTATTCTTCCCCCTGTATATGAATTTTCATGCTTATTCTTTGGAAAGATGCTCTTTCCAAACTCTTAATCAAGAAACGCCTGGATCAGCACCAATGGCTTTGACCATCATGAGATTAAACACCTAAGACAGCGTATAAACTGATTTTCTTCCTATAAGTACCCCCACCCCTATTTTGGGAACCCTACCTTTGGGTAAGGCTAACACAAGCATTCCAACCAAAAGGAGGAATTAATGCTTGTCTAGGAAAATGTCTCAATAAGTCCTACCTCCAAACAACACACCAAGAAGAACACATAATGCAAGTTACATTACCACAAATCATTGTACTAACCTAGAGAAAAAGTGACCTCCACATTCAAGAACATAAAAGAAAGGATGACAAAGAAATTCGGGCTGTGGAGGGGCTACAGCGTGTGTGCAGAGTGACTGGAGGTGATGGATGGCCATGGATCAAGAGTGCTGGAGCTTTTGGACTTCACTACAGACTGCCAGCCTTTTCTCTGGACTGGGAATGAAGGGCTGTCAATTTTGAGTACAGCAAGAATAGTGGGACAGGGCTCTGGGAATTCAGAGAAAAATGTAAACATTGGAAATGAGGAAGGAGTGAGAGTGAAGGCAATAATGGGAAAGGTAGCAGTGTAGTGACTCAGGGTGAAATGCTGGCAACACAGTGAGGGATTGGGAGGAAAGGATGACAGAATGTCCCACAAGGAAGTGAGTGAGGTCATCTAAATCCCTCCTTGCCCTCTTGCAGTTCACAACATAGAAGCTAAAAAAGCCATTTAAATAAATGCAGCTGAGTTTGGTAAAGGGCAGGTCCTCAGTTTCACTTTCCCTGCCATCCACTCCCCCATCCCACCATGCTTCATGCTTGAATGCAAAACCCTTAAAATCAAACAGGCCCTCAGTTTATGTAAGCATTGTCCTGAGCACCCTACATTTTTCACTGCTTTCAACAGGATGACTTGGCAAATTTCTATCCGGCTACCTGTAGATACATCAATGGCTTTTCCAGAAGCAGTAACTTTGCCTACAAATAGCTTGCTGTTTTCTGGACACTGTGACACAGCTCATGCCAAATAATTCTCTGTTCTTTTATGACACAGACCAGCTGACTTCTACTGTATGTAATGATTCATGCAGTAGCAACCTGGCAATCACTTCTCTCTACTGAATCTCACTTACTACCACTTGGTTTTCTCTTCAAGTATACCATCTCTATTATATAAATTGGCTAGGATAGGGGATATCTGCTAGGAGAGAAAAAATGTAACCTTTGAAAATGGTATAAAGCGTCCTTTCATAGAGCCACCTGACAAATTAAAAAAAAAAACTTCTTAGTATATTTGCTACATGAAGTTAGATGATTGTATTTCTTGTGTTTGACTATGCCTTGATTAAACTAGAAAACTTCCCACCCAAATTAGATGGACAAGGAACAATGTCAAATTTTAAAAGCTGACTGCCAGCAGAATTTGGAAATATCAGCAAGATCCAAAGACACAAATACAATGTGAGCCCTTGCATTTAGGGATGGCTCATTCCACTCAGGCAATCATCTGTCTCCTGACGCAAATAGATGGGCAACAGTTTCCACCTCACTTGAGTAATTATACCTTTTAGCATATTTTGTTGGAGTCATTCTGGTTGTCACGATATACTTAGACAGGTCATACCTCTGAACACATGTGGGAAATTTCCCAGATCTCCACCTTTGTGCATTCCCAAATGCTAATAAGCCCTTAGGAGTGAAAGCCTGCCTTGACTTTTGCAACTGGCTGAGGCTTGAAGGAGAAGGAGCCCTTCTTCCAGGCTCTTTTTTTAGAAATCTGTTCTTTACCTGGTTTTGTTGCTGAAGTAACCATCAGCAGCTAAAGATCACTGTCATCGGCCAGACAGATCATTTCCACTACCCAGAAGTTACTGTGGCACTGGAAGGCTACCAGTCATTCCATCTCCCGCCACAGAAGCATTTTAGCTGAGCATTAGTAACAGTTAAAAGACAACTAAATACAGCCAAATGCTTCTTCACCGATTTGCCATGTAAGAAAACCAGCAACCCTTCTAAAGGCCACTGGGCCTGACTGGTACAGACTCAACAGACCCTTCTGGGATACACCACAAAGGCAGAAGTGTTTTCAGCTGATTTCCTTTGAATGGCAGAACATGGGCTCACAGCAAACTTCCTGTTCTGTCAAGGTCAAAGACACTGTATTTTCATAACTTATTTTCTGACAACTTCTATTGCAGCCAGCAAAGGCTAAACTGATTTTACCAGTGGGTAAAACCATACCAAGGATAAGCACGTATTTCAACCCTCCTAAATTCAAGAGCTCACACCTTGTAAGAGAGTAATTATCTGCAGAGCTAACACACAAAAAGACAGGAGGTAACTGCAAACCATCCTCATGACCATTTCCTGCACAGACTTGAGGTTGCTTCCTGTGGTAGAGACAGCCCAAGCCAGAACAAGGCACTTTTGGCTGCCCTTGTCAACTTCCGAATTTTAGAATCCTTTGATGTTACACAAAAACCCTCTTCCCAACAAAGGTATAATACTTTAGCTCACTTTTATATAATACTTTATATCACTTTTCTTTAAGAGGTCCAACATACTTTCTACTAATAATAACTGTTATTTAATGCTTCTCTTCAAGTGCACGCAGAAATGGCCATCCTGAGACAGAACATGTGACTTTTAAACTCACGTACGTGTTAGACAGGCAGACTTCATAGTGGCAAAGGCTAGAGACCTCACACTGTCCTAGAGTACCAAAGTTCATCACAACTGAAATACACTGTAAATGATAACCCAGTTAGAAACCTTGAACACTTCCTACAATTATTCTCCCTCCTCATTTAAAAACATTTAAATTTTAGTGAGTATGTTTCCTGCATAAATAACAGTGCGTAGCCAACAAAGAATAAGATGTTTACTAGAATGAACTTCCAGACTAGTAATGAAAATTAGCCTATCAGCAGAATCAATGTGTAAACTGCACACCAATCAATAACACAGCACATTATTACAAGAGTGCCTGCCTTCCACTTATCTAAAAGATTTCTGAATTGAAGCCTGCAATAAGCCTGAATTATTGATTTGCTGTAAGAGAATGAAATATTAGAGATACTCACTTTTACCAAAATTATTCGTGCTAGCTCTTCACATACAGGCTTTTCTTCATCCTTCTTCAAGCTTTCTAATTCAAACAAGGTATTGTAATTTTCCAGCATTTTTGTCATTATCTTGTTGCAGATCTCCTGTTCTTTTATACCTTCAAATCCAGAGGGCACACTAGAATTGGACAGACAACAAAGCAGAGTGTTACAGGGACTCAACATACAAAAGGTCCCGCACAGAGTCTCTGTAACGTTTCAGTGGATACAGGCTGGATAGCAGGTACAGTCAACTTTGGCTTGGAAAGGAGGACTGTCTCTATGCTGGTAACAACTACACAGTTCGTGTGCAGTTTTTCTTATCAATATTCAATACCATACCTGTTGGCCAAACTACCCTCTCCACACAGTCGAGGTAGGGATCTAACTGAGACAGGCACCAAATAGGGTACCACCAACTTTGCTAGAAGGTGGGTTTCATGACATGCAACACAGACAGCTGAAGCATTTAGATGCTCTGAACTGTTCAATTCAAGAGTCAGATTCCTCCAAAACCTGGTTTGTGATAACCTCAAAGGCACAGAGGAAGGATGAGCGAATTAAGAAAACCAACATGCCAAGCAAAACACTAAAAGTTAAACAAGATCTTTGCCTTCAGGTGACCCAATGCTGTACACCAGAATTTTTAATCTAACTTTTGAGTTACCATTTCTTTTGAAAGTAGGTTCAAAACTCAAAAGGCTTTTTGAAACATGGAGATGGAGGCTGCCTTTTACTGAAGAGCCTAAAAGATTCATACAAAAAGTGGTTCCTAAGCTCAATTTTTTGGGAGAATAACCAACTACTCGGCTGCTGATGAAGCAGCTTCTTTCTTGAAACAGGCCCCCTTGCAGCCAGGAATTGTTTGCCAGTCTTTAAAGGCACACAGAAATGAAAAGGCGAGATACTGATTTGGAAGAAGTGTTGCATTCCAGTCTATGCTCCTTTGCATCCCTATGTATTTCACACAACTCTCTCATGTAGTAAAAAATGCATGTTACTCACAACAGAGCATCTAACGATCATCTGCTGGAATATAAGCTTTCTGCACATTTTATTGGACAATTTTATTGGCCCAAAACTGACTTAAATTCTGTTTTAATGCAAATGAATAATCTCTGAAGATTCTTCTTCTCCAATTGTTCGGTGTTTCCTCCTGTACAGTATTTCCAGCAGACACACTGTCCTGTCAATAAGCCAAGTGGCTGCATGGATTTCCTAAAGACCTTATAAAGTGGCAGAGGCTGCAGATCAGGAGTAATGAAATACAGGGAAGATTTAGAGAAGAAACAGAGGAGCCAAAACTAGAAAAAAAAAGTTTCAAGTATCGTTTGACTGAGGACAACTAGTGGTTATATGAGAGGAAAACACAAGCCAATCCTCCAAAAGTTAAACAAATGCCATCTGAGCTATTTTACAGGGATGTAACTTGAAAGTAAACCATTGTTTCCTACAAACAGCAAATTAAAATTTACAAATAACTACCTACTGTAAAACTGTAACTGTGGTTTATTGGGGCCAGATGTGCATTTCAACAAGAAGACTCTGAAAGCAAATGCTCCCAGAAATTTACCATCAAAAACTGCTTTATTGTAGGGGCTACTGCCAACACTTCCCTAGTGGCAACAGCTAACACAAAAAAACTCTACCTGGTTGAAAAACAGTCCAGTCTATAAAGTTTCCACAAAGCACACAAACAGTATTTAATTTCTGCACAATTCCACAGCTTTTTTGCCCTCCCTTCCCCACACTACCTTGTCAGTCAAACTTTATTAAATCCAACTTGTGAGAAGTCCAACATTTTATTCTGAACAATTCTGCATGAGTACGGTGAGATACATATGCTGAATAGAAGGCTAAAACTCACAGCTTTAGTCTTAACACCTCTCTCTGAATGTAACTAAGCAAAGGACTATGAATTCTTTTATTTTAATGGCAATGAAACTTATTTTATGCATTGTCACCTCTCTACCACTTAAAAGGCATATTTAACAAATTTTCTAATTTATTTCTCCTGTAATTGCAGTTATTAGACCTACACCACGGAGGACTATAATACTCTTTGAGCTCTCCATGGTGACATTTTCCTTGCAACAAATAAATGCTGAGCTGAAGATAAGTTTATATTATGAGCACGCACCACCCTGCCTATTTATACAAAGAAAACTCCATCTGTTGCCACACTGCATGATCTATCAGCTTGACTAGACTTTTCTGAAAATGTGTGTAAAAAACCAGCCTTTTACTTTAGCTCTTCTTATTCTGAAAAGTCACGACATCTACAAATGTCACTTCAACTTACTAGAAAAACCCAGTTCTATGAGAAAATTTTCTCTCACACTACCATTTTCCTGATGCACATCCCACTCCTTGGAAATTTTTCATGATCTTTGTGAAGATCTTGTTGAACATCGCAGTAAAACAGTGTTCATAGTCATGGTTCCTTTATGACTATTTTCATGTTAATTAGGCATTACTGCTGTGTTGTTTTGACGGTTAGACGCACAATTTACTCCAGTTACAAAATCCTCACCAGTGGGACTTGATCCCCTTATAGCCACATATGTACAAACTACTTCAGCAGCAGCACCAGAAGGATCAGTTTCACTACCAGAAACACCAGAAGGGTGGCATAAACCTTCTGGGTGCAATTTCTGTGGTTATTTCTAGAAGAAAAACTGTTGATAAGTTCAGGTCTATCTTAGAGATTTGAACTGGAAAACTCCCACTGAGTTTTCACAGTAGCTTGCAAAGTCATGGACAGATACATAGCATAGGCAGAGCAAGAACAAATTCTCCAGTGTCCCCTCCCTTAGATTCCCTGGACATCATGCCCTTCCAAGAGAGATGCTCTGACTGATCTGTGCACAAAGCACAGCATCTACACTTTAAGTATCTGGAAAAAATATGTTTTCTCTAAATGAGGCACCACCATTAACAGTATCTGACTTAGTTAAGCAGGGCCAAGGGCAAAGGTGCAGGAATACCGTAAATTTTACAGGATATTAAAGATTGAAATTATTGGTGAAGTCATTTTAAAGCAGAAAAAGCAGTACTTCTTGAAGTTAAAACATTACTTGGTAATAGGATCAGCTTGCTAGCTCTTAAGTCCAAAATAAGACACCCAGCAGTATTTCACACTTCTGCATAACATCCTAGAAGGATGGCTGGCCCACCCAGTGCAGCTCCATGCAGCTCGTGTCCATGCAGGCCCTGTGCCCACATGTTCTATGGGTTCTTCCAGACCGAGTGCATGTCTCCTTGCACAGGGATGCTCATGAAAGCAAGTCTCAGTGGGTTAAACTACACTCTCTGTCACAACTTTTTGCTCAGAGCTAAAGTGACCTGACATCAGATTGACTCACTGTGAAAGAATTACATTTCATGCATTAGTTAACTGAATTCACCTCAGGGTCTCACAAGCTGTAACAGGCTAAATGCAGAGTGGGCTTAGGAGACAGTGGATCTCCAGACTGTACTGAGAGGTGCAGTGACACACACAAATATGACTGCATCTGGCACGAGACAAGGCTCTGCCACCACCCACCACACCTGGGAAACTTGCTTCAAGCGGCCAGGAGGACTTGGGATGCAGTCATCTGTCTTTAATGAGCTGAACTGAGACCACTGGACTGATTTCCCCAGGCAGCAACTGCTGACAGCTTCCTGTCACAAGTGAGAACCAGAAATTTCCATGCGAAAGGGTTGTCTCATTACGAATTCCCAACAGTGTTTGACCCCACCCTGTCTGAGATGAAGGATGCACATTACCATTTCCCTAAGTGGCTCTGCGAAAGTAGCTTGCATGGAATGACAGCACTGTAATCCTAATTTACAATCACTGAGGGCTATGTGCTCTATAAACTACTTTTGTTGCTTGTACAGTATCTTTGGTAGAGAAGCACCACAAAGTCACCTTATCATTCTCCTAGGGAATCCTGCCAGAAATGAAGGGACTCAAAGGACAGGGAACATTACATGGGTTTTTTGTTTCTCCAGCCCTGGCAAAACATTTTTAGTACTTCAGACGCACATGAGTCCCTCAACACACACAACTGGAGACTTTGAGAGCAGAGTCGCAGCAATTTATAGAGGTTACAACTTCAGGCAGTCTGTTCTGTGCCTCTAGGCGGATGTTACTGTGTCTGTCACCGACATGACCTCATGGCCATAACTTGTTTCTGTACTTCAGCTGATGAAAGGGATGTGTCCTAACACAGAGGTCCACAAACTGGTGCAGCTGAACACAGGGACGTATTCATGACTGCAGACTCTGCTGCAAGATCAGAGTCTAATAAGTAGCTAAGGATACAGCAACACTAACTTGAGACAAGTGTTCACCTCAGTCTGTAACACTCCTTTACATGCTCTGCATCATTTACAGGCTTACACCTCACCAGCTGGGATGAAATGTAATCACAGATGTCACTACTGAGATTTGGCAGAAGTGTTTTAGCTCCTGAGGTACTGGAGAATCCTGGAGAGTCAATTCTGAGGCATGTACCCGCCTGCCTGTTAAAATCTGTTCCAGATTATTTTCTCCAGCATCAGATTTATGAGCCTAAATCAACTTGGTAATTCCACTCTATCAACGTTACTTGCAAAATAATAAATAAATCAAAATAAATAAAAGCAATAATAACAGCATATAATGAATAATAATTAATAATCAATAATTAATAACAAAATGCAAAAGGCAGGTAACACAGGTAACACAAAGAGTGATGCTGCCACAAAGACTTTACTGACTGGCTTCACTTATATGCAAAATCTTTTGCTTCAGCAAAAGCTGCATTTTTTATCACAAAATTACAGAGATAGTAGGCATCTTAGAGAGTGCAACCTACACAAAGGGGAAAAAAGAGCAATCCATAGTCTAACATCCCCTTACAAAGTGCATTGCACTTGTCTCCAAACATTTCAAAGCAGAGGCTCTTCAAAAATGTTCCTTGTGATTGCATTTGAGCTGTACTGCTGAACTCAAATATTCATGAGTATTTAATATGATTATGGATGAGAACATTTATGGCCTTCCTATATTATGCTTGATGCTTTAAACTGTCATTATAGAGTGCAGCATATTGAATACTTATGAAAAACTCCTTTAACCTGCTGGAAAATGCAGTATTTAAAATCTATATGAACCCTGTAAGAAAGGTTACGGCTGCATGCTCCAATTTGCAATAATGAATGTTTAAACAACAATTTTCAGTACTCAGTTCGCCCCCAATCCTGGATGCACATTTATTTTTAAGACTGATGCAGAGTTAGGACTGCACTGTCTGAAAACAAAGTCCATCCACATAATGTTTGAAAGGCCAGTATTACGCACTGAGGAGTTCTAGTTCAGTCCCTCTGCTTTCACTTCAGTTTCTTATGCCCAATCTTTGTAGGCCTTGTCCAAGGCTGCTAGAAACCAAGGTAAGACATTCATGCATAACTTCAGATCAGATTTTAATTCTTTAGCGTCTCTGAAATAATTACAGACTATCTACCATTATCTCCATATCTAAAGATGTTGTACCTTTTCTCCATATCTAATGCTTTCTTGTTACCCTTCAGGTAACTTCTGTTACATACTCATCATACATAAATAACCGCCTCTAACTCCAGCATTTTAACTGGATACCTGCATTTGTCAGCCCCTTTTTGGGGGGATGGACCAATCCCTAACAACATGCTTAATCTCTGTTGGAATGAAACACAACCAAGTTAATGAGAGCTTTAACAATGGAAGCCACATAGATCATTATCTGAGAGAGAGCTGCCAAAAAATGACTGCAAATGGATCCTGTGCTTACTCTAACCGGTAGACCTCATATCTTACCATCCCAACCAAAGGACAGGATGAGTGCATCAGCTCCTCTGACACCCAGCTCCAAGAGAACAGAAAGGAGGACAGAAAACCCAGCTGGTCTTCTCCTTTCCAGCACAAGCTGTGAGAGCCAAGCAGAGATCACACAGCAGGCCATAACCAAGGCTGTGTCACTACAGGAGCTGAAATTCAGTCAATGGACAATAACGTCCTCCAAGGGTATCCATGCTGCAGTGTTAGTACTCTACACAGTGTTAATACTCTACACAGATCAGCCTACACAACTATTTATGTTCCTTCATGCTCATTGCTCCTCAAGGGCTGTATTTCTCAATATACTTGACCTTTGCCTTCCATCACAATAAATCTGAACAATCCAAGTTGGGAGAAAACAGTGAACTAAATTTCCAATCATTTTTTGAGCTGTTTGACCTTGCCCTTTACATTTTCCTTTATCTTACATCACACTTCATTACAAGGACTGCAAATAGCCATTTTTTCCCTTCTTGCATTCATGAGAAATACAGAAAGCACAAGATAACCCTTCCTTAGAAAAGCACCACTGCAGTTTGTCAAACAGCAAGTAAGGAAGCAGAGGAAGTAGCGGATAAGATAAAAGCATAAGGGTTGAAATTTTAAGAGAAGGGATACATTACAGACAACATGATGTAGAAAAACAGAATGAGATTAAGAAAATTAAAATGAAGTCTAAATACCTGGAAAATGGCCAAACAGCAAGATTTATTCAATTGTTAAAGTGTTTCAGCTATGGAGTAGGAGATACTATGCTTAAGTAGCTAAAATGACACTAAAAACACCTTGCCAAAAGAAATGCTTCACTGTCAGCAGATGGACTTTATCTTCTCTGACACTGTGCATTAAGTACACAGACTCCAACATTAATTTTAGACATGAGTGTGAATTTCTGACAGAAAAATCTCAGATCTTCCTGCTTCAGCAGTGTAATTGCTGACAAGTTGGATGCTAAGCCTTCTTTCCTTGTCGCAGAGAAACACCCCATACACTGCTCTGAACAATCAACGCAAAGTGAGAGCAGCATTCGCTTCAGCCACCTGCCAATATTTAATTTTGCAGCCAGCCTCTCCACAGGCTGCCTGCAGCCAGTAGAGAGACAGCCCTTGCCAAGCAGGCTTCAGGCAACCTTACTCTGGAGCTCTGAATTGTGTTCTGACGTGCTTGGCCAACCAGCTGGCTAAGCCCAGTACCTAGAAACAGTGCTCCAAGTTTTTTCCTCCCCCTATCAAATCTTTGTTGACACAGATGGTCGCAGTCCCAGCAATATAAGACTGCATCCACTAACTCAGGAGAAAAGGGTATTTGAACTGTTGTTCACAATCTTTGTGTCTGGAATCACAATCCTGAACTGCCTTGAAAAGATCAAGATGTGATGAAACACATAGGGGAATTACCAGATGGTGAAACTTAGTTTAAATAGAAATCTGTATCCATAATTCTGACCTATTTGTGTCTTTAAAAACCCTATTAGCCACTTGTTAAGTGGCAAGCCTTGCTTTCATTGCCTCTTTTGACATATGAGCAATTATTTCAACGTGTGTCGTATCTGCTGGGCTGGTTACACTTATATACAGTGACAGGAACCCTTGGGTTTTCATCTCCAGTGAACTCTGTCATTTTCAGTCTTTTGCAATGGAATGAGGTGATTCCATCCCTTACCTTTGTAAGGTACAGTCCCTGTACCTTACAAAAACTGTTACATCTTTGCTATGCCTTCTTAGGAGTAGAGAATAGTTGTGGCAACAACTATACAGCTTTTAAGACACATGCTTTGGTTTAATATTAGGAATGTCAACTGCAATTCCAAACTGCAACTCTCTGCACTCTACACCAAAAAAATATGCAGAGCTAATTTTTAAACTCTCTTGAAAGAAGTAATGAGTAAACTAAAAATTATTCTAATAGCCACTCGGGAGCTTGAGTCATAGAGATATAGCTATTGAACTCAAATTCTTCTAATTTACTTTGTTTGTTCTTAACTCTAATACATGTAGACAGAAATTCCCAAACTGCCCATAAAAACGCAATTTAAAAAAATTGTTTTGCTTTTCCTTGTCAGAAGTTTGCAGTATTGTGCTTCCAGCAATTCTCATGTTCACGCATTCCCACACACGCTACAGTCTTTTGTGTATTCTTTCTTTTGGAGAGGAAAACAATTCTTTATCTTGTTCTACTAACAGAGCAAATGCTTTAATCTTTAAATTCACCTTCATCATCCAGCAGCAACATCTTAAGATGAGGCAGCAGTGTAGTCACTAGGACAACCTTTTAGTTTAAGTGTCTCATTTCTGCTTGTTCCCTCCCTAATCAATGGAAAAATATATGCTCCTTAAAATGACAGCAGGCAGCATCTAGCCTAGGTATGTGGAACTGTCTCAGTATATTACAGGAACCTAATTTCTGTTTTCTCTCTTTAAAGAACTCCACTTCTTTGCTAGAGGAAGCTTAAGGAGATGTCTCATTAGGCAGTTAATCTAATCTGAGTCTTACTAGGCAACTCAATATTATTCCAGAGTGAAATTTTACAAATATCAACAGAAATCCAACATTGATACAAGGAACTGGTTTGTGTCTTCTTGGTGATATCACACATCTTTCAAGACTGATGACTGAACTAAACTCCCTATGTGTCTCCATGTCTTAGATCTTGGATGCCAGCCAGTGGGTTCACTGTGGAGGTGAAGGTGCTAATGCTGCACTGCATCACAGCAGTGACTCAACAGAAACTTCCTCACTCAAGTGTGTTCTGGCACCTGGAAATAACTATTCCTGCTACTGCTGCAAGCTCCACCAGCACATAAAACACATCTTCACCACAAGCACCCAGGAACTGCGCCAGTGAAAGAACCCAGTAAAACTAACAAGTCCAGTTAGGAGTCTCAAGAGACCAGTGCATCCCCATAAGCTCCAGAGCACTTTTCAAATACACCAGGACAGAGAGCCCAGAATCACCAGCATCTGAGGACAGACACACCAGATCACAAGGCCAAACATGCAGGCAGTATGCAGCATCCATCTCTAGAGATTAGATAGCACCTGGGTTCTGCACTGAAATCCTTTTGTGCCAGGTATCCTTTGTCAAAGCCTTGTGCAGAAAAGCATTCATATTAACTGATGGCAAAGGAAGAAACCTGTGTAAGCACAAGGCTCCTTGCACTTACACAGTCTGAAGGCCTTTCATGTTATACTTCTGCTCTGCTACCAATGCAGCAACAGAAAACTGATCAACAGTTAAGCAAAATAGCAAGAGGAAATGGGACAGCAACTCCACTCCCATTTGGCTCAAAAACAGCTTTAGCACTGAAGTTGAAGACAGCCGTAGCCTCCATTTGGTCACCCCGACAAATTAGAGTTCTGACCTATATTTCTGGCCATCTGCCAGCATACAGGGAAAAGTAAAAACCCCAACTTACTGAAAGCAGTTTGGTCCAAATACAGTGGCAAGATTGCAGAGATTCATCCTGTTCTCTACGTGATGTTCAGCAACCTTTATCAGGAACTGGCACAGGTATTTCAGCAGGCAGTAATGAGCGTCAGGCAGTTCTTTAAGGAGTTCTTTCAAGTAGCTTTCCTTCTGCATGTCATTTCTAGAGTCTAGGAAAAACAACAGAAGAAAAATCATATGCATACGGTTTTCTGCATTGCCTCCAATTAACTTACATGGGTGAGTAATCAGTGGGAGCTAAAATCTCTTCAGAGACACAGCACTCCTCAATCATCCTCAGGGAATGTGCATGTTTCTCCTGAGGCTCACCCTGGCTACCACTGGCGCCATTTCATGCTTACCTTTATGCTGTAACCTTTCTCCTGAGCAGATTCAGCAGTTCCTAATAGTCAGCTAAGAGCTTTAGAGCATGTTTATCCCCACCTGGTACAGCTAAATCTGCTTTAACCCCCTCTCTACCAGATCTCTGGATTCCATGCTTCTTCTGGATGTCATCCCTGCTTCCCAAACCCTTCTCATATTGTTAGTTTCCCTTCTCATAAAAACTTTCAAAAATAAGAAAACAAGAACAGTAAAGCAAGGAGTCTCCTGAAATGCACAGTGTTAGAATAACAGTACTACAGTACCTTCTGTGTGTGATAACTCTGCTGAATCTCAAGAAAGGAGTCTTGCTTATGGGAAAAAAAAGACTGTTCAGGGCACTGTCACACTCCAAAGCAAGGCAAAACATGGCCTAATGTTAGAGAGTAGCCTTGCTATACTGTATAATCTTCTAGAATTTAGGTATAGATAAAAGTTTCCCATACTGAACTAAGTAACACCTAACTTTTAAGGCAAAAATTGCATGAACTTCACAGATGCTGTGTTTATACAGACCCAGATGGTGAACACAAGCTTGGCCTCACACATAGCTTTTGGTTAATTGTGTTCTGCTGCTGGAATTGAACTCACGGGCAAAATTCTTTGCTCCCCTTCTCCATCCCAAGAACACTTTCCAAAAAGTGATTTGTTGATTACCTATTAAAATCTTGGTTTAAATGTTAATAAAAGCAAAGTTTAGAAAATAATTCAGTATCACTTTCCCTTTATACCAAAACAGGATGCGTTAATGCTTGGAAATATTAATTTCTACTCTCCACAAAAATGAAATGTCACTGCTTATATATACATAAAAACCCTAAGGACTTTGCAACAGCATTTTCAGACAGAAGACCTCAGGCCCTAAAGGTTTCCTCACCAATCTAATTTTAAGCAGTGTCCACTAACTTGAGGCCATCTGTGCATTTCTAATACTTTTTTCTTTATTTATCAGCCTTATGGATTGCTGGTGCTAATGCCGTAAGACTGTTGTGACATAATTGCTTTTTCCTCGGAGATGTAGTGTAAGGTTTAAAACCAGTTCTAGTGGTTGGAAGGATGTCTTTATTCCACAGAGCCAAGGGGAGATCATGCTAAATGCTAACCTTCCGTGTTCTCTGTAACAGGCTGCCTTGCCCCAAAGTAGCTGCTGGCTTACCATGGGAATACAGACATCTTCCCCACGCTTAGGGTAACAAGGTATTTCTGCACTCAGAGCATGTTACGATCCTTAGCAAGGAGATTCACCCAGTATTCAGTCAAAACCAAACCTTGCTCACTCTTCAAGACCCATTTTCAGTCAGGAAGATGTAACAGAACCAGCTGCACCCAAAACAGCTGAGCAAATAGTTGCTGCCTCTGCCGTATGCCCTGCTAACAGCACGCAGAGAAGGCTGGCAAAAAAACATCCCATGGTTTGTGTTGCAGGAAAAAGGAGCATGTTATATTTGCTCCATGTTTTTTTGGAGAGGAAAACAAAAATCTTTGAACATGGTTTAATGTACATATAAACACTTCAGAAGATCCATCTTTGTTTTTACTTTCCATTTCCCAGAAATATTCCAGTGCTGGACTGAACAGTATCCAGGAGTAGAGTGCTTTGAAAAGTAGTCGGCTGTGAAAATGAGCAGTCTGTGTAAAAATATATGGAAGTGGCTCCTGAGAACTCAAACACTAAGTTGCAATGTTAGTTTTGTTTTGCAGTCAAACATTTTTTGTGACTAAAAAACAGGATTTATCCCGCAAATAGTTTGGGAAACAAATTAGTTTTTTATATACATACTTGCCACTTCATACAGCTGAAACTTGAGGGACTTCATCTGCTTCCGAGCTTAGGATTCCTGCCTTACCTAACATGCATAATACAGTATATTGTGAGAGAAACCTTTTGAAGTTTTATATGCATGGTAAATTCACTTTTATGTACCTGTTTTGGTACCGCAGGCGCAGTGTGAATTTTTTCATGACAGCAGACCAAAGTCTAAAATTCCAGCCAAATTAAAGGACGGACCATTTCAACCAACTGATTAATTATATCCTTATCTTGTACTGCTAAGAAATCAGCTCCTTCAGAAAAGTCAAATATCAAATATGCAGGAAGCAGATGAGAAAAAAAATCTTACTTGCTTACTTATCGCAACCATTTCTTCCAAAAATTATTTTAGAGCTATACAGAGTAAAAAACAATAATTACTTTGCTACTAGCAATAAGCTTGGGAACAGTAAGAAATCTGATTTATTATTTTATTTCTGTAGCAAAAGTTCAGGGTGCT
Source organism: Atrichornis clamosus (assembly GCA_013400975.1). Lineage (NCBI taxonomy): Eukaryota > Metazoa > Chordata > Aves > Passeriformes > Menuridae > Atrichornis > Atrichornis clamosus. The sequence goes on from WBMZ01007244.1 coordinate 50,313, forward strand.
TCTGAAGGCTGTATTAAATGGAATAACAATAAGGAATTTCAGTGCATTTGTATTTGCACTGATCAAAGTGAACTGTACAGTCTCTGACTTGATTACTAATTATCTTTTTATGAAGCCTAAAGAAAAACAAAACACAATTAATTTCCATATAGCTAGAACATTAAAATTCCCCTCCTAACATATTTTCCTTTAGATAACAAAGCAACTAGCACAGAGTGTTTTCTACTACAAATTGCTTGCAGTTATGATCAGGAAAGCCAAAGCCATCTCTCAGAAAAAACTTACCTCTTCCATCACCATCACCCCACCATCTAATTAGGGAATGCCCTTGATAACTAATTGCCTCTCTGAGTCTCTCACTGGGCCTTTAGATTGATGGGTACCTTTTCATTTACTGAAGGAATTTCCGTCCCTTCCAAACTAGAAAGATGTTAATAAGAGCCACAAAACATTCCGAACACAGGTTTGCACTCTGACAACAAACCAAGCTATTGGCCTTAGTTGTATTTGGTGGGTAGGATGTCCCTGCTCATTAACCATGATGGATTATGTGATGTGAATCAACAGCAAAAATGTTTATTGCTGGGCACAGCCAAACCCGTGTTCATTTCTGTACTTTCAAGAACAGAGACAGATACCACATCTCAAGATCTTGAGAAATTACCCTAATTGAAGGACACAGAGACACTGAGCAACATGAGGGAGCAAACCCCATTTACTGAGCCATCAAATTCCTTGTCCTTGAGAAATAGAGAAAGAAAATACGGCTTTCCTCTCTGTCCTGCTTCTCTGATGAAAAAACATGGGAAGGATCTCAAGATTTTCTTTCAAAACAATCCAAAAATCAAAACTAATTTGTTGATTCTCCAGTTGTTGACATCTCATGGATTCCAGCTTTATTTTGAAAAATTTCTATTACAATTAGTGGTGAATCTAGTCAGGGACATGCACACATGGTATTCCATGCACTTTGTACATTTTTCAGGACAAGTGTACCTCTGCCACCCATGACTGTATTTCTTCAAATAAAACATCTTTTCAATTATTAGAGAGCAAAAATAGTCTTGAGTCATTATAACAACCATTTGGAGCATTCCTCCTCCTTTTCAGTTTGTTTCAAAGTCAATCCTTCAGGTTTACTCAGCTGGTATAGACCATCAGAAAACATCAGTGCACCAGAGTGGTTTACGCTACCATGCAGACAAGCATCAAGTGTACCAAACCCCCAAGCTTATGTACGTGCCTGATTTTGTGAAATAAAAGCTGTCCTATGGAAGTCAAGACTACCAAGTGCAGTCTTTCTTCTTCAATCAGATTAAACAGGGTGGCATAAAGCTGAACATACACTTTAATCTCTGCAGCATCCTGAGACAAGACAAATGAGCTTGTCAATATTGGAAACGGGAGAGTGTCAACTTTTCAAAGGCAATTTAGAAACCTATATCCAAGCCATATTTCCAAATATGCCCAGTGACCAACACACTCAAGATTTTCAACCACAGCACACAAAGCTCTTTTGAATATTTTGCCCAATACAGCATAGGGAAGGAGAAAGAAGCAAAGTAAGAATGAAGACTAAGAGGAAGGTGCTCTCAAGGCACACAAAAAGACAACCACTTTTTAAATTTGGGAGCCTTCCAAAAGTCATATGCACTAGACAGCATCTCAGCAGAGGCCTGCAAGAGAAGCTTAGCTAGATGTACAGCCAGGGAGGGCTTGAAACAAAGAGTGAGATAGCAGGGATGGGGAAGGGAACAAGTCCAGCAGCTTCAGGCCATGTCTAGGCCCAGCAGCCAGAGGACACAGAACTGAGCCCAAGGACCAAGGAAGTCAGCAAGGGCAGTTGGCACCTCAAAGCTGAACGACGGACTCACTACTGAGGAACAAGTCAAGGAGACAAGTGAAAAAGAGAGGCAATCTTTCTGAAAATGTTAATTAACTAGAAACAGGAGTCTCAACAGTGTAGGAGGCACAGACACATTTCTGAGGGTGTTTTCAGTCTCATTTAATTTCAGTATACACCCACAGCTCACAACAAGAGGGACATATTTTCCAGCAGTTCATGCTATTTCTGAACACATTGGGTGTCTTTGACATGCTAGAGACACAATGTAATTCTCCAGTTCATCTCTCTTCATGTTACTCTTTCCCCCTGTGGAACATGCTGCCTGAGCATCACTAAAGGTATGGATACTTGCAAACAGGTGTAAGTGTTTTTGCACATGTCTCAAATGGTCTGACCCCAAACAACTCCAGTCTGGAAACACTGAAACCCCATTACCACAGTGCCATGCCCTAGCCAATTATCTGTGCTGTGAGAAGAGGAAGAGAGGCTACTGCTCAGTGTCATGCTACCATGTCTGCATAGCTTCCAGCTGCCTTGCATACTACCAGTCTGGAGGGCAGACAGAAAAGCTTGCATCTGTCAGCAGCTATCAATGTGCCCTAGGAAGTTAATCTTTGGCACAGAGGCAGCAGGTTGTACACTGCAGTACCATGGCACCCACTGGACTGTAAGAGGAATTGAAGCATTTCTTTCCACCTTCGCAAACTGGAAGTGGGACTCCAGTCTCTCTCTGCCAAGAAACAATCTGCTTCAGACACGATCCTGTTCCAGAGGGGAAAAAAATCATGCCTTGTTGCCTCCAGTAGAAGAAATGTTTTAAGCCTTCATCATAAGAAGCCTGTCATCACAATCCAACTTGAGACACCTCACTCTCTATCATTATGGCACTTTGCAGTACTGTACTTATGTTTCATTCCAACATATTGGAGGAAGAACACTCTCATTTCTTTTGCAACTCTGGTGAGTGTCATCTGCATAAAAAATCCAATTGCAAGAGTTTTTACTGCCTAACAAACATTATCTGTATGTGGAAAACAGAAGTTATTTCTCTTGTTTGGAACTAGCCCTGGTAACACCAAAATGACAGCAAAAGCCAAAGGAAATGGTTAAAATCACATCACAAGAGCCTGGAGAACCACAGATATCTAATGAATCTGATTTGGTGCACTGCTGCAGTTACCATGGTTAAAAGGTCAGCTCTCATCTATTCATTTCCACAGTCACTGTTCAGATTGAAATTTGACCTCTAAAAGCCCCCAACACAAGCTGTATTTTTGGTTCTGCTTGTTCATGTAACTCAAACAGCTGCTGGCTACTAAGTGTTCTGTAAACTGACCTGTTGATCCAGAAGGGAGCTGCTCCTTCCACTGCCTCCCATCCCTCTCCCTGAAATGATCAAGGCTGTTCACCGGCACCAGACAAAACCATGCCAGCCACGGCAGGTTGTGAGCAGAAGGAGGTATGTGAAATAGAACTCACATCTAGCTGCTGCCCACTGAAAAATATAAACTCCATAGGATGGAGCAATATCAAGAAGCCAAAGTGATGAAATAGCATGAAACTTAATTAGACTGAGTACCAAAGGAAGACAGAGTCCACATTTCACTGCACTTCCACTGGAGGAGGGAATGAAAAAACAACAACAACAAAGAAATTGACAGGACGTAGAAGTTTTTTCCATGCTAAATAGGGAAAGTACAACAGCACCCTGTCTTGATAAAAGCAAGTGACCTGTGAAAGGGGTAAGTGCTGTACGTACAGTTCCTAGTATGTACAAATGTCTTAAGAGTCAGTGATCACGATATAGAAGATAAGGAATGAAAAGCCAGAAAGGATAAAACAAGCTCAGGCAGGAACTGCTGTACGGGAGCTGCTAAGTCCTTCTGGCTGAGGTTTGTCCAAGTACAGCCCATTTCGCATGGGCAGGTACCTACAGCTGTACCTACAGCTCTGCTCTGCAGTGAAGCCTCAATCACAAAAGAGATTGTGATGGACATTTTTTACCCCAGGACTTCCTGCAAGGAGCAGCCTTCAGATTTGGTAGACATTCTGAGGAGACCAGCCAACACCAAGATCACTATCAGTGTGTCCCTGGCCTGCACTCGCAACACACATCTCCGATCAACATCATTTACAGAGGGAGGCCCTTCTCAGCTCCCACTGCCACTGTCCTTCTCCAAGGGCAGAGAGAGACAGGACACACCAAGTGGCCTTTACGATACACTACGTGATGTTTCATGGAACTGCATAGTCTTGGCATTACGCTGAATATTTATATAAACAGCAATGCTTTAGGATTTGAGGGCAGCATGCAGAGCTCCTTTTCATGTGGCACTGCACAGGCTGCAGACAGCAATGCCAGACCAGCTGCTGACTTCCTGAACACCAAAGGGACAGATTCTCTCTTTCATAAAAGGGCAGATTATTTCTTTTTGGTTTGGTAACAAAGAGGATAGCTGGAATTGGAAAGGATTACAGCTACAGGTAAAATTCGTAATTTTCAGTCCAGCTATTTCCTATCTAGAGGAATCATTCTCTAACCATTTTTATTGCAAGTAAAGTAACTATGTGTTATTCTCAGGCCAAGATCTCAGCTAGCTTAAAAAATGCTGATAAAATCCCTGAAAATATTCCAAATGAAATCTAACATAATCCTATAAAAACATTTCCCAAAGGGCAAAGCTTCAACAGGAGGAAATACAGAGCTTGTAACAGAGCTTGTATTTGCCTTCACTGTAGACATGCAGCAAAGTGGCTCCAGATTCAAAGTTACTTTTTAATAACCTGTTGGCTGAGAAACAGTTTGACCTACTCTCTTCACAGTTTACAAAAAGAACACCCAGGCACACACTCTCTTGGTACCATTTTGCAATGAATACCCTTGCACATACTTTGATAAGTGAACAGATAACTCCTGCAATCCTGCACAGCTGGTTGATCATTTAACTGCAAGCAAATGCCCACCTACCACTTAAGCTAATCTGAACACGATGAAAGTCATCAGTGCCTTTCATAACTACTCATTTATGCTGTATTTTCCAGGGCACAAAAACCCCTTCAAGTTTTCTTCAGACTTTACAAAAGCCTTCCCCTTGCCATTATAGCCACCTGGCATTTTTCAAATAAGATTTTTTTCCCCTAATCAATACTATAAACAGGATTCTATTGTGCAATACAGGCAAACTTAGCTATGAAGACACGTCACAGCTGGATGGACTTTTGCAGAAATGGATTCATAGGTTATACCGGTAACTTTTTTTGGAAACAAGAAAGTTTGGTGGGTAAGTCTGCTACGTAAGGATATCCATCTCATTTCCCCAGAATGTACTGGGGGGATTTTGCCTTTCCTGTGGGAAGACGGCACAAATTAACCTATCCACAAACACCACAAACAGCACTGTTCACAAAGTACATCAGTAGTTCCTGGTACAATATGACCTTTGTGGGGGCAGGGATATAGAACAGCAAAGGTGTGACTTCTACTAAATTTACACTTAAACTGTGATTTATGAGAAAGAACATAATTAAATTCAGCTCGTGAGTCAGACCTGGTGAAATCTAAAAGACCCCAAAGAAAGCACAGCAACAACCAGAAAAAAGGGACTTTCCAAAACAATAGCACCTTCCTACATAACACTTCCTGAACCTTATCCTTGTGCCCCAGACAACTTTACTAAATTGGGAAAGTATTTTACACAACCCACATACAACCTTACAACAGCTGAAATGTCTGCACTCAAGGTAAAGCACAAAGCTCTTCTCCAGTGCACCATCAACACTCTCTATAGCACAAAAAATGAAAGAAAGAAAACACACAGCAGTGTTCTCCCTCCTCTAGGAAATGGCTAAACTTCCGCTCCACTGAAGGCAAGAAAAGTGGAAAGGAGACCACAGGACAAGAGTGTGAGAACTTTGCACCATCTTCTACTAGGGATGCATGTCAGAGAGCATGTTCCTCCTCTTCATTCTCTAGTAACTTTAACCACTCACTCTGCAGCTTCTTAGGAGACTGTAAATAAGTGTTGACAGCCTGCAGCAAGGGAGAACTGTCACTGACCCACATGGTCGAGGAACAGGGCCTACCACCACTTATTCCACATAACACTACCACACACTGATACAGATGAATTACACTGAAACTTGCACAACTCTCTGTCAAATGATTTCTCAACTTTTCAAAGTCATGTTCTTTCCTATGGTTGATCCACCACTTGAAGGAGGATGAGGGAGTGTGAAAAGAAAGAAGTCTCCCAGGTTGTGAGCTATGACACGGAATAAAAGATAAAGGCTGCTGTTACTTACAAATTGGCTCCTTTTTTGATGGACAATCACGTTACTTAGTGAGAAGCAGAAACCTTGGCACTGTACGTTTTTGGCCCAATTTGAGTAGCAGATGAGGTTCTAACTTTTCGGAGTGCATTACAATGAAACTGACAGAAACCACCCTACCGAACAGAAGCAAACCTGTGTCCTAAAGAGACTGCAGTTACTGTCCACTAGCTTGCTCAAAGAAATGAGCTGATCATTTCAGTTTTTATTCAACAGATATAACTGGATTAGAAAATCATAAATAGTCCAGATTTTAACAAATATGTAAGAAGCATTTTTTGGCCTCTTGTAACAGAACTGAACATCCAGGAGCAGGTAAGAGCTAAAGGCCAAGGAAATGAGGAACAAAGTAGGTAAATTAAGAAACCAATTATCCAGCAAGAAAGTGCATTGAAGGATGGAGATTTTACCTTTCACTTACCCTGGTAAAGCTGAATGAACCTGGGATGTAAGGCAGATGTGATAATCCCATCTGGCAACTCTCTCAAAAATAATTTCAGCAGACTGGCTGCTGAGTACACATCACCATGTTTAACCAGTTCCACCTCTTCTCCACGCTCGTACTGCAGACGCAGCTGCTCTACCATTTTCATGCTGCCGTTCACCCTGAAGAGACCTTCCTGCGTCATACCTGTAATTGTATACTGATGTAAGATTGAGCCGAACTACCACATCCCAGTGATACAATGAAACAGATATTCTAGTGTGAATAACACACATGTAGCAATACAAAGGAGGCAAATCAGTACATCACAACATTAAAAAAAAATACTACTTTGTACACAGAAACCCCCTCTAGTCGGGTAGTTGAATTATGATAAATAACAAATACTAATGACAAGATCTTGAGGCCTGGGATACTCTTTTGAGAAGCCACAAAACTCAGAGGCGTTCCTGTAATCTCACACCATGGAGAAACCAACTGAGGCAGCCACATTTTCCATTCGTATATTTCAGCAGAAAAGGATCCTACAAAGAACTCTACAAAACAGTTCTGTTGTTTCATTTTTGCAAGTAGCCCACTACCTGGAGCAGGACTGCCAAACTCCCACATGTGACTACTTCCAACTTCACATTTCAGGGTTACAGGTTCTTATCCGTGACCATCATGAGGCAAAAACATCTGAATATGTGCTGATTGCAGCACTAACTCCATAATGAGTTCTGCAACTTTACGACAGTAGGAAATCTCAATGAGCAAATATGTATCTTGGACAGTACACGGCACAAAGTATTTCACAATGAAAAAGAAATGGTACTGATCACCACAGGCCAGACACTCCACACCCAGTGAAGGAGATACAGAAAGAAGGAGGCTTCAACAGAGGAAGCCAGACGAATCATACAATATCATACATATATCAAACATCACTTTCTAAGTGCGTTACGATTCAAAACCTTCTGTGAAGAGCCTAAAACTGAACTCAGTAAATTAATTTTCCTTTAGAACACTTTCAACACAAAAATTCTGCTTTTTCTAGTACTGTGTCTATAGACCTGCTTGTTCTTCTTCAGAAGCATAACACTTCAAAAAAATAAATATATTGTTTTCTTCAGTTCAGACTAGACATCAAGGAACAGCAATCTGACAGAAAGCTTCCAGTCCAGAAAATCAATTCTGAGGCAGCAGAGTTTATAGAGAAAAATAATCTCTTTTATTAGACCAGAAGACAAAACTGCTCTAGTAAGGGGAAAAAAATGGACAAGCACTCAAACATTTTATTTGACTAATATGAGATACTGCTGACAGAGTTTGTATTTCTGTATTCACAAGGAATCCATTCTTATTTGACATGCTGTGCTGCCATCTCGAGGGCAGAAAACACCTCATCTCCATCACGATTTTCATTTTTGCAGCACTAGGTGAGCAAGGGATACAGTTCCCACAGAGATCAAACTTCCTTTCCTCTTCCTCTCTCATTTATGGAAATGAAGAAAGGCTAGAACATCCTGATAACAGTAATCAGACACTACCAAATGCAGCATAGGGAAAAATTGGCTTCATCTATAAATTTGGAAATAGACAGCTTAATGCAAATTTAGTTCAAGGATGTAGCTGCCCAACAGCCAGCTCAGCGTGGGTCTCTGAGCCTCTGTTAAAAACACCTTCACAGTTAACTTCAGTAATGCACAAAACAAACCTTACACAGACACAGGACACTCATTTCAAGAACTTTTCATGTAAGAGAGTATCTTGGAGATATTGCTTGCACTTTTGAGAAAATGAACTGTATCTTTATCGGGGGACCAGATAATCCACTTGGCATTCAGAAGCCTAGACAATCTTCCTGCAGAGTAGAAAACTTGGCTTGTTTAGTCCATATTTGGGACACAGTCGTGTGGGATTCTGATCTTTTTATAGAAGGCAGAGCATAGCCCACAACTTGCAGTCAAGAGTGTTTGTCAGCTTCTGGTTTTGATTAAACCCTAAATGATGCAAAGCTTTTTCCATTCTTTCAGTGTCCTAGCAGACCAGTTTAAGGCAAGTTGAAGTAGATGAAGCAAGATGCTGCTGTGTAAAGGTAGGATCACATTTTAAATTTGCACTGTACCTTAATCTAAGCTAACTTTCAAACCATGTTTGCATCTATCAGCTTCTGAGGATCTATCAAGATACAGTCATGGAATCTAAGCCTCTGCAATTGGATTACCATTAGTGAGTGGCTAAAAGAAAAACCTTAGGTAAGAAACCTCTTCTTACAAGATGAAATTACCACCACAAAACCTTTTCCATTGCTGACCAGCTGCCACAGAATACATCTGTGCACCAGTGGTTCTCTAGGTTTCTGCAAGGAGATGTATTTCAACAACAGGAACTAAAGTCCTGTTAAATGAATGCAAAGAGAAGCTAGGAATTGAACACCTCTTCCTTGAGGGAATTAACAATAACTGGAATCTATCTGAAAACCTGTAAGAACGTGTATTTCTTTTCAGTAATGTTCTCTGATGGGATGGGTGTGTACGAGTGTGTGTGCCTGTGACTACCTCTATATCGAGAAAGTGTTAAATACAAATGCTTTGCAATTAGAAGATGACATAAACCTTCACAAAAGGAATACATTCCATTTATAAACTGAACAGCTTGTTTATGAGAGTGTGCTGCTACCTAACACTGTAGTTTACCTTTATAAGTAAGCTCAGCATCAAGGCAGTAAAAAAAAAAGCAGCAAACCACATGCAGTAATATTCTTTGCCTGTGGTTAGTGCCACAAAAGAGGACAGATTTTCCCTTTGAACAGTCTTACATAAAGAGTTCTACTAAGGAAAAAGTGACTCCACTAAGCTTACCATGCTGGGTGAGGTACTCGACTATATTCCACACAACTATTGGGATTCCATTTTTGCTCAGTCCCTGCTGCTGGAGCTCCAGAAGACTCACACCAAACACCTTTGGGCAGATCGTGTCCCTCTGCTTGTTCAGTGGAAGCACAGCTATCTTTTTCATGTCCTCCTTCAATCTCACAGCCGATTTGCTCTGCTTACAGGAGAAGAAAAAAATGTGCATTAGTCAAACTTGCTGCAGAAGATTGTGTGGTCACAACACAAGCACATCCATCAACACTGGCTTCTGCGCTCCAGAATAAGGGCTTGGTCCCACTTCCTTTTAATCCACAGGAAAAAAACCTTTGTGAAGTAGGAAAGTAAAAATGAATGGAGGAAAAACTAGAAGAGGAATAAGAGTGTAGGCAGTCTGTAGTTAAGGGAGAAAGACTTTTGTAGGCAAGCTTGTTACTAGAATAACAAGTAATTGTGAGCATGCAAGCAGGAGACTGCTGTTTTAACTCATGCAGTTCACATGTGTTACAAAAGGAACTGAACACAAACAATCCCAATCTCAAGCTCAGCTTGTCTCCAGGACGCCTGTCAGGGACAGTACTCTGGGGAAAGTTCACTACACCCTACTTCCAAGTGCTGTTCCCTAGGGATTCATTTTGGCCACTTCAGGTGAGATGGATCCTTATGAAAGATTTTATGTTATGTTTAGTATCTGCTAAGTCTGAAATTTAATTACTGAGGTTTTAAGGTTAGAAAGGCACTATGTCATCTAATCACACAAAATAAGGGGGGTGGAAAACCCACTCCACAATAAACCCTTAATCCCATAGGTTCTTCTGGAGGCGCAACACTCTTAAAAGTTTTGAGTTGCAGTGCCAGAAAAACACGTGAGGATAGCCAGTAAAACCCAGGGGAATAAAACAATACATGATTAATTAATAGGATCAACAATAGGCAGAAATCTAAATCAAGCTACAGCATTGCACCTTTGGAAAGACAGTTCAAGGCAGAGCAGCAGCATCACCTACCTTGGTTGCGATCACACTGCCAAAACCAGAGGCCACTGACACCACAGAGTTCAATCTCTTTGTTTAAGAAGCCCATGATGCATGATGCTTAAAAATAAACTTATTCCTACTGTGCTTCATTAACTACTAGTAGAAACTGTACATATAAAGAATATTGTACAATAACACAAAAAAGTGCTCAGACTCTTGCCTAAGTCTTGACACTTGGCTGTGTTAAGACAGATTTTAGTATGGCATACATACTTTATTTTAAGCAAACCTCTTCATTTGTGAGACAACACTTTTACTGTAGTCTGTAAGCAACATGAACATCTGCATCAGTGCTGCTATTAAGCATGACTGTCCTTCTTTCACATATTTAATGATCTGGCAGTTCACTCACTTTTTCCAATAAACTCAGCTATTTAGAGTACATGTGTGTTCTATAGTCCCAGGTCCTATGCAACACTTATCTGATATTTATGAAAGATGTTGCTTGTATAAACATCATTAAAATGCTTTATTATTTGTGAAACAGAATTGTAATGTTGCATTATTGTGACCACCTTATAAATATTTACAATAAACCCTACATTCACCGGTGTTTGAACTAAAATTTGACAGACATTAGAATACCACATCTCTTTTAAAAAGACATGTTCCCATTCAGGATTAGATGAATAATAAACAATTTTTATTCCAGGCAGACACATGCCAAGGGAAAAATCATGTAGCCTAGGTTAAATTCAGAAGACAGCAAAAATCCTTTGAGCAGTTTCTGAGCAGCTGTGATGCTCAGAAAGCTTTTCCAATTAAGGCTTTCAATTAGCCTCACAATCTTGCTCAGTTACAGGTTTCCAGCCTGTTTCAGTATTCGAAAATCTGAGTCAGTGAGCTGGCTTTACTTGGGGAAACTCACTATGTAAATCTGTCTGAGAACCAACAGACATTTCCCATGTTCACAGAAACAACACAGGAAATTTTTGAGCTTGTTTCAGGATCTGGAGAGGCTGCACTAACCAGGAACAAAAAATTATGTGGTTCTGCAAAATACACATCTAACCAAAATCAAAATAAAGCCATCCCCTCAAAATAGCTCTGAAACAAAGAGTTCAATGTTATGTTGCCTTACGGATGGAAGATCTGATTTTACACAGGGAAAACGTGTCCAAATATTAATGCCACTGTTGCTGATTTCCAAGACTGGGAAAGCAACTTAATCATCCCTGCACGATGCCGCCAAAAAGTGCCGCCCAGAGACTTGGAGAAGAGCTATTTATACGCCACAGAGACGCACTTTTACTCATCCAACAACTTTTAACGCAGGGAAAGCGGCAGAGTAGTTGCTCTCTGGATTAAAAAATAATGGAAAAAAATTAAAAGAAAGCCTCCTGGAATCGCCTTTACTAATCTTCGCCTCTCCCAAAAGAGCTACAGCTGCCGAGAAGGGAGACGGAGAGAAGGAGCGAGAAGAGAGAAGAGATGGAGAGCGCTCGGGACGAGGAGAGGGCGCCGGGCCCAGACCGGCCTCTCTTGCCCCGGCCCCGCGAGGGACCCCGGCGGAGGGCTGGAGGCGGAGGAGGCTCATCCAGCCGCCATCCAGCCGGCCCCGCTCCCCGGCCGCTGCCGTGCCCGTCCCGCCGCCAGCCCCTACTCACGCGTACGGCCAGCGCCCCGGCCCCCATGCCGGCTCCCGCTCCGCCCCGGCCGCCCGCCCTGGCTGCTCCCGGCGGG